>CM044861.1:37937500-38537500 GCA_024500155.1 Chenopodium formosanum
CTAATTCTGCTGATATGGAATATTTAAGGCTCAAACATCAGGAGAAACAACTTAGGTATTTGGGAATTAATGTGTATAGTAACTGGTTTGCCCTTTTTGAAAGACACTTTCAAAAAAAAAAAAATTAATTAATAAATAAATAAAAGCTGAATTATTGGTAGTTAGTTGATTAGTTGTTCTTGAGTGAAGGGTTTCTGTAGATCCTCAGTAATCTGAGGTATAAGGCAGAGCATTCAATTTGCTCAAGATTTGATTTCAATACAACCTGTCTTCCTCTCTCTCCCAAACTCTCTTTCCTATCTTTCTTGTTCCATGTTCTTGCTTTGGTGCGGATGAAAAATAGATTTTTGCCTGTCCTTTGAGATGTTTATAAATGAGGATTTTGTTAGTGTTCTGGAAATGAGGCGGTAAAAGTTTTGTAGATGCTTTGTTTCCTTTGAGCCTGGGATGGGAATGGAGGCCTTGTTTTAATGTGGATAGAAGGCGAAATCTTCTTTCTGACCTTTGATATGTTCAGAATGAGGGTTTCATTAGAGTTTAGGGAAAGGGGTGTTGAAAAGTTCTGTGGATGCTTATGTTGGAGGGTATGTCTTGTTGGGTGCTTGAAACTTATCTCCTTCAGGGCTGTTTCCATCTGTTGAAAGGATAAGGTTTGGGGGATTTTGGGTAAGATCAAGACCAATCAAATTCTAATGGGAGTTTTTATTTAGATTGGGAATTGAAGAAAGGGTAAAAAGAGCCATTTTTTCCAGGGAGATGGACTTGGATCCTTGGGTGGATTTCTGGGTAGTGCTTTCGTAAGGTGGTTGATGAGGTGGCAACATACGGCGGTGAGGATTTTCACGATGGATCTTACCCGGAAGTGGGGGAATGTTACTGTGTTGGGTCATCAGATCATTGAGGTGAGCATAGCCGACTGGCTAGCTCATTAAAAACACAGGGTTTCTGTAATGGATCTGCATGCCCAGCCCAGCCACCTATCCGGGACTACACCCAAAGGCACAAGCACGGAAAACGAGAGGGGGACAAGTAACATCAGCAGCAGGGAGCAAGGGAAGAAAAAGGGAATTAATGAAGCACTAAGGAATGTGGCAAACCAAAAGAGCCTGACTGGATACTCTGAAGTAGTAGAAGACAAATATCATTAATGTTAGGTTTTGATTTATGTAATGAAGCTTGCATATAAAATAGGAAGTAGCACACTTTAAATGTATATCTGATTTTATGAGTTAAATTTTAGGAGATTAGTGAACTCAAGGTACTTAGTGAGTAGTAGCCTAAATCTTCTCTTTTGTGTGAACTGGTTTTACCATTAATTTTGAATATAAATCTGTAGATTCTAGCTATTACAGTTTCAAAGGTACTAGAAAATTTTCTATGTAAAGATGTGAGTGATCTCACACTTGTGGTAGCAAGGGTATACACATATGATTTATGGAGTCAAGTGGTGTGTGAGGAGTTTTGTTTGGTGTTTGAGGTAGCTCATCTGGTAGTGCTAGAGTATGTAGTAAGCATGTAAAGGCCATATTTTGAACATTTGGTCGTGTTACATGGTGCAAGACAGCGAGAGGTGGAAAATTATGTTCTCAAAGAAGTGTAGAATATGATTTGAGGGCTATTTAAGGTTTGCCCGCTTTCTCTGTGTGCAAAACTCTGGGATTAGACTTGAACAATCTGTAAATTTTTAAAAAGAGAGGGGGGTGGGAGGTGTTAAACTAGCAATTAACGTTTGCAACTATGCACATTTAATAAGGATAATAAGGTAGATGAGGCTGATAAGTCACAATGTATGTCCTCAGGTTCAGGAATCTCTTGTAGATGATCTCGACACGCTATTATTGGCGAATCTGGTGGAAAGATTAGGTGGCACAGATTTAATTCAACCAAGTGATTCATACTAACTTCAAATATTTTAGATGTATGGAAGGATGGTGGCTGCTGCAGGAAAAATTAAGACAATCTTATGTCTCTGTTGCACAATTGTGGACGATTGTTTGGAAATTCAATGAGGTTGAGGATACTCTTTGGGTGCCAGCCGTGGAGATCGCTCGGTAGGGTAAATTGTACACTATAGCTCCTGAAGATTTTGTAGCTATCAAGGTTTTACCATAGTTTCTACAGGGTGTGTGTAGGACAGTGATAATCAAGTTAACTGGCTTGGCAGTTTAATATTTGATAACTAGATGTTAGATGGTTGGTAAAATTGAGTAACAAATCTTCTTTAGAATTTGGATTTGCACAATGTAACCAACAGGTGCTAAATATAGTGATTAAAAAATTTATATATTGGGTATTAATCATGAGGGTGAGGTCTTGAGATAGACTTTTCTTAAATAGGTCATGACATTGTGATTCTTATTATCTAAGCTTTGATAGCTACTTGCTCTTCACTTGTACTTCTTATTTCACTTTTCTAATTTAAAACTATTGCTTATCTAAAACCAGAAAGAGAGACTATTACTCTAGATCTAATAATTTAATATCTGAGAATATTGTCCTGTTGTAAAATTACTTGTAATGATGGTTGTGATCCCCTGTTCTTTGATGTTTAAATCTAAACTAAGGGACTGATGCATTTCAAGGCCCTTATGCAAGACTCTTTGAGTAAATTTGAGCTTGTAGATTTTTGATAAAATACATACATGACAGTTATGTATTAATAATATTTGCTGTTATTACTTCTGCGTGTAGCGAAAGTAAGATTAATTTAATAGAATCTTTTTTATTTTTTATTTTTTATTTATTTTTATTTTTTTTGAGAAATGTGCTCTTTTACTGCACAAACTGATTAAAGTTTTAAGATTATGCATACCCAATCTTGTCTAGATTCAGCTGAAGAATAGTTTTGAGTACCAAAAGAAATAAAATTATAAATAAAGAGGGCTCTGTTTGTTATGCCTTGCTCATGTCATATTGACATATTGTTGGAGTATTTTAAAATGAAAGATTTTATAGAGTAAAGCGAGAAAATCTCTTAAAGCGTATTGATTTAAGCAAATAGGGAAAGTTAATTCACTTTGGATTATTCTTTATGAATATTACGAGGGGATGTGACTTCCTCGGGCTTTGCTTTGGAAAACAAGTTCTCCTGTTGAAGGATCCTTGTAGCCAATCAGTAAGATTTTTTGTGCACACATTAAATCACTGGTAAAACTAAAGTTTGATGTTGCCTTTTATTTTGATCTTTTACTGGTAATTTATGTGGACTCTTCACTCTTCAATGTCACTTTTTTTTTTTTTTTAGATTATAGTTTACTAATGTGTGAAAGGAATCAAATTATATCTGTAACTGGGAAGTGAAATAAGCATGTATCTTATTTGTTATGGAGGTTCAATGAGGTTACAATCAGGCTTAAAAAACTTCCAAGAACCATAGCTTACTCAATCTACGTTTTTATTTTTACAGTTTGAACTTTGAAAGAAAATTTTTGAAGCGAATTATCCCCATCCTTGACTCCCTTCTATTCTTATGTACAGTAGATAATACATTATTCTATGGTTTCTTTAGTAAATGTTGTACTTTCCGTCATGTTAATAGTTTTATTTGCCCGCTTTGGAAATTTTTAACTTTGTGGATGAAATATGCTTCACATTACTACTGTTTGGAGCACTAAAGTTATGTTTAATGGAGATCTCTTTAGGTGGTCTCCACTGATTGAAGGCTCCATTCTCTACATTCTGCTATGTACTGGTAAAGTAAAGAAACTTGTTAGTACTGAAGGTGGTAACTTTTGGTGGACCACCAACCACACATTGAGCACCTAATCAGAATTCTAGATTTCTATGATTAATTCATTATATTAATGCAGAGTCGCCGATACTTTTGGTAAATATGTTGAGTAAATTAGCTGTTCATATACCTGTTTCTGGTCTGTAAACTTTGGTATCTGATATTGAACCTCGCTCTGTGATTTTGGGTAGTTAAACCCTGGGAAGCACTGGGCACTTTCTAAATCCTTTCTAACTTGTAATTGAGGTGGCTGAGGGAAAGACTGCCTCCTTCACTTAGTTTTCCTTTTCATGTCTGGATTAGTATGACAAGTGTGCTATATGACTTGAGAGTCCCAGATATGCACACTAAACTTATGTGGATCTATTGTGGACGGGTACTTTGGTTTGTTAGGTTGGTTAATCTCAGATGTGGTCGTAATGGCAATATGGATGGTTGTGACTGTCATCACCTAATATAGTGGTCACAGTGCAGTGATGCAGTTGAGAATAAATTCCCCGGTTTATACTTTATTCCTGATAAGCTGAGAGTTATCAATATACAGCAACATTTCAAGTCTTGCAACACATATTGTAGGTAATTGTTATCGAAATTTTTTCTCTGGAAAATGTGCTGACTGATGGTGCTTCTCAGTTCTTTATCCATTAAATATGTTTAGTAGTTTTTGTCTCAAGTACTTTAAATAACTTGATGTTGATATGAAACATGTGAAATTATTCATTTAATTTGATGTAGAAATTGTGAGATTAAAGTTTTGTTTTTTCGAGGTGGGTTCATAATCCTATGTGTTGTAGAGCCCTAATGGATTCATTAAACCATTAGGGAAGGATTATGGTCCCATTTTATTGGCTTCATGAAAATACGCACACCAAAACAGAGGAACTACACTGGCATGGGCCCATACTATCTTTGAGATCACTAACTTTTCTCTTTTTGTCATGCTTCTCCCTCATTCTGCCCTGCCCCTGCTTTGACGTAGTTTTGAATCAGTTGCCCTCTATTTAAAGCTTGCATATTACTTCTTATTCTTTCCAGTCTCGTTCCGCCTTCCTTCTTTGACGTAGGAAGTTCCAATCTGTGGCAATATCGCCTTCTTTAATGCTATTTTTATCGACAATTCTTTAGCATCATTTGTCTTCTTGGTTCTGAAATGATCATCCTTTCCGCCTTCTTTTCCTGTTTTCGTAAGAGCAACTTATCCTTCTTAGGAAGGGAAATCTAGTTGGGTGAAGTGGTATGGCTGGTTATTGTGATGGGGGAGGTGTTATGCGGGTTTTGAAGGCTATATGTGTAGCTTTTATGTTGGTTATTTCTGTATGGTTTTTGTCCATGGGGATCCTAGCAAGTGCGGAGATAGAAGGGCGTACAGCAGCAACGAGTACATCATCTGGTAATTATGCAGCAACGAGTACATCATCTGGGAATCATGCAGCAATGAGTACATCACCTGGGAATCACAAGCATACGACACTGCTGGGGAGGAAGAAACATTATGTTCCTGTGAAGCTCAACCCGACTTATTCTAGTAAAAGAAGAGTCCCCAGTGGTCCTGATCCGATTCACAACAGGTATTGCTTCCTACTCTAACAGATATTACGTGTTTTCGTTCATTTAACTACCATCTCCTCTGGTCTGCTGTCAGTTGAAAGAGTATGCCAGTTCTATATTGGTACGCCAATGTACACAAAATTTTACTAGCCTTCCTATTATAGGCATGACTTTCTTTTCTTATTTTATCATATACGAAGTAGAATCATCCAATTGCACCCTCGTCCTAGTAACCCTAAGGTTTGAAGACCCTTTTTTGGGTTGAATTTGGAAGCTCTCTAGAGATAAAGAAAAATGTTAATGTATAATACTAGTGAAATTTTAGTAATTATTGCAATTTTATACTTCATCTGTCCTTTTCTAATTGTAACATTGGGGTTTTCACTTGCAAGTGCACATATTATGGCATCACTATATTATACTTTAATTATAATTGTAGAAGGTTAATATTTTAAAAGTACAAATCGATATAAATCTAGCAAACCAAGAGCAACAAGGATTTGAGCATGCACATAACCCTTTTCCGCTCATTTTGGAATGTCAATAAAAACATAACAAATTAAAGTTGTATTTGGGACCACATACAACAATTGTATGTGTAGCCTTTACCATTTTGGTATAGTAATGTTTTAACTTCTTAATTTCTGTGTTAGACGGCAAGACACAAAGGTCAAGGTAAAAAAATGAATTGTATTTTACAAAATGATTTTAAACTCCTTGTTAGTGGTGCTTTGAAAAATGTGCATTCATAAAAATGCCAAATAAATTTATATAACGGCAAAATAATTTAGGTATTCTAAGGCCCGGTTCACTTCACCTTATTTTTGTTGAATTGAAATTATTTTTACTGAATTGAAATTATTTTTGTTGAACTTAAATTATTTTTACTGAAGTGAAATTATTTTTGTTGAACTGAAATTATTTTTACTGATTTTCTATTATATTTCTTCTTTGAGTTTACTGATTTATACTGAACTGAAATTATTTTTACTGATTGAAATTATTTTTGCTGAAGTAAACTTATTTTTACTGAATATTATTTTTTTAAGGTGAAGTGAACAGGCCCTAATACTTCAAAGCTAACCAATAACAAACTTTAATACTCAAATCTACTAGTAGTCTAGTAGCAATAAGTATGGTTTTTATTTCAAAGCCCTAGTAAACATGCTCTTAAGTTTTCTTAATTCTTTTTTCTCTTTTTGATTTATTTCTTTTTTTTTTTTTTTTAATATTATATAAGTAAACAAATTCAGAATAGTATTGTTGTTGTTGGCATGTAATAAAATATTGGGACAATTCTTGCAATTCGTGGAGGGTGATGGTAGTTTAGGCCTTTAACAAAAGCTTCTTTAAATATGAATCTTTCTCTTATTTTGATAATGAATAAATAAAGTCGTTGAACAACTTTGTTGGAGGGGCAGGAACATAAATTGCGAGCTCTTTTTCTTCCTTCTTTGTGTTCAGCTCTAGAGGGCCCTCACCTTCAAACAACACCATTAAGGATATCTTAATTATGTGCGTTTGTCTTTTAATATTATACGCTCGTAGGCTCTTAGCTATTGCATTGTTTTTTAAAATTGATAATCCCTCGTCTTAATTTATTTGCTATACGGAGTACTTTATTATTGGATTACTTGAGTTATTTATTATATCGTGAAAGCTTTTTAGCTTGTTAAAATTTGGATCTCACACTCATCAATCACCTTTCTGAAACTTGTGTCATAAACAAATTCTAATCTAACTTGTACATTTGCCCTTCTTTCTACAGGCATGTCGGAGAAACTAGAAGACCACCTGGCCGTACTTAGCACCGCCTCGGAAATGAACTGAGATGGTGGCTTAGTCAGTGAGCTTCAAGACAAGTATTGGAAAATCTATCTATTATTGCCAAAGATTATAATATGATGGGTGGAATTTTCATTGTTTTTGTTCGTTATTATTTATATATATATAGGAAGTTGTCATTTTAAGTATGATTTATTTCCAATTTAGAGATTAAAATGTCATAAGAAGTGATTCCTTTGTTGTAAAGATTTGGTTTTTCTTTCAAATTATGAGATTTTTACGTGTAAATTTAACTCAAGTTATTTATGGTGCGATGATCAATAGATTTTGCATGCATCGTATGTTTAATTATACGAAGTCTTTTTATTTATAATTTGAGGCCTTTTTTCTTTTTTCTTTTTTTTTTTTTGGATTTGTAAGCCTTTTTTTACGCTTTTGGTTGCATGAGTCGCGGTGCTTTAGGGCAGCTCGTGCTCAACAGTCGTCAACAAAGGTGTTTTTCTCCCCATTAGTTAAAAGTCTTTTTTGTTGTAACAAAACTTTATTAAATGGTAACATTATCATTGAAATTCGCAATTGATGAGATTTTTTTTGCTAGTGAAAAAATGGTTTGATTATGCTCATGTAATTGGATGCTATTCATTTCATCAAAAAGTATTTTGATGTGAAATATTATGTTATGAAATTCAACCTAAATTAACACGGAATAAAACATTTAGTAATCATTGCATAACAATAAATGGGATTTGATTGTAGGTTTTGGGATACCAAGTAATAAGACATTTACAACTCGAATAGTTTATATCCTCGATTAACTATAAATATTATAAAATTCCTTTATTGTGTTCTTAAAAAAAAAAAAAAAAAAAAAAAAAAAAAAAAATCCCTTTATTGTGCCAATTGAGAGTCAAGAACTCAAGATATAATAAGAGGTGTCAAAAACTAACCCGATTTAAATTGATCTGACTTATCTCATCAGTCACTCAACCCAAAATTTTGTTAGCATAGACGTAATAATTTACAGAATAACTTAATACAATTTCGACTAGACTCGACTTGAACACACCTAGTGACTCGAATTGACACTTGATATAAATGGGAGAAACAAAAAATTTACTCCCTATTATTGATAAAGGCCCTCAATTCTATAATATAATCAATCTTTTATTTATTTTAAAGGAGGGTGATTTGAGTCCACTTTTACTGAGCTTTCCTTTTTATAGTGATTAAAAAAAATTGGTTGTTCCAAGAAATGAAGATGAGAGGAGGAAGACTGGTCTAAAAAGCAAGATGAATGAGATTGATTATAAAGCCATTTTTGTTGCGAAAGGGAGACAATGCCTTAAACCCGTGCAGTTTTGATGATTGAACTACTAATTTGATTCGAGTGAATTTTTGCAAATACTATTCATCTGATTTGACACTACTTCTTTCTTGAATTCTAGGTGATTTCGATTGTTTTTTTTAACCAGATTTTTAGGGAAGAACTTGCAATCATTAGTTTTATGTTACGTAACTTGCGTTTAACAATAAGAATAATGAAGTTTGATTCATGCTAAAAATTATTTTAGATAGTTTGAATCATGCTAACCATTGATAATAAGTATATACTGTACATGACACAATGCAGATATTTTGATTGTGTTTGAAACCAATCAAAATATGATAATTACCCCTATATTATATTCTTTGCAACGATTAGACATTTTTCCTCTCTAAAATTTGTCAAATCATTGCAAATAATATGAAACGGATGTAGTAATATGTTTTTATCTCAAGGCATTGTTGGTTGTGCAAAATAATAAGGGGATCGAAAGTTCATGTGAATTTAAAATTAAGCCGTTTGTTGTGTTGACTATAAAAAGCGAAAATGTAAAAGTGTAAAACATGCAAATTGAATTACCATTCCCCTTAATTATGATTTTATAATGCCTTCATAACAACCAAAAAAGTTTAAGTAATTCTTAGAAATTTAATGTGAGAATTTTAATACTAATAAAATACAAATATTTATTAATTTCCATATCAACCACATAACAGCAAAGTCCGAAGGTGAGTCTTTAGGACATTAGGTGTTTAAAGAGCCACTAGGGCGGGGTGAAAATCGTTTCCAGGATCTCCCTAAAACCGGGAGGGAGCTCTAACCACTTGAGCTATCCCTCACTCTCTTTAGGACATTAGGTGTGTGTCTTAGCAATTTTTTATTATTATTATTATTATTATTATTATTATTATTATTATTATTGTTTTAAAAAAAACAGATGTGTGTCTTAGCAATTAATTATAGAGAAACTCGATAAGTTTGGAAGTAGGCTTGTAGATTGCAAAATTCAGTTAAGAAAAGTGCAAATTCATTTGGAAAAATTGTAGGCGTATTAATTGCAAAATTCATTTGGTGGACCATTCACTTGGGCTTTATCATAGCAAATTTCTCCAAGCCCAATAAGCTCATACCCCATTATCAAATATTTTGGAGTAGAAAAGAGCCAACTTGCATGAATACATTTTATCAAAGTACTTAATTTTTTTTAAAGAAATTTTATCAAATTACCTTTTTAGGAACAGTTTAAATGACTTAAGGATCACATCGGAGATAGTTTTGATCGTATATACCTCTTGTTCGAAATATATATAGGTTTTGATAGTCAGTTAGCCACTTAATTGAATTATGAAAAGCGTAATTATATAAGTGCAGCTTGACTGAAATCAATATTGATCCCACTCAAAATCAAGATTGACATAACTTAAAGTATATATATCCAACCATATAGTGTACCATCATAAAGTAGACTCAGATTTGAATTCACTTCCCATAAAACCATTTAAACTCGACTTAAGACAACCTAAGTTCAAAATTGAATGGTGCCCAAGTTTGATAAAACTCAATAAGTTCAAATTAAACTTGAATAGACTCGAACATAATTGAATCTAGATTGATTCAATATAACATGACAAGAATATAATTCAACTAGATTAGATCCCGTGTCATGCACGATAACTTTCATTGTTATTATAAGTATAATTATTGCAACCAAATAGTAAGGGAAATATTATTGCATGGTATTAAATATTCTTTAAGAAACTTTGGTCAAAGAAAAAATGGCATGAAATTTTTAAAAAGAAGACGATACATGCATGTCATTCAATTCCTTGTTTCACTTTTAATATAATATAATATTCCTACCTTATAAAAAGTAGAAAAATACTCTTATGAATAGTGTAATGTCAATTATACCCTTCAAAATGTGTATTTACATACATACCCTCATTAATATGTACAGGCTACTTTTAATGAATTGTGTTTAGAGTTTAGACAACTATACCTTCTTAAATATTTATTTACTTTTATGCTTTCATTAATGTTAACTAGCCTTTTGGCCCGTTCAACAAACGGGTTGTAGCTCATTTTATTTTTCTTGAAATGTGTTGCTTATTTGTATTGTATGTGTCGGTGATTTTTTGTAACAATTTGCTTAATTTTCTTACTTATAATTTGCAAGTTAGGAATACATAAAGATTTTAACATTAAATAATTTGTTATTTTAACTTTTACATTAAAAGGGGTATAGAGAGGAGTACAACTTTTTTTTTATAGTGAAAATGAAACACTCTATTTTCTTACTCAAATTTGCAAGTTAGGAATGCATAAAGACTTTAGCATTCAATAACATTTTATTTTATCATTTACTTTAAAAGGGAGTATAAAAAGTAAAAAAATTAATGGATGTGTTATGTGGCATAAGGGTGAATTATGATGACATGTGTCATATAGGTGATTGTGGTTTGTCTTTTTAAATACTAAGTATAGATATAGATATAGATATGGATATAGATTATATTGAACATTATTTATACCACCTAAATATAGTTGTTTATATATTTTCTCTTATTGTTAATTTTACTAAATTTGTGATTTAAAAGCCAAACTAAAAAAACATTTTAGATATGACTAGCTGTGACGCGCGCATCGCGCGCGTTAGCTGCCCTAGTAATCAATATCAATATACCTATACTAAAGGCGAAACCAGAAATGACACTTGTCATAATCTGGTTAAAAATTTTCCCTCCAAAAGGTCCTCTTTCTTTTTTTTTTTTGTTTTTTTTTCCAAAGCTTCTTATAGAAGTATTTAATTTAATACTTACTTTACAATAATACTTCTTTTCTATTTGGCAAGTAAATTCATTTTTACACATTCAAAAAAGATTTATATATTTATTTATTTTATGACGGGAACAAAATCATATAATACAATAATGTAATATTATCTATAACTTTGTAATGTAATCTATGGTTATTTTTATTAGTCGTGCATGCATTTCTTCCTCTGTTTTCTTTAAAGATTCAAAAAAATTGTAATTACAGAACTTTCATCCTATTTTGCAATTTGATATAATTTTTTATAGTAAAATAATTGTATAAAACTAATGTAAATATTGAAATTGCCGTGCATGGCACGGGATCTAACCTAGTATAAAATATAGTTATAGATTTATGAGAGCGAGGGATAGCTCAAGTGGTTAGAGCTTCCCTCCTGATTCCAGAAGATCCTAAGAATCATTAATTTCTATTACAATATATAAATTAAATATATAATATTTTATTGTCTTGAATAAGCTATCAATCAAAAAGATATAGAAAGAAAAATTAAGTTCAGATATATTTATTTCAGGAAAATGGTTTTTGAAGGGAAAAAACAACACCAGAAAAATACACGTGTCATTTCCAATGTCTGTTTTAGTATTATGTTATTGATGATTTGGAATGAAACAAATATAACATGACCTCGATACCGTAGATTTTAGATAGATCAAACCAATTTTAATGTAGGTCATGTTCAACAACTTTGACACAAAGCAATTACTACCTATTGATCCTTTTTTTTTGACGGGTACTACCTATTGATCCTAGTATCATAGGTCACCCAAAAAGCCACCCCCAATTAAATTATACAATCACTAACAATTTAATATGATATATTGAATTAGATAATTCAGATCAAATAATCTGATACAAGCGTAATCTTAATTGTCCTAATTCAAAATTAGCTTAATTTAACAAGCGTGGCATTTAAACAATTCTACTCAATTAGACAATAACTCATTAATTATTTTAAGTTTTAGCGCCTAAAAGGTTATAATCGTGAATCACATTTACATCAAAGCGCCATAAAAGCACATCTCACATTCTTAAACACGTCGTTTCAATCATCAACTTCATTAAAACGACGAGTTAATAACCAATTTACACTTCACAACTGAAAACTTGTCTCGTAAAATCAATCTCAAATAAAGGGTAATACAGTAATTTCATACCAAATACCAGTACCAGTACAGTGAAAAAAGGGGGGAAACAACACTCTACACGACCTCACTCCACTACCCACACTCACTCAACTCAAGAACTCAACCATTTTTCTTCAATGGCAGACGATTCTCAGGTAATTATTTGTACAATTCTTGTAATAATATCCAGTAATTTGTTATTAATCATATATATTTAATCTCTATTGTGAAAAATATTAAAAATTGTGAGTTTTGGGTATTTAATTATGTAATAATGATCTGGGTTGCAGAATTTTCAACATCAAAATTAAATTTTGTTATTAATTTATGTCACCCTTTTCTGTTTTTGGTCTTGGGTTTGAAATGATTTTGTCAGTTATTAATTAGTTTGTATCTAATTTCTTAGAATTTTGGTAGTAATCTTTATAATTTTTTTTATAAATAGAATTTGTGTTATTTGTTTGTTGTGATCTTGGGTCTAAATGATTATTTTAGTTACTACATACTCATTATTTTGACACCCAATTTCTAATTTGTTGTTTAATCTATTTATTTTTGGATGAAATTTGGGTCTGAAATGGTGTATTGGGGTTGCAGATGAAAATGGAGGCATTGAAGAAAGTATATGCAGAGGTTATAATGAACACTTCAAAAGAAGCAGCAGCAAGAGTTATGGCGGCTGAACGCAAAGCTCTTAGCTTTCACCAGCAATTGGTTTCTTTGAAAGAGGAGTCTCTTAATATGCTTCTTCGTTTAAAAGATCATTTTAATTCCATGGTAATATTATAATTCCTTATTTTGATTTTAATTTGGTAAATTTGCTGCTTTTCTATATTTTATTGGATTGATTATTGTTTTATTGAACTGGGTTTTTTTTGGATTTGAAGTTTTATGGTTAAGAATTTAAGAATTTCTAGTAATTCTGTTTATCCTATCTTATTTGGGGTGGACTAATGTTTTTTTAAGCGTTTTTGATTTAATTTTTTTAGCTTTCTATGACTTCTTTGCTTTTGGGAAAGGGGTTTGAAATGGCTGTGTTTATGAATTTCTGTTTGTATTGTTTGGAGTTGATATTATAGATATATAAGGTACATTTTGGCTGATGAAGCAATTGAATGAACAAAAATAAGCTGAGGCACTTGGTGTAACTGGTATGATTAGATATATAGATATGTATTAGTGTGGTGTTTGTCTTTTAGGAAACTCTCTCTAGTAAATGCACCTTTAATGCTAGAATTTCCCTTTTTTTGCTCATGATAGTTTGGAGTTTGGACTATCCTCGAAATTGTTACTCCGTTAGGGATGTGAAAGAAACTTTAGGCTCCAATATAATCAATTGGACCATTTATCTCATGTCCTTTTTGGACTGTACATTCGTTAACCTAATAATGATGAGCATCCTATTCTTCTTTTTATGGTGTTGGATATAGTATGATCTACTTCCTTACTCAAATGTAATGACCATACTACTTCCTTACTTGAACGTAATGACCTCAAAGGTATGGTCATTAATGACTAAAGGTACTACTTGACAAATGTGAGGCTCTTAGGTATGATCTACTAGTGATGAGCATTGGCCTCAAAGCCGGTAACCTCAATTGGGTACCATGAAGTTTGCAAAGTTTTCCTTTTTGGAGCAATCGAAGCTTCTAAGGGCATGAGTTACCAAACGATAGACAGGGTTCTCCCATCATTCGGGTTCTTTGTCTTTACTAGAGCACAATAAAGTGACTTGTAGCCTTGTAGGTTCATTCACATTGATGCTCAACCTGATACAATGTTTATGTAATTTTGCTAATATATATACTGCAGAAGTAGTGTGAAATACTTTTGGCGTCTTTTGTAAATCTTGTCAAAATGGTCGGGATTCGTATTAATGGGGAGACCAATGTCTTGACTGACTCGTGATCTATTTAGAAGGGTCTAGGAATCTGCTAAGCCTATTCTCCATTAAGTTTGCAATATAATTATGTATGCTATACCAAATCTCTTTGTGTTAAGATTTTATTTTATTTTATTTATTTATTTATATAATTTTTTTTGAGGGAATCTTTTTATCAAGATAAAACAATTAAAATTTAGCATCAACATTGTCATTTCCTCAATGCCTTTAGAAAGGCTCTTACCTGCGAAGGGGTAAGGAATATCAGATATTGGAGAAATTATTTCCATCAGACCTTTTATCTAAATGCTATTCACATCTTGAACATACTTCCAATAAATAAGAAGCACAGATATAGTAAAGAGATTTTGAAAAACTTAGTGTAGCTTGAGAGTTATTTTTTCCTCATGACAATAGAAAGTGGTAGCATTAAATTCAGTCAATTGGATGATTTAGTTCATTAAAATTGCAAAGGTGCTACTCTTGTAGCAACAGCATTTTGATTCAATTTTCAAGGGGTTTATAATAATAGGAAAATAATAATGCATCTTAATGAAATTTAAGAAAATTTAGGTGAATTAGATTATTAAAAATAAAGCTTCATATGAGAAAGTCATTAGACTCACTGCATCCCAGGAATGACTAACAGATATTATGAATGAATTGTTGGGTGCGCACAGCTTCATAACAATGTCAATCTGAGTACGAGTAAAATTCAAAACTGAAGATAAGTGGAACTGGATTGGTAGTTCATCATCTGGTACCTGTAGAGAACAATGTATATTTGCCTTAATAGTCATGAAGGTTCAAATTCTGTGTTAAAAGGATTTGGCTTTGATATAGGTAGGAATGATGTTATGGTTTGCTGTTAAATGCTAATTTTTCAATGAAGCACGTCTTGACTTTCAGCTACGTTGTTATGCAAGCTACACCTAGACATTCGCTAGCATCTTATTAAGCTTGTCCTTAGTTAAATTATTACTGAATTGATTTGAAATACATTGTTTAATGTTTTCATGAGATGATTGATTGATAGTGTGGAGTTGATAGAAAAAAATACATATTTTTGCAGCTTATGGAGGCAGAAGCTAGATCTTTAAAACAAGAAATGAAAATCGAAGAGCTTGAAGCACAGCTCTGCGAGGCTGAGGGAATCATTGTAGATCTCAGGGATGAGTTCAGTCAAGTACAGGAGCAATTGGAGATCATGAGGCAAACCCAGGAAAAGCCTCTGAGTAATAATCATATCCTTGTGAACAATGAGCCTGTTCAAGAATGTGCGCCTCAAGATAATGTTCTTCATTCTTTCATATCCCAGGTCTCAGATACAAATTCTGTATTGGTAGATAATGAGAAGAAAGCTGTGTCTCTACATACAACAGCACTTAATTATAGGTTTTTTCAAGACATGAATGATGCTGACCTATCTGCTAGTTCACATTTGAATCAACTTCATGCTCCTAATGATGATTGTAGTTCCATCATAATGCAAAATAGGGAAACTGATTTATGCAGAAATGGATCAACACAAAGGATATGCGCATTTCAAGGAAACTTGCCAAATGTAATGCTGCCTAGTTCACAATCTGAAGATCCAAAAAATTTGCTAAACATTCAGTCAACAGCCAATGCAGAGGAAACATTGTTTTGCAGGCAGCATGAAAATGATAGTGTTAACATTTTTTCCAAGACTAATCAGAGTAATGACAAGAATATTCCATTGAGACAGTTAGCACAGCATAGCAGCTGTTACGAAGACCAAGCTGTCAAATCTCTTCGCAGATCTACTCGAAAAAATGCCAAATACAGGGAAGCAATTGCTTCCTTGCAGGGTTCTCGTAAAAAGTTTGAAAAAACACGATTGCAGCATTTTCATGGTCCATTGAAACGATGTTCCAGTGTTGTGAACGTGCCTGTTGAGTTCCCAATGGGCTTAGTTGAAATGAATCCTAAGAAGATTAAGGTTTGTTGTGTGTCAGAATCTGATGACTTGAACTTGGGCTGTAATTTTGAGGATGTAGCATGTGCTGGAGAAGGAAATGGTGCAGAAACCAGAGAGGATTCATGGGATAAATCACATACTGTTACTGATGGTGCATTACAGGATTCAGTGCTGGTTGATGTGCCTATTGCAAAAGGATTCGGCAGCAGTCATTGTCAATTACTCAAGAATGTGGTGTGTGCTGAAGAAGGAAATGGTACAAAAGAGGCTTTAATTGATAAGTCCCATACTATTCCTGGTGATGCCCTACAGGATTCATTGCTGATTGATGTGCCTATCTCAGAAGAATTTGGTAGCAGTCACTGTCCGTTAGCTGGGAGAGACAGAGTTCTGAAATTTACATTCCATAGAAAGCGCCGAAAGACTGTTTTGGGAAAAATTGATGAGAACATCCTTCATAATAGGGACACACCAAAGAGGGGATTAGAGAATCCAACTGATGTTGCTGTGATGGAAAATGGTATTTCTAAGATGAAATGCATGTAGATAGTGGAAAAATGAAGTAAGTTGCTCATCTGGTTTTCTTTACCCTCTTTCAAGTGAAATTTCATGTCTAAAATATTCAGATTATCCTTTATTCTCTACATTTATTGTGTAGCTGTGTAGGTTTTCCATGTTTGTTAAAACTTTTATGATACATTATGTCTGGATAATCGATGTATCTTGGTTAGCAAAGTAATTAGTTCTACTCGGTACCTATAATGAGTTAAGTTGGGGAGACTTGGGTGCAGCTTGAAAAGCTCATACATAGCTCAACCTTATTATTTATAAAATTTCTCATAAGAAGCTTGTGTCAGTGTGTATGTAATTCTGTTAATGTTAGTAAAGGATACCAATATATCCACAATAATCTAGCTCTATGAATGAAGAGGCAAGGAGTAGAACTAACTTGATTGCAACTTATTTCTTGAGCTTGGCTCAAGCTTTGAGTTATCTGAGCTTGGCAAGCTCCATTCGAGTTATATGACCTGAATGGAGCTTAATGTTTCCAGGATTAACATGAATTAGGATCTGAGCTAGCAAGCCAACTCAATCTTTCTCGGCCTACTATGAATCTATATATTGACAATGATAAGTTTGGCATGCATTTTTTTAACTGATATTTGGCTTCATTCTTATTTATTTTGCAGCTTATATAGTTGACTGGAACGAGGTGTTGGTGGACATAGCAAACATAGGAGTACTGATCCATGACTGGCAGATGTAAATTCTCTCTCTCGCCTTTTCTTACTTCAGTTTCTTGAAGGAACAGCCAAGGCTTACTGTCTTATTGAGGTCTTGAAGAACTTTATATGACTGTGGACAGATTTAGCAATTCTTGATCTTCCAAACTATTTTAGTGGTAGCTCTATGTGTAGTAACTGAGCCTCTTACTAGTGTTACTACCTTGTTTCAACTCGCAAAGCAGCAATACAGTGTCTAATCTGTCCTTTTGTCTTTCCTGTCAAGAAGTGATCTTTCATGTTAGTTAATTGGAAACATAAAAAAGATTAATCAGATTAAATAGTTTTACAAAGTTCATAGTATACAAAAATGTACATTACTTCATGTCTTTATCTCTATACATTTCTTATTATGTTATACTATACTGCGAATGTTAATAACCCTTTTTACCCCTCCTCTCTGTCTCTTCTATTCACCCATTACAACTACCGCTGCATTAGCGACACCAGGTCACAGCCACCAATACCATCACCACCCCTCAGTCCTCACTTGATTAAACAACTGCATGTCTGCACCACTAGATCATAGCCACCACCATCTATTCTCTCATCCCTCACTTTGCACACCAACACCCCACCTCCACTACTTTCACTGCTTCTTTATCTTCTTGCTTCCTTTCTCTCTACTTGATCCACCATGTCACTGTCAACCTCCACCACCTTGTGTCAAAAGCTAAAGTATACTTGTATAACTCTTGACAAATGCTGGTGTCTACGAATTGTAGAAGCCTCAACCTGAGCAGAGTCGTTCAACGTGGACTCTTACCATGGTGGGGTTGCAATTTGCAAACGCTGCCAAGGTGTCAATAGAGAATAATACTTCTTCCGTTCCACATTACTAAGAAGTTTCACAAATATTATAGTATTTCTTTATTTGCATATATATGTTCTCTCCTCATCACATGGGTTCATACTTTATTCCTCTCTATCTCTTTTCTCTTCTAAAAATCTCTTTTCTCTTCTTAAAATCTGTGTCCTCATCCATGTTGCAATATTGGGGGACGAAGAAATATTATTTTGGAAAATTTTAAGAAAAAATGATGTATGTTGGTAATTTTGTAAGAAAGAATCTTGTTAAAAAGGTTGCACTGTAGGACCTTAAAGAATTTCACAAAGTCTTATATGTGGCTGGCTATACGACGTGGCCATCCATCATGAGGGTTACTTCGTTAGTGTTATAGGGGTTACTTTGTTAGTTTTAGGGGTTAATTTGTTTTTTAACAAGTGGCCACATGGTGTGACCAGCCGCACACAAGACACACGGAAATAACTTTTAATGTTTGTTAAACAAGACCAATACCCCGATTCCGCCAGTTAACCACCACTTTTCGGCCAAAACCATAATTGAGTAGCATTTCAGAACTTGCACTTTACCAATGAACCACTTTATCATGTTTACTCTATTAGTGCAACATACTTGTATTTGTTATTTTCAAACACTTTTAATATAACTCCTAAATCCTTTTTTGGCTGGTATTTAGATGTGTTTTTTAACTCGAATAAGTTCAGTAAGGATAATTTTCAACATATCCTTACTAAAGTAGAAAAAAAAAAAAAAAAAAAAAAAAAAAAGAGAACTTATGGTCTTCCAACTTAGTTTTCAAAACTGGAAAGGTTGTTCTTATTCAGAGCCACCTCTAGGCTATACCTTCGTATGCTATGACCACTGCTCGTTTACCTACTTTTGTTAATTATTTTGTCTCTTGATAGTTTAAATAGAAACTTCTTTTGGAAGCAGTCCCCAGCAAAAGGCAAGATTACCTATGGTTGCTTGGGATACAATTTGTCAACCTAAATCCCATGGGGGTCTTGGTCTTCGTAAATCAGATGCTATTAACTCTGCTTTCTTGGCTAAACTTGGTTGTCTACTTTCTTGGCTAAACTTGGTTGGAAGATTAAGTCTGACCCAACTAACTTATGGGTCTAGTCTTTCACTGCTAAACATTTACGTAAAGCTCAATTCCTTTCATATCGTACTCAGCCTATAGACTCTTGGATTTGAAAAAAGATTTTACAAATCGGCCCTCTCTTAAATAGAGGACTTTGGTGGAAGGAGGGGAATGGTTTTGCTATCCTTTTTTGGGTTGATATTTGGTGTGCTCACACCAATCTTATTGCCCTTCTCGGATTGGGCCCTACTCAGCGAAAATTGATATGACAATTGATAGGTTCATCATTGATGATATTTCTTGGGACGTTCCTTTTCTGTGTACTATTCATCCCAATCACTTAGTTCAAACTATTAGAGGGATTTCCCTTCCCTCCTCCCATGAACCTTGTTGGGGTCTCTCTAAAGATGGTCAGTTCATTGTCAAATCTGCTACTTGGCTTGCTCATTCTCATGTCCATCCTACCTCTAACGGGAGTTTCGTTGGATTTGGAAATTGGATATTCCACCTAAAATCTTGATTTTACTTTGGCAAATTCTTCATAACAGCCTTCCTACTCGTCATACTTTATATTCACGTAATATTAATGTCCCGAGTAATTGTACTCAGTGTTCTAATCATTCTAAATCTCAAGATCATCTTTTCCTCTCTTGTCCATTTTTTATGGGTCTTTGGTCTTCTTCTTCTTCTGTTCTTTAGTGCTTGGCCGCATTGCTCAGATTAATCGGATCCATGATTTATCTCGCTCTATTAAGTCCACTTCGCCTAAACTCCTTTCTAAGATAGCTATCCTATTTTAGAGTATTTTGAAACGTCGTAACGCTGTCATTTTTAAGAACTTTTCTGCTACTATTCATAGTGTTTTTATTCGAGCTTTCACTATGTTTAAGGAATGAGAATCCTGTTCCCTTTTTGACACAATACACTTTCCGAGTATGTCCCCTCCACCGCCGCTTCCTCCTTCCCCTCCACCTAAAGTCTCATGGTCTCCTCCCCCTTTCGGCTTTTGTAAACTTAATTTTATTAAAATTTGGCTACCGCTGGTATGGTAATTCAGGATCACCTTACCAGTCGAACTTATAATTTAGGTTCTTGTCCAGCCTTCCTTGCCGAAGCTATTGCTCTTCGAAGTGGCCTCCTTCTTGCTAGGGAATTTAATATTTCTGATATTTTTATTGAAGACGATAATCTTACTGTTATTAATATTTTGCAGGGTCATTTTAGCTGTCCATGGAAACTTCAGCTTCTTATGGCGGATGTCAAGGCTATTTTGGATTCTTTTACAAGTTTTCAAGCAACGACACATCAAGATATAGATCCGTTTTTAAATAATAAATTTTCTATCGGGAAGGCAATCGGGCAGCAGACTATGTTGCCTCTCTCGGCTACTCTATTTCGACTCATCAAGATATAGATCCGTTTTTAGATAGTAAATTTTCTTATTTTTTTGCTCCTTGATAGTTTAGGTCACGATCTTACGAGAAGATGTACCTAATTAAACTCCTCAATGTATCTTAAATTCAAAAAAAATATTCAAACACATTTAAGGCCCCTTCATCAGTATTTAAGGCCTATATACACAAGTTGCAACAGCTAATGTTTGTGCCTATTGCCTAATGCCTAATGCCTAATGCCTATGGTATGTATCGAGTAATTATTTATGCTGTTACAAGTCTCTAAGGTAAGGTCATTACATTGTAGTCACCCAAGGAATCTAATTAAAGGGAAACGACTCGTAGTTAGGTTGATGTGTTAAAGACTGATCCGATTAATTCGACCCTAAACCGATTGTAAAAAATCAATTCATGATTTTAACTTTTATAGACAATAATAATTTAGCATGGCTCGATTCTAAAAGAGACTCAATTCAATCCAATTTCCCCGAATCTGACCCAGACACCTTTGACATTGAAATTTTTTCCACGGAGGCGGATGCACAATGCTCCATGCATCCGTTTTTTCTTAAAAAAAGGCGGAATGAACATTTAGTTGTTCAATAAAGAACATACAGTTGTTTTGTAAAGAACATATAGCTATTTTACAAAGAACATCTTGTATAGTTTTATTGTAATGAACATATAGTTGTTTTGTAAAGAACATATAGGTATTTTGTGAAAAAAAAATATCAAACTTTATGTTCTTTATATAAAGAACATTCGTTAATATTAATAAAGAACATGATAATTAGAGGTGATCAACTTCGGCCCGGTCTAATCCGACCTGAAAATAGGGCGGTTTTAGGCAACCCTAAAAATGCATTCTTAATTAAAAATCCAATTCTGGCTCGAAAAAAGCTCGAAAAACCCGCTACAGTTTTCGGGTTTGGGCACGAATATTATGTTAAGCACTGACTTGACCCAAAATTTTGATCACGTCTAATGATAATATAATGTAATGAACATTATTTTTATTCAACCACCATAATCTAAAGACAAAATTCAAAGAACATTTCAAAATAAACAATTTACAGAGCTTTTTCAGTGCGGCAGGCCACATGGTGCGGCATGGTTACTTGCATTCTAGGTTACTTTTGTTTCTAGAATTACTTGTACAATGTTTCTTGTATCCCGGGGTTACTTGTATAGGTAATTTAAATTTTGGGGTTACTTGAATGAATTACTTGAATGGGTTAAGTAACACCTACAAGTAATCCAAGACTAAAACCTCATACCAAACCAATAACACCTTACAAGTAACCCCTGACCAAAACCATGAACACCAGTAACACCCATACAAGTAACCCTAGAATACAGGTGACACCTACAAGTAACCCTTAACAAAACCAGTAACACCCATACAAGTAACACCTACAGTAACACCATACAAGCTAAGTAACCCTTGCCGCACCATATGACCAGGCGCATACAAAAATTTGTAAACAATTAATATTATGCCACAAATAAAAGTACATTTTACGACAATCAAAGAACATGAAGATAAAAAAACATTAATTATTTAACTAATGAACATTAATTTTATTCAACCACCATAATGTAAAGACAAAATTCAAAGAACATTTCAAAATAAACAATTAACATTATGTCACAAATGAAAGTACATTATACAGACGATCAAAAAACATGAAGATAAAGATCATTAATTATTTAACAGCATGTTATGTTATTTACAATTCTATAACGTGTCACTACTAGAAAACAGGCTAATTCCGACGGATTGGTTACAACGGACTCGAAATTCCATCGGAAAAAGCAAAATTTCCGATGGATTTTTGTTCCGTCGTATATTTCCGACGAATTAAACATTTCCGTCGGAAACCCGTCGGAATAAATGTTCATTCCAACGGAATTTTCCGTCGTAAATTACAATTTCCGACGGATTTATAGTCCGTCGGAAATTTCGAGGGAAATTTCCGTCGTAAAATAATTTAAAAAAAATTTAAAACTGGTTTTTGGTCTAACCCTAAAATGCACCCCTTCTCCTCATTTCCTCCTTCTCCTCATTTCCGCCTCCCTTTCTCTAATTTCCCCCTTCTCTGTTTCTCTTTCATCTTCTCTGCTCCTCCTTCTCTTTCCTCTTCTTCGTCCCCTCTTCTCTTTTCCTCATTCTCTTTCCTCTTCTTCGTCCCCTCTTCTCCTCCTTCTCTTCTCTGCTCCTTCTCGTTCTCCTTCTCACTCCTTTCTCTTTCCACCGCCGACACTACCACCCGCCGCCATGGTGTTCATGATGCCGACGAGTTTGGTTTGGTGGTGTTCAAGACGCCGGTGAGTTTGGTTGGTGGTGTTCAAGTCAATTTCTCGCAAATTTTTAGAAATAAATGGTTTTTCATGTCAAATTCGACCCTGAAAACTTTAGATCTAGAGTTTTCAGGTTCGAATTTGACCTTTAAAACCCAAATTCGAGCCAATTTTGGGGTTTTTTGGGTGAATTTCAAGGTATGTACCTTTTTTCTTACTTATTTTTGTTTTTTGAGATTTTTTTTAATTTTATAGTGAATTGTGGTTGAATTGCGGTGGTGGTGGACTTGTCGGTGGCGGTGGTGTAGATCTAGGTTAGGGTTTGGGTGTTTTAGGTGCTTGGATCTGGGTATGGGTTTGGGTTTGGGTTAGGGTTTGGCTGTTGAAGTTCGGGTTTAGGGTGTTGGGATTTTAATTTTTTTTCTTCTTTTTTTGTTAATTTTTTCGAGTTTCGGCGGTAGTTTTAGGTGGGTTTCGGCGGTGGTTTAGGTGGGTTTCGACGGTGGTTTTAGGTGAGTGGTGGCGGTAGGTCTGTTTTCATTTTTTGTTTATTATTATTATTTTTTTTTTGTTCAGTTTTCAAAGAATTTTTTGGGTTTTAAGTTTTCATTTTAATTTTTTTTGTTTGTTTTTTGTTAATTTTTTCGGTTTTGGTGGTAGATCTGGTGGTTGTGGGTGGTGGGGTGGTTCTGGACTGCTGATACGAGTTAGGGGTTGGTGATTGTAGCGGTGTCTGATGTTGGGTTTTTTGGTGGTTGGAGGTGGTGATACGCCGTGCCGGTGGTGGCGCTGCGTATTTTTTTTTAAATTCAGAAAAGCAATTTCCGACGGAAATTCCGTCGGAAATTTTCGACGGAATTGAATCCGTCGGAATTTTCCGACGGATTGTTGCTGTACCTGAACAGAATTTGCTGGCGGAAAATTCCGTCGGAATAGTGTTTCCGACGGAATTTTTGTCGGAAAAGTTCATTTTTCCTACGAATGCTTTTCCGACAAGCACTTCCGACGGAATTCCGCCGTAAACCCTATTTCCGACGGATTTTAGGGTGTTTCCGACGGAATTTTTCCGCCGGAATTTAGCCTATTTCTAGTAGTGTGTTCTTTTCACTTTAACTAAATGTTATTTACCAGGGCCGGCCCTTTACGTGTGCAGGATGAGCACCTGCACAGGGCCCAAAATTCTAGAGGCCCAATTTTTAGTTTCTTCTTCACTATATAGGCGTACAACTGTAAAGCTGTCATGAGAGCATCTTTATTTGTTTAGTAAATATAAATAGGCATTAATTCAGTCTTGCTCCCATAATTCCCTTTAATGAACATTAAATCCTTCCATATTCCCATCAATTTTACATTTTTTTATATTATTTAATAAATGTCCTATTTTTCATAAATTTTAATTATTTTTTTATTTACGACTCTTCATATTATTCTTCTGAAATTTCAAAACACCTCCCCAAATACAAAGATCAACGGATTGAGTATCCTACAAAAATTAATAACCACTTTCAACTGGCTAAAATTTGATTATCTACTTTAATTATTCCAATTTCAAATACAATTGCTCAATCAATAAACCTCTCTTAGCTTATTTGAAGCGGACAATTTTTGCAATCACAAATTGCTTGTTCGTCGCCAAATTCGTCACGAATTGAAATGTATGACTTCTAACTCGTATATGAAACTAATTGAGTAATTATGTACGATGTATAAATTTTGAATTTTTGAAGCTTACCCATTAAATATAAATAGTTTGTTATTTTGTTTAAAATTAATGCTTTTGTCTAACTTATTACTGTACATGGTTAGATTTTAATGTTGTATATATACTTGTATAACGTGTGCAAAAAATTTGTTTAATTTCATAGAAAATAAGATTTTCTTCAAAAAAGACAGTAGAAGGGTTTTTGTTTTGTTTTTTTATTTTTTAATTATAATTTTTTTAAATTTTTTTTATTATGTAAAAGATTGGTAGATTGAATGGTTGATGACCTTTAATTGTTACATACTTCGTATGAATTAGGAATTTTAAGAGTATAGGTTACGAGGCAGGGCCTCATGCCTGTATTTTGCACAAGGCCTCCAATTTTATTGGGACGGTCCTGTTATTTACATTTCTACACAATATTCTTTATAATTTTATAACATATTTTCTTTTTGATTTAACTAAATATTCTTTACATTCCTATTTATTATTCTTCCCGCCTTTTTTTTTTTAAAGGAATGTACCATACGACTCGTGCATTTGCCTCCAAAAACCACGCATTTCCTTGACACCTTTAAGCTGGGATAGAAAAAAAGAACAGAAGATACAAAAAGGTGGGAAAACCAACACTGGGAGACAGTTAAAAAAAAAAAAAAAAAAGCGCAATGATAACAAAAGAAGAGCATATTTTAATTTAAAATAAAAAAAATTAAACAGAGTAAATGAGTGGAGGAGTGTGTTTTTGTGTCCCCCAAAATAAGCTGCACACATCGCCATCTCACTCTCTGACTTCCCTTGATCATTACGGCTCACTGCCATCTTCCAACATTCTTTTCTTACTTTCTCTTACACTTTGTTAAATTCAACTTGTACATTTCTTCAAGAACTAGTTTACAATTACTACTTGGCATTTGATATTTCAATGTCATGCTCATCCCACTTTTTTATGTTAGCATTAGCATGTTAAAGTTGTGAAGTTTTGTCACGTCCAACCAACCTTAGTGCCTTCAACATTTTGTTGCAACTTCATCAACATGCTACATGCTTGTCTTCATATATACTTGTATTTAAAAGATGCTTGGATGCATATGCTACGACAATTTACTAATATGTTAGTCAATAATGAATAAAAGGGTAGATAAATCATATCATGTTGATTCATAATGAGTAAGCATTACGATAACACCAAATTTAACTATTAACAACCAAAGTTTTAGACCCTGTTGACAATAAGAGGTTAGCTGTTAGCTTTCAGCTGATAGCTGTTTATGTGAGCAGATTTGACTAATTATTAATTATAATAGTGGTTTATATATAAATGTTAGGAAAATAGATGTTATTTAATACTTCCTCCGTTTCTTTTTACTTGCAACACAGCCTTGTGGCACGTATTTTAAGGTCGGTTTTATGTAATGTAAATGGATAAATTATTCATTATAATTTTTACAAATGATACTTAACCCTATTCTAATCTTCGTGTAAAAATTATTTTGGTAAAATCGCTCATTTACCCTCACTAATCATCTCCTAAAACTGTGTGCCTAAAAAGTGTATTGCAAATAAAAAAAACGGAGAAAGTAGTATTTTAGTACTGTAGTATAAATGACTAATAAGTAATAACGAAATATGTATCACTTATGACAAATAATGATACCTAGAAATCTAGAATTCATCACTTATAGAAGCATAATTTAGCATTTTGTAATGATTGAAAATATAAACTTTAATAATCATAACTGAAAAATGATAACTATCGATTAAAACTAAATTTGAATCTAGTTTTATAGAAGTATGAATTTAAACTAATAATTAGAATGACGTTTCGAATTTGAATATAATTAACTAACCATAAAAAATGGTGCCTTATTATTGTGAGCATGTGCAAATAAAAAATAATTTTGGTAAGCATGCTCATTGCTCCCTACTTAAATACTCTGTACTTCATCCTAGGTCATTTAGATTCCATGTATCATTTCACTCTTCCCCTGCCTTATAAAACAACCTTCAAAACATTTAGACAACACCTTTTAAGCTTATTTGCTTAAGTAGTTCTTTTATCATTTTCTCTATATCTTTGAATTACTAAAACAAATGGATAGGAAAGTTTTAGTAGAGGAAAAACATCTACACACTGCCATATTCACAATGGTAATCGCCTTGTTAATGCTTTGTTTTCGACGCGCTGTGGTGGTGTCCTTGGTAGAGCAATGGCGTGCTCGTATATTTCTTCTCTTGAACCTAGTGTTGCTGGCCGTTTTATTCACATCTCTTCACTTCAGCACCGGGTCAAGCGCTAAGGATCACTGCGGCAGCAGCAATGTAGATGAGAAAATCGCGGCTAATAAACATAAATCCGATGTAGTAGTAACTAAACGTGTTATTACTACTTGTAATGGTCAAAGTTGTGCATTGGCAAGTAAGAAGACATCAAGCAATGTTGTTAATAGTAAGGTGGAAAAAGATGTTGAGTTGTCAGAAGAAGAGCTTAATAGAAGAGTTGAAGCATTTATTGCTACATTTAAACAGCAGTTGATCTCTGATTCTAAGAGAAGAACAAGAGATGTTTATGCTAGTAAATCTCGAGGATCTACTAAGCAACTTTTTAATTAGCGGATACAAATTTCATCATACACCCGAGTGTAATTTTACATGCTCTCACATCTTCTGAGTTCTGACCTTGATGAGCAAACAATTTTAATTTTACAATTATCAATTTTTTTTTCCCCTTTTCCTTTTTTTTTTTTTTTCTTTTTTTTTTTTTTTGCCTGCCATTTTTTTTGAGTGAAATGTTAGTAATTTTAGCTTAGTTTGGCTCATTACATTCGCAAAAAAACATGAGAAAAATAATGTATAGTACGTGAAGGAATCTCTCTTTCTCATCAAGTTTGTAATTTCTTTTTTAATAAAAAAAAATCTATGAACTTTTGTAACTTAATTGTATGATGGTGGAGTGCTTCCTCCATTTCTTGATTAATTAAGGCTTTAATTTCTGTATTGATTTATTCTAATTTTCTAATTGATTGTCTTACTACCTCATACTTCATCCGTTTCTTTATAATTACAACACACACTTTATCACGGTATTTAAGAAAAAATTTGACCTAACTTAAAATGGAGTTAAAGGTTGTAAGAAGTATAATCAAGTAGGTCATGTACTTTAATTAAAGGTAATAGTACAATTTTCATAATAAAAATCTTCTTTTTATGGTGTGTTGCAACTATTGTGATATTTATATGTTAGAGAAGTGTTGTTACTACAAAGAAACGAAGAAAATATAATTATTCCAAAAAAAACTGCCTCATATATTAACGTTTCTTTTTTTTTTTTTTTGACGGGCATATACTAACGTCATTTTTCTAAAAAAAAAATACACGTTAATATATGGACAGTTTTTTTTTGGAAAAATTATATGAGGTAGTGTAAGACAATCAATTAGAAAGTTAAATACTATTTGCTCAAGAATTAAGAGAAATGAGAGAGTAAGTAAAAAGTTGAGTGATTGACAAAAAATGGATAAAAATTTTAGTGACATTTTGAAGAAGTCCGTTATGAGTTATGACATATTAAAAAGGTTAGGGAGTGGTAAATAAATATTTACTTGATGAAGCCCGTGAATTTATTTGAATATTTTAAAATATTCTTTTTTTTTTTTTTTTTGGTATTTGTGTATTAAAATTTGTTAAATATTTAGAGAAAACTTGTAATGTTGAATTTTAATTGAGGAAATTTTGATTTTAACACCACAAAATATCCCAAAAAATTGGTTTTTAACACTACAAAGAGGGGGAAAAAAAAACTCTTTTATTTTAACACCACAAAAAAAAAAAAAAAAAAAAAAACACCAAAAAATGGCTTTTACTTACCACTTAACCGATTCATGGATATAATCCATTAGTGGGTCCTACAATGCCACGTGTCAGCATATAATTGGTCCAAACATTAAAACAAACAAAAACCCTAAAACTAACCCAACCACTCCACCCCACCCCCACCATTAGCCCCACCTTCGGCAGTGTGCCGCCACGATCCTCTCACCTTGACAGCCCCGTTCCCAGCCTAAGCCTCTAGAAAATCTGCTCCCTCCCTTCCCCGTCCCGAAAACAAACAGACCTTCCTTACGATCACCAAAAATAGCCGTCGTTTTTCACAACCCTTAAAAAAAACCGCAAAAAATGCCCGCTAGTGGTCGAAAACGGCCAATTTAGGGCCAAAATGGTCGATTTTGACCTTAAACTGGTCGATTTTGACCGTAAGTAGCGGTTGTGGCCTTTCGTATTTGGGTTGTTTGAAAAACAAACGACCGTTTTTGGTAGCCGTTCCGGTAGCTGGTGTTGGAAACGGGAGGGTTAGGGTGAGGATGTGGTGGTGGTGCGCCGCCGAGGTGGTGGGTCTGGGTGGCTGGTTAGTTTTAGGGATTTTGTATTTTTTTTTTTAGTTTTTTCTAAACTAATAATGTAGTGACACGTGGCACAATAGACCCCACTTAACAAAAATTGGGACGACAACTGTTAAGTGATGTTTAAAAAACTTTTTGTGGTGTTACAAGTTTTAGGGATTTTTTTTTCTTTTTTTTTTTGTAGTGTTAAAACCCATTTTTCCGTTTTTTGTGGTGTTAAAATTCAAAGTTTCCTTTTATTATTTATTAGAAAAAAATTAAAAATCAAAAATAAAAATAAAATAAAATAAAAACCCAACCCACAAACCCCTGCCACCACCACCGTTGCCACAAACGCCACCTCCCTTAAACCCTATGCCGACTCCGGCCCGACCCTAACCCCCTAAACCCCTACGTTGGCTCGGCTCGACCCTGACCCCCTGAACCACCATCCCCACAACCTAGTTAAAACACCTCCGTTTCCCTCAAATAAAAAACCTCCATCCCCACCTGCTGGCGCCCCTAAACCCTCTCCTCCGTACCGGCAAAACCAATTTGCCCCTCCCCATCATACCATCTCCACCCTTTCCCCCCAAACCACCAACTCGAAACCCTAAAACCCCAAAATTAAAATTTAGGGTTTTGATTTAGGGCTTTAGAGTTTAGATTTTTTGGGTTAGCCAAACCGTGGGGTGTTCGTCGACGGTCGGTGGCCGACGCCATTGGTTGGGCGAGGCTGGTGGTGGTGGGACGAGGAAGGTGGCTACGATTTTGGGCTGAATTTTTAATAATTAATTAAATAGATTAAAAAACAATCAATCAGCAGCTGCCACGTGGCACAATTAGCTCTAAATAACAGAGTTGGCGTCCATTAGTCATTTTGGTATTGGGGCCATTTATGTTAAACTCGGGGGTATATGGTGTATTTGGAAAGTTTCATGAGTGTATTGTGAATAAGTGAATTACTCAGGGCCTCAAGGGTACTTAATTTGGTGAATTTACTGAAAATTATATTATGAAAATTTATATTAATATCTATTTAATGACGTATTTTATGATAAAAATATTTTTTCATTATGTTAGTAAAAAATTATGGTCAAAGACTCAAAACTAATACATAAATAGTATAAAGGAAAATTTGTTGAAAATAACACGACCTTTGAGCGGTCTTCCATAAATAGCACCACCTTTCGATTATTCCAAAATAAAACGACCTTTACATACTTCCACTATAAATGGTACAAAAAACTTGTAACCTGTTTTACAGGTTGTCCCGTGACACATGTCACAATATCTTTGGTTCAATTATTTTTTTTTTTTACAATTTTGATTAAAAAAAACCTAAAAAAACTTAAAAAACTAAAAAATAAAAAATAAAAAAAATAAATCCCCCATCTTCCCCATCCCCAGCCAGCCTAGCCCCCTTTTCACCGAGAACCACCACCCCCACCAAACCATCCCACCTGAACCCCTTCCTTAGCCCCCTTCCCAGTTTCAAACCCCCCTCCCTTCTCGTCCCCTCCCTTCCCCGTTCCCAATTTTAGCTCTCCCTTTACTCCTCGTAGCAGATTTGACCCCCATCCCTTCATTGTCCCTTGGAACCCTTCCTCTTTAAATAACCATCATTTCTGGCGAGAAGGCTTCGAGGAAGGAGAGAGGTGTTAAGGGGATGAAAATGTGGAAGGGAAGGGGAGGGGCTGAAGGAGTTATGTCTTCGTCGTGTGCAATTACTAGATATATAATTGGATCAAATTATGGAGATAATTAAGTCCGGACATTTGGGTCGTCGTATTGCCATAGCTAGAGGTACTTACGATCTTTGGACTAGTAAAATAGCCCAAAGCCCGATTGGACGGATCCTATGAGGTCACACAAAGGGGCTAGATCGAGCATTAGAGGATGAGACCCATCATGGGCCTCATCACTCTAGGTGGCCGGCCATATAGGGTTTAGGGAGGCTATTGGGCTTCGTGCCCTAGTCTAATTATAATGAGATTATAAATAGACTAGGTGCCTAGGTTTGCAGGACATGGAATTGACTGATCATTTAGATCAAACCCTAATTAGCAAACACGAAACCAACCCCTCTCATACTCCCTCTCTCACGTCACTCTCCTCCTCCCGTCGCCGGTGGTGCCTCGTGGTGGTGGTGGTTTGTGCGGTGGTCGGTTGTCCGTAAAGGTAGTGATTGCGGTTTTCCTCAATCACTCGACCAATCTAGTATTGGTGGACGGCTCGTTCGAATCTCGTGGACTAAGTAGAGGAGCAACACTTGGGGCTCTATTCTCTCCCTGATTTGCCTGTCGAATAGCTTCGTGGAATTCACGCTTCAAAGGTATGATTATGTGTCTTGTGTGTTATGCATGCGATTCTTGGGATTAGGTACTTTATTGAATATGATTCATATATGCTATTTCCGCTGCGTAGTACCTATAGAACCCTACAGTGGTATCAGTTAGCCTCTTGCATTAACGCGCTAGATCATAATAATACGATTATTTGATGTCCACGTTAATTTTATAATCAATTAAGAGGGAGAAATTAATTTAATTATGGTTCGATTATTATTTTAATGTGATTAAACTTTTGGAATCGATTAAATGCGATTTAATTATGCTCAAATAGCCATAAAGAGGACCGAATTATGCCCTAGTATGTTCGAATTTTTCGAAAACCCTAACCCTAAATTTCGAAAATTTCAAGCCCTAAAATATGATTTTGTGCTTGATTTTGATTTAATTCGATATGTTTTATGTTTCATAATTTTAATTGGATTGATTTATGCATAAAAATGTTTTATGTATGATCATAGATTTAATTTTAAATGTTAAAATTAAATTGGGATTAATTTTATGATGAACCCTAATTTCAAAGTTGAATGTGATTTAATTTTAATCTTATGGACTAATTTGATTTAATTAAGATAAGTGTTATTTTAATTAAATTAAAATACAAAAAAAAAAAAATTTATTTTGGCCGGCAACCGCGGCTGGGTGGCGCAGCCACGGCGGCTGCCGACCAGACGGTGGTCCAAGAGGGAGGGGAAGGGGAGGGCGGAGGTCCGGTGGCTGGGGGCAGCAGCGTGCAACCGTTGCACGGCTGCTGCCACAGCTGCAGCTCGGTGCTGCTGCTGCCCTGCGCGGCAGTGGCTGCTGCAAAGCAGCCAGCCACCGTGGCTAGCCTTGGCTGGCCACGCACGGTGGCCTGCATCCCAGCAAAGCAGCTCCACGCTGCTGCCCTTTGCGGCAGTGGCTGCTGTCACGGCAGCCAGCCACCGTGGCTAGCTTCGGCTAGCCAACCACGGTGGCCGGCGTGGTGGTTGCGGTAAAATTAAAAAAAAAAAAAAATTCTGTTTTAAAATATTATTTCAAGATAATTACGAATTATTTTGGGATAAAATCGGTTTTATTTTGGATAAGTTAAAATATTTTCAAAATATGATCTTTTATTTTAGGATAAAATCAAATATTCAAAAGTTGTTATATTTGATATTATCCATATTTAAGTTTGTTAAATTGGTAATTATCCTAAATTAAAGTGGTTAATTATGGATAAGATTGATAAGGATATTCTGAGCATATTCCAAAAGGATAATAATTGATTTAAATAATGTGATTATCCCATAATTAGATTAGGATATAATTGATTTTAAAATTATTTGATTGGCTAGTAATTAGGATAGAATCTCCTAAATTAGTTAGGATAATCATGGAAGATTAAATATGATTTTATCTTTCTAGATTAAAATATGATTTGATTCTATCTCATGACTAAATTAAATATATGATATTTTATCAACCGTCATGAATAATATATGATATTATCTAATTATGATTAAAATATAAGATATTTTAGGAAATGCGTTGACTTTATTATAAACATTCGATGTTGTAGTTTAGACAAGCATGTTGAGTGATTTATTATATGGCACTTTTATAATATATGATATTATGTTGCTATATATAGACTAGTATGGCTCATAGATTCTTAAATACGATCTGCGTATCGTGATGTATTTTTGTAATCTAAATACGGTCTGTGTACCGTTGAGTATTTTCATAACTTTTATTTAATGTAAATAGAATAGTTATTTAAATGGTGTTAGCCCAAAAGAAGCCCATGAAGTGAAGGCCCAAAGGAGCAAGGTGGATGAAGATCCATGATGATTCAAGTGGGAGCATTTTCATTTCTAGTTTTCTTAGGACTAAGGAGCCATACTATGTCATATTTTATTGCATTAGTAGATTATGCATGTTTAGGTTTATTTATGTTGTTTGATGATGCGCTAGAGTTCACTATATAATCACAACATAATAAATCTAGATCCCAGCAATATTGATGCAGCTTTTCCAATTAAAAACCCGACGAAAACCTTGATCGTTTGTGATGGGTCGGCCTCAGCAGAGCGTCATAATATATCTTGGGGAAGTGGGGGTAGATCACGTTCTACACTTTTGATTGGTTAAATTCAACAAGGTTACCTAAAGATCAGTTTAGAACCTTGAAGCTAAGGGTAATAATTAAACATGTGATGGTTAATTATTCAACCAAGAATTACAAGAGTTGTAATCAGTAAAGAGTTTACTCACCTTGAAAATGTAATGGTTGATGGCAGGGCCTCAGTCCGGTCAATTATTGCACAAATAAAGGATCTTGGAATCACTTAAAATTCAATTGGGATCATTTAACTATTGAATAAAGTGTTTTAAAGTTACCAAATGAATGTTTTATGGTGCTTTAATTTATCAAACATAATTATTAAACTTTGCCTTATTTTGACATAGATGAGTAGCCGTAATAACAATGACAACAGCGTTTACAATTTGCGACCATTCCTTGAGAAGGATAGGTTGACAGGGGAAAACTTTTCCAACTGGGAAAGAATGCTAAGGCTTGTTCTGAAATCTGAAGGTAAAGAGGATGTCATTGACAAACCCTTACCAGGACCTTTGCCAGAAAATCCAACTGCGGCAGAGATCAAGAAGCACAAGGAAGCTCATGATAGAGCTATGCCTATCACTTGCTTAATGATTGCTACCATGGAACCTAGTCTTCAAAAGCGTTTTGAGGACATGGATGCCTATTCAATCATGGAAGAACTCAAAGTTTTGTTTAAGAAACAAGCTAGAGTTGAAAGGTATGAGCTTCATCGTGAAATTATGGATTGTAGAATGGAGAAGGGTGCCACAGTTCATGATCATGTTTTCAAAATGATCAGCCTAATTCAAAGTATGGAGAAACTGGGGTATCCAATTGTTGATGATTTGGCAACAGACATCATTCTCCATTCACTTCCAGAAAGTTTCAACCAGTTTATCATGAATTTTAACATGACTGCGGATGCAAAGACTATGGGTCAATTGCATGCAATGCTGGTTAGTGCTGAGAAACAAATCCCTAAGGAACCTAAGAAGGAAGTTCTTATGATTCAAAAGGGAAAAGGATTTAAGAAGAAGGGGCAAAAGGCTAAAGCCAAGAGCAAAGGCAAGGAAGTTGCCAACGCTCCTGAAAAGCCTAAGGCGAATCCAAAACCCAAAGTTGCAAGTGAGAGTGAATGCTTTTACTGCAAGAAGAAGGGGCATTGGAAACGCAATTGCCAGAAATACCTTGATTTCATCAAGAAGAAGAATGGAGCATCGACCTCAGGTAGTATGTTATAAACATTTTAACTTTCACTAAGGTATGTGATACCAAGTTGCAGTGCTTAACATTGTGATGTTACGCAGGAACTGCAAACAAGTGAAGCTAGCATGGAAATGGAGCTTGAAGGTGCACTAGGAGTATTTAGTGGCCAGAAAAAGCTTCATAGTTTTATTTTATGATTAGTTTATCATGACATTTAGAACTATTTCCAGTTTTTGATGAAACAATATTTCGGTTTTCTTGTTTTGAATACTGATTTGGGTTTTTACTTGGCTTGGACAAATGTTGATCCATGACCAAGGTAATAAATTGTTTTCATTTTGCTAGATATGAGTTAATTTTATGATATTGATATATGTAGATCACAAAAGTGAACTTAGATGATTCAAAGCAAACTTACTTATAAAATAAAGTAAGATTAGGTCACATAAACCATTTGCACATCCAAAGTTATGGATGGACTCTTACTCTTATTTGATTATGAATCACTTAAGAATTAGAAGTCATGCTTGACAAGGTAAAATGACCAAGTTACCTTTTAGTTGAAAGGGTAAAAGAGCTAAAATGACCTTTTGGTCATATGTACCATGAATTCAAGATTTAGCAAAAGATTAAACTATTTCATTGCTTTTATTAACGATTTAAGTAAGTATGTCGATAATTACTTAATGAAATAATAGCTGGAATTATTGAAATGTTCAAAATTCCAAAATGAAATGTAAAATCAGGTTTGAGATAAACAATTTAGCACCACAATATGATTGTTGTGATAAATATTTAACTCAAAAACAAATGATCATCTAAAGGAATTGTTGAAATAGTTCACAATCCAGGAACATTACAATTAAAATGTATGTATAAAGTAAAAATCAAACTTTGCTTGCCAAGGTTCGATCCAAGATTTAATGATTTACAAATATCGTTTTGAGGATATGCATTAGAACAACAACAATTGCGAATATACTAAACAAAAACTTAACCAAAGCAGTAGAAAGATGTCATAAGAGTTATGGATTGGAAATGTTCCAAAGATATCTTTTCTAAACAGGATTGAGGGAGTATGAAATCTATGTAAAATGTTTACAAAGATGACATAATAATCCCTAAATCAGAGGTATTATTCCTACAATCGCATAAAAAAAAAAAAAAAAAAAAACAAAATGTTTGTTGCTCGCGATAGTGTCTTTATAGAAAGAAGTGTCTTCCTACAAAGCCAAGTGGGAGTAAAGTTAGATCTCGATGAGATTCGAGACGAGCAACAAAAGATGTGGATAACACTACATTAGAGACGAATGCGCATGAAATCAGCTAATTTGATAAAACATGTGTCGAAGCAAGCTAATTCAACTAGCGAGTTTTCTATCGTCCTAATAGAATGAAAGGCTTCAAAGAGTTGAAGAGAATAATTCTATTGTTGCTCATACCTATCGTAGGTTACTTACGATTAAAACAAACAGTTTGTTGGAATTCTAGTAAAAGATGGATTCTAAAATTTTCTATTCGAATGGTTAGAATCCATACCTACAAGCAAGCTTTGGACAAGTGCCAACTCAGGAAATGGCCTAAAGCCAGGAAATCCAGAATGGACTCCATGTCTACAAAGATGTGCTAGTCCATGATAGTCTTGCAAATAGGGTCAAACCTATTAGTCATGTAAGCCTATTCGGATTATTTCTAGTTATGGAAATCAAAATCACTTTCATGAAATGTTCTTGATGGATGGGATGTATATGATACAACCTAAGATTTGAAATCCAGGAATTCCTAGAATGTTTTTGCAAACTTCAGAAATTCATTTATGGAATGAAGTAAGCATTAGGGAGTTGGAATATTCATTAGGAGATCAAACAGTTTGATTACCTTGGAAGAATGGAAAAGAAATCTTGTAGAGACAAGAAATTTAGTGGGAGCAATTGGTCTTCTTAGTCTAGTATGTAGTTGACATATATTTCATATGAAATGATATATCAATGCTTGAATAAGTCAAGCAATGGTAAGAAAGATTGTTTCTATATGGGAGACTTAGGAGATGTTGAGTACATATTGAGAATCAAAATCCACAAAGTGAATCTTGAAGGATAACTGGACCCAATCAAGAGACTTATGTTGATAAGGTACTTGACAAGTTCAAGATGCAAGATTCTAAGAGAGGATCTTTTCATGTCTCATGGTTTTACACTCAGTAAAACTCAGTGCCTTAAAAGCTAGAAGAGTTGAGATGTAAAGGTAATGTACCTTATGATTTTGCAAAAGGGGCCATTACATGTACCATGAAATGTACAAAACAAGTTGTTATATATGACTTGTGCATGTGTAGCAAGTTTCAAGCAAATACAGAATAAGCATACAGAAAGTCACCAGGAACAAATCCTTGAGTACTTGAGAAGCGCTAAAGGAATTTTTCTAGCTTATGGTGTTAAAGATAAACAATTTTGTCAGAAGTTATACGAATATAGTGAGCTTGAAGAGTTCAAAGCAAAGCACTATTGCATGCTCAATGTTAGAATATGCGTATTAAGCTATAGTCGGATAGTTTTAGAGGAAGTTCGGATTAAAATGTCATATGACTAAAGGGTTACCTTTGCCCAAGAACAAAGGAGCCAGGGTCACATCACAAATCCAAACAAATGGATATAAGATATCGCCTCAGTTATGAGATCATTGACCGGCGGAAGGTCACATTCTGCAAAGTTTCATTATGAGTGAGAAATCACTAAACCCCTTCCATAGACAAAGGTATGAGAGTCATATTAAAGTCTTGGATTGAAGCAAATTATGTAATTTAAGTTGTGTATGTTTGTGGAAACATATTACAAAAGAAAATACATCAATTTGCAGAATTATGTTTAAAATAGAAATTATCTTTTCTCTTATTTAATTGTGGTTTCAATATTAAATAAAATGTCCAAAATAATAATGGATTGATGGGCTCATCAGGTTATCCATTCGATGGAGACCTGGTGTATGAAACTCCACAGGTGAACAAAATCCATATATTATTTAAGTTCTTAGTTCGAAATCATTAAAGTGGACATAAATGATTTCAATAAATGGACTAGCATGTTAGATTGATTGGATAGCTCGGTTTCATGGGCTATAGGGGCAGAGTGATGCTCGATCAATCACTTGGATATGCATGAATGATGCATGATCGAACTATTGACCTACTTAGAAGTTCAAGTATAGAGCTTCCGTATATATTAGTGGATTCCTTTGACATGAGTGGAACATTGATTTCATTCAATGGATGTTATAACTGTGGTACATTCAAACGTCTGCCCGTAACTGGAGATTATAAAGGATGTTTCCCGGTTATATCAGAAGTTGAGTGGGAGGCTTGTTGCCACAAGATTGGATAGAGTCTACCTATTAAATTAGGAAATATGTCATGGCCGCTTGAAGAGGGAGAATTCAGAAAATACGTGGCCGCGTTCAAATGCATTACTCAGTAATCATTTGGTTTTGTAATTCTAACTCAGATTTCAAGAAATGATTTGTAGATTAATATGATCTCGACATGTGATGCAATCATATTATCAAATCGACATATACATTGACTTAAGGAATTTGAATATTGCACCCTTGTCTCAGACAAGTGGGAGATTGAAGGAGTTATGTCTTCGTCGTGTGCAATTACTAGATATATAATTGGATCAAATTATGGAGATAATTAAGTCCGGACATTTGGGTCGTCGTATTGCCATAGCTAGAGGTACTTACGATCTTTGGACTAGTAAAATAGCCCAAAGCCCGATTGGACGGATCCTATGAGGTCACACAAAGGGGCTAGATCGAGCATTAGAGGACGAGACCCATCATGGGCCTCATCACTCTAGGTGGCCGGCCATATAGGGTTTAGGGAGGCTATTGGGCTTCGTGCCCTAGTCTAATTATAATGAGATTATAAATAGACTAGGTGCCTAGGTTTGCAGGACATGGAATTGACTGATCATTTAGATCAAACCCTAATTAGCAAACACGAAACCAACCCCTCTCATACTCCCTCTCTCACGTCACTCTCCTCCTCCCGTCGCCGGTGGTGCCTCGTGGTGGTGGTGGTTTGTGCGGTGGTCGGTTGTCCGTAAAGGTAGTGATTGCGGTTTTCCTCAATCACTCGACCAATCTAGTATTGGTGGACGGCTCGTTCGAATCTCGTGGACTAAGTAGAGGAGCAACACTTGGGGCTCTATTCTCTCCCTGATTTGCCTGTCGAATAGCTTCGTGGAATTCACGCTTCAAAGGTATGATTATGTGTCTTGTGTGTTATGCATGCGATTCTTGGGATTAGGTACTTTATTGAATATGATTCATATATGCTATTTCCGTTGCGTAGTACCTATAGAACCCTACAGGGGCACCGCAACTGGAAGGGAAGGGGGCAGCGGAAATGGAGAAGATAAGGGGAAAGAGGACGGGAAGGGGAAGAGGGGGTCAGAAATGATGACGGAAAAGGGAAGAGGGATCGGAAACGGGGATGGGGGCTAAGATGGGGTGGTCTCAGGTGGGCTGGGTCGGTGGGGGTGGTGGTTCTGGTGAAATGGTGGGCTGGCAGGGGGGTTTAATTATTTTTTTTATTTATTAGATTTTTTAATTATTTTTTTTAAATCAATATTGTGTAAAAAAAATTGGCCAAAGATATTGTAACACGTGTCATAGGTAACCTATTTTACAGGTTACCAACCGGTCATGTACCATTTATGGCGGAAGTATGTGAAAGGTCGTTTTATTTTGGAATAATCGAAAGGTGGTGCTATTTTCGGAAGACCGCTCAAAGGTTGTGTTATTTTCGACAAATTTTCCTAGTATAAAAGCCCAACGTCCTAGATATTCTGGAAAGGAGGGAGTAAATGGTGGTAAAAATCATTTTTTTAAAAAAATTCTGGTGGTGTTGAAGTTTTTTTTTTTTTTTTTTTTTTTTTTTGTATTTTGTAGTGTTAAAAACCAATCTCGTGCTTTTTATGGTGTAAGAAAATCAAAATTCCTGAAATTATGCAATATGATTGATTGTTATGATGCTGATTTCTACTATAGAGAGTAAATAGATCTACACAATTAAAACTTCAATTTTAATTTAAATCACAAATTCTTAGCCACACACTAGCTAAGTGTAGCTAAGCTAGCTGCAAAAGCCTTAATATGAACACATAGTACATTAAATATGAACATACGTATTTTTCTCTTCCTTATATTTTAACTCTATCTTTCTTCTTCTTTCTTAGTTCTATTTATTTTCTTTCTCTTCTGGTTTATTCTCAATTCAAAATTTTCTCTCTCCTCTTTTTCCCTTTCCTTAAAAGTTTACTTTATTACTTTCCTTCAATCTTTAAACTTCTTTGTCCTCCGAATATTCTCTAATTCGTCACCACTGTAGCATTCTATGCTCCATCGTCATAATCTTCGTTACGATCATGAATCTTGAGGTAATTTAATTTAATTTATTTATTTTTTTGATTTTTATTTTGATTTTTATTTTTTGTGTTTATGAATATGCATGTGAATGTTGAATTCTATCAATTTTGCATTTGTGATTCCAAAGCTATCATGTTATTGATCAATAATAACTGTCTCTGTAGACATCTACTTATGGCCTCCTATCCCGACAGGAAGAGCAATGACGATAAATAAAACCATCTTTGTGTTGGATCGAAGTGAAGAATAATTGTGGATAATTGGTTAAGCCTTAGAACATAAAAGACTAGCCTGAATAAAAGAATAAGGCCAAAGCAAGGTCCAATTAACTAAACCCAATCATAATTAGGCTTAAACCCGTGCTTAAAACCCAATAATGACGAATTTAGGAGTGCCTAGGTTAAAATCTATTGCTGCCGCAGGAAAAGCCGCACGCCTAGGTTAAAATCTAGTGCTGCCGCAAGAAAAGCCGCACGCATTTCAATCAGCTGCGCTGGGCTGCCGCGCGCAATTAATTCAGTTGCGCGCGACACCCAGCGCAACCTCCAGAGTTGCGCTGTGAAAGATTCGGAATTATACGAAAAATATAAAATCGAATCTTACTATAATGCCGCGCGCAAGAAGAATAGTTGCGCTGCCCATAGCAACGCAACCAATTCACTTGCGCTGAGATGCCGTGCACAACCCATACAGTTGCGCGCGACCCCTGCTGCGGCAGAATGCTGGTATCCCTAAACCTAATCATTCCCTTTAAATAAGAGCTTAAGCTGAGGCTTAAACAGATAGAAAATAACCTAAAATTCTAGCAGAATACTTGTGAACTTGTGCAACCTAGCCCCTCTTGTCCTGAACACTCACCCCTTTGACAATTTGTTACTACGGTGGAGGCTCCCCCACAAGAAGGAGTCCATAAGTTTTCTAAACAGAGATCTAGCAAAGAGAAGTGGTAAATTCCCGAGCACTTAGTTAAATCACATTTATTTTCTTGCTTAAAAGAACCCTAATTAATAAATTAGTGTTGTTTGGTCACCTTTAAAATAATTAATTAATCAATTCCACATAGTATCTTGCGTTAAATAAAGATTAGAATTGAACTAAATAATTGTTGTTTGATCACTTAAGCCAAGGCGAACATTGTTTATTTTCTTGTCCTTTTCACGAATTTGATTAAATAAAGAACGACATCACGATGTAATTCCTGCGTGAATTGGTATGTGTAAATAAAATCATCTAACATAGTTTTAGGTATCGCGTTGCATATATTGTTTCGTGATGAAATTGTGAAAAAAGAAGAGCTAGTAGAGGCCGCACTAGGGCTAGGATAGCGATTCCCCTCTAAAGGGAACGTTATCTTGGTACTTCGCTCCCAAACTCATTTTTGGTTTATAGACCAATTTAGGCATGGGTAAACTTATGATTTGTGCTAATTATTCCATGAACTCCACATGGAAGAAAGGCATGAACGAGGTTTATGGGTTTTCCTAAAACTCATTAGCGACTCCCTACTTGTTTCTTACAAAAAAGCGTGTATGATAGAATCAATTCTAATTCAAGGTCCCCCAAACAGTCAGGAATTCAAATCCTACTACACCCTAACAAGTGTAAAGTCATAGGCTTTTAAACGGGCATGGGTATTTAAGGAGTGGACCCCTTACGACGGGAACACCCTCCTTACAGGCTCTATGATGAATTAAGATTAGATTTAAGGTGGATATTCAAACTTTTTAAAGTTAAAATTATTACAATTGAAGTTGTGTATAATTTCTGTAAAACAAAATGAGCACGAAGTACTTTAAAATTGAACACTAACAATGAACATTTAGTTGACAAAAAATGAACATTTAGTAGACTAAAAATGAACATTTAGTAGACTAAAAATGAACATTTAATACACTAAAAATGAACATTTAATACATAAAAATGAAGATATTTTAAAGATTTATTTTAGCTTTATTTTTCGTTTATTATATACAACAAATTTGAACCTATATGAATATATGAAATCATGTTCATTTTAATATTTTAAATGTTCATAATATTATTTGACGTGTCATTTTTTTTTTTTACTTTTTTTAATACTAAATTATCATTTATTTAATGTGCTCATATATTTTTACGAAATGTTCATTTTATTGGTTTTGTCTAGCTATTTTGTAGTTGTATGATAAATATTCATTTCTAATATACTAAATGTTCGTTTTTTTGACATGTTCACCTTTTATTACTAAATGTTTTCTTTACGCTAACATTTTTTATTACTAAATATTCCTATTTTTACATGTTTATTTTTTTTTACTAAATGTTCGTTTTTAAGGTTGTGGTCTAGCAAATATATGAATATATGATAATCATGTTCATTTTTAATAAATGATCATTTTTTTTTTAAACACATGTTCACTTTTTAGTATTACATGTTCATATTGTTTACATGTTCATTTTTTATTATTAGCTTTTATATTTTTTCATGTTCATATTTTTTAACTAAATATTCATTTTACTGAGCGTGGAGTTGATTTGGTTGGGTTGCGAATATATTATCTAGGATATTTGATTTGGGCCGCGTGTTTGGGTCTTTCCTTGTTGCAACTATAATTGCAACATTAGTATGCAGGTAAGACCCATTGAGTTTATATAACGGTAATCATCTTCGGTGTAAAATATTTATTGTACATTTATTTTAAAAGTTTATGATGACAAAATAAATTGTTGTTTTGAAGAAATCAATTTATCCAAATTTAATTTAAATTCATTTGTTATCCTTCAAAAAGATAAATAAATAAATAAATAAATAAGAAGAACTTCATTTGTTAGATTGGGCCCATATGTTAAGCACATAGGCCACCAAAAACTTAGGAACGGGCCTATCCAATTGACATAAAAATAGGCTTTTTATAGAGAGATCTCAGTGAATGGCTGAGTAGTGAGTTTAATATAGATTGTAATGCCTTATATTACCCTTTCTAAAATTACTTACCAAACTGATTAGTGCGTGATGAACAATTTTATTGTGTATTCAAATACAGGGAATTATTGATTGCATGAAAATAAGTGAAGGAAGGATCTTTGTCTTTTAGTCAGATGATTTGCTGTCCATAGTTGTTGCCTACTTGTCTATTGACTTAGGACGGTTTGAAGAAGAGACAACATAATCTTACTTAAATGAACATGTTACTTAGGACATAATCCTTTCATTTGTTAATTATTTTGTAATTTAAATCCACTTGTATATATAATGCTCTTTGACCAATCATACAAATTATATAGATCTTATGTATGAAAGCTATCTACTAATTTATTTTTAATTTGATTGCTCATTTAGCATACTACTTAAAAGTCAACTAAACTGACAAATAAGTCATTTGTACAATATATATTGTTTGAGGGATTATAATTGATTTTTGTCTTAATTGTACCTCTATCTTTTTCCCAGCTAATTTGCAACTATATATTTATATACAGTTATCAAGCAAAGTTTGGTGGAGAACTCGCTTTGTGATTTTGAGATTACGAGTTCAAGCCCTACTAACTACAAAATAAACATGTGAGAGGTGCGTCTTGACTTTGTAGTCTTGCAGCATTTTAATCAGGCTGTGAGAGTTAATAAGAGAAATGTGATCAACACAAGTGATAGAATTGAAGCCATTGTAAACAAAGAAAACATACCATAATGCCCCGCTATGTTAAACCGAAACAAAATGACCAAATTTTGCACCACCTAAAAAATGAAAATGAAAGTAGTTATTTGCACATTGTAGACCTCATTGTCCTTACTCCTTAACATTAGAAGCAACTAGAAGAACAATTTGTGAGAATCCTAGAATGGCTACCAGAATGATGAAGAGAGTTCTGAATCTTCTAGCCATTTCTTTCAACTCTACTTTAACTATAAATATTGGTAATGAGCATTCAATTAAGATACGCACACAAAAAACCATAGCCTTCTTACCTATCCACCTTCTATAATACAAATCCATTAATTTGTACACCTTTATGTAATACATTCAAGGTGTAAAATTACATACTTCTATTTTTATCAAAAATAAAAAGACCGGGTCTATTTTTAAACTTATCAGGTTGGATGATGTTTAAACCCCTTTAATTTGGCCAATTATGAATTCAACTTTTATAAGCAATAAAACAAATCTTTGGATTTGATATCAATATGCTGAAAAAGCTACATTCATGTCATCTAAAATTTTTGATATAATGTACTTTTTGTAGGGAAGTTCTGAAATTTACCCTTTATTTTCATTAATATAATGTGATATTTATGGTCAGGAGCGAAAGGAAAAGGGGGGCTGGTGGTCAGTGAAGGCCCGACCTCTTCGATCCAGATTTGCAGCTTATGAATCATATCTATTGGCCCCTCTTTAAATTATTTATATAGTATCAATGACACATATGTAATTGTAAATAAAACTTATCATCTAATTTGGGTAATGAAGTTTTTTTCCCAAGCAAGCTCGTTCGAATCCCATCACTCGCACATTTTTTTAAATAAAGCTTCTACATGAAATTACCAACTAAAACATGTATTTTTTAAAAAATCTTCTTTTTGATTAATTTTTCAAAATTATATAAAATTTCATTCAATTAATAAATTTTTTATTGTTATTTACATGATTGTGATTAGTTGTTTACTTGGTTAATATGTTTATTTATTTAGTAATTTGGCTAATTAATTCTTAAATGAACCTGGTTCACACTAATTTATTGTGGACCACTAATATTAGAGACAATATGATTGTTTTGTTAATAAAAAAAAGTCACTATATTAAAATAAAGGTTATTATGTTGAAATAAAAGTTAGTAAGACATTAAAAGCTATAAGAGGTTATTTTTTTAATGATATTTTTAACATAATGGTCAATATGAATAATAAATATCACTATATTAAAATTAGGTCACTATTCAACATAATTTCGTATTTTAAGTTCATGATAATATTAATAGTCACACAAGTTTTAAAAAAGGTTACTATGTTAAAAACAAAGTTACTATATTAAAATTAAGGGTCACTATGTTGAATATAATGTCAGTTACGTGTGGATAAACCTTAGGTTCACAATAACATTATTGTGAACCAGGTCCACGCAAGATTTTTTGAATTTTTAATTCATCGAATGAACTATTAGAATCAAATTTTAGGGTTATATACTACTTAATTTGATAATTGTTAATTTTGTATTGATATAAGTTAAATGATTAAATAAAATTTACTATATTTTTTTTTTTTTAAAAAAAAGTTAATAATAAAAAAAAAGGGTTCCACTTCAAAAGCAAATTTTTTAATTGATGATAATGAGCAAAAACACAAGTTTTGAGGGGCAAAACTGGAGGATGATCTTCTTAGAGATGTTTTGGTAGTATACAAAAAAGAGAGATTGTTGAAGTTTTTAGCGTTGAATTTTTTATTAATGATTTTGCTATTATGAAAAATATTAGAGTACAATACAACCACTTTTTTTTTCTTTTTTTTTTGTAACAATAAAATATTCATACATTTTAATTTTTTCTATCAATCTGCTGTTTAACAAGTCAGGCCCCCAGGACTTGAAAATCCTGGCTTCGCCCCCTTATTATGGTTATCTTTTGACTTGGAAAGAAAGAAAAAAAATGTCCCAGTATTAATTTTATTTACATAGATTAGGTCCCGTGCCATTCACGGTAATTTTCACTATTTATTATTAGTTTAGCACTATATTTATCTATAGTAATTATCAAATTGTGAAATAAGATAAAAATTCATAATTACAAAATCAAAAATAAAATTTAATCATAATAAAGAAAATAGTGGAAGTATTACATGGACAACTTATAAAATAATTGTGGATTATGTTACAAAGTTATATGTAAGAAAATAATATTGCATAGTATTAAATAAACGAATAATATTTTGTTGGATGTTTATAATAGAATATAATTATCAAATAGTAGGGAATATTATTAAATATTCTCTAAGAATCTTTAGCAAAAAAAAAAAAATAGAATAAAATTATTTTGTCACAAAAATTATTTAAAAAGGAGATGACATCTGTCATTTAAGGTTTCACCTTAATTATAATATAAATGTGCTAAAGTCAACATGACGCAATATACTGTTACATTTTTTATTTTGTTTTTAATTTCGTACTATTTTTTTTTTGAGGGGAAACGTTAGCAGGATATATTATTCCAAATCAAGTTCCGCCAAGGCTAAAGTGCCTTGTGGAATAGAGTCAATACAAATAAGCTCCGAAGAGCTACGAGTCTCCTACCTTGCAACAAGGTGAGCAACCGTGTTACCTGCTTTACTAACATGAGAAATATTAAAAACATGAAAGGAACTAGCTAGCTTTCTAATTTCATCGTAGATCAGCCATAGAGGGGAGAAACCAAGAACATCTTTGCTAACTTTGTTCGTAACAACCTGTGAATCGCCTTCAATCCAGACCTTCAAATGGCCCATCCTCCTAGCAACGCTGCACCCAAACCGCACTGCTGCTGCCTCTGCAGCCTCAACATTGCAGCCCACCGCAACTCTTTTCGTGGCAGCCCACAAGATTGTCTCATTACTGTCCCTAGCTACAGCACCCAAGCCACCAACAGACCCTACACCAACATGTGCATCAACATTTATTTTAACAACATCAGATTGTGGGCGCATCCACCTCGACACAATAGGAGTGCTAGCACGCGGAGGGGAGTGGAACACCTTCCCAGCATACACGCTGTGTTCATGGACCATACGAAGAAAGCCTTCAGCCACATAAAACAAGTCAAGCTGCTCATTAGCATATACACGTTTATTACGACAAAACCAAACAGCCCAAGCAATTGTCAAGGCTCTTCGGAGAACATTTCGATCCACCCTATTGCTCATCCAAACCAGCCACTCAGAGAAGGGGTTATGACACGGAGAATCCGCAATTTAGTCATCCAATTCATGCCTACTCCATACTTGTCGAACACCATTACAAGCGATCAAGGCATGGCCAATAGATTCTACCTCAATCCCACACCCCCCACAAAGATCATTAGGTGCAATGTGGCGCCTATGAAGCTCTTTCTTAACCGCCATACTCCCCTTACAAGCATTCCAAACAAAATGGCTTAGCTTTGGTGGTCCACCTAAACCCCACACAATTTTCCAAACCTCTTTATCATTATCATTATTCACATTTTCAGCCCCTAATTTACCTAACCAATAAGCCGATTTAACACAAAAATTACCATCAGCAGATGGCCACCAATATAGTCTATCATTGGGTAAATTATTTGACAAGGGAATTTGGAGAATGTGTGAGCATACCTCATCTGAGAAATACTGGTGCAAAATATTGGCATCCAAATCGCCGCATTGTAGGTCAATAAGCTCAGAGACGCGCAACTCGGGATCAAAGGAGTTATCATGCTCGGGAATTATATTTCTAGGAATCCAAGAGTCCAACCAAACCTTGATATCAGCCCCATTACCTGTCCTCCATCGTAGACCCTCAAGCAGTAGTGATTTCGAGCCCCACAAACTTCTCCACGAGTAGCTCGGATCATACCCTCGATAAGCCTCCAAAAGAGACTTGTTCTTAAAGTATCTAGCCTTCAAAATGGCGTGGAGTAGAGGATTGGGATTACTATATAATCTCCACATTTGTTTAGCAAGAAGCGCTTGATTAAACACTCGTAAATCCCTAAAACCCATGCCCCCCATGGATTTCGGTTTGCATAAGGAGTCCCAACTATGCCAATGCATCTTCCTTGCTGTATCCATCGAACCCCACCAAAACCGAGCCAAAAGAGCATGAATTTCATCAATTAGGCCATCTGGGATCCGAAAAATACTCATCATGTAAGTCGGAATCGCTTGAGCAACCGCCTTAATCAAAATCTCTTTCCCGGGCCTAGATAAGAGCTTCTCCTTCCAACCTTGGATTTTCCACCAAATCCTCTCTTTAATGCTTGCAAAAATGGCCTTCTTTGATTTTCCGATGATAGTCGGTAGTCCCAAATATTTTTCATGTTTTTCAACTTCTCGTACCCCCAAAATATCAACAATCACACTCCTTCGATCATCACTCACTCATTTGCTAAACACAACATCTGTTTTTGTCAGGTCGACACTTTGTCCGGATGCTCTCTCATACTTGCTGATAATGGCAGCTATAACCGAGCATTCACTAACAGTAGCTCTAGCAAAAAGTAAGCTATCGTCGGCAAAAAATAGATGTGATACTCTAGGGGCACCCCTGCAAATCTTAGCACCATGAATCAAGTTTTCAGATGCGGCTTTTGTTAAGAGGGTAGAGAAAGCATCAGCTATAATCAAGAAAAGATACGGCGATATAGGATCATCCTGTCTTAACCCCCTTGAAGGAACTATAGAACCCGAAATTGCCCCATTTATTTTGAAGGCAAAAGATACACTAGACAAGCAATCAAGGATCCGTCGGACCCAACCATCACAAAAACCCTTAATTTCGTACTATAAATCAAATCAATGTGGTTGTAATATATCAGAAAAAAAAACCTTAAAAAATATTAATATTAGTAATAAGAATCTTTAATTTCGATTATAATGTATAAATTAAATATATAAGGAGTATAATTTTGTTGACTTAAATAAGTTGGCCATCAATAAAATATAAAAAGGAAATAGAAAGTAGTAATTTATTTAGTTTCGAAAAATGATTTTTGGAGGGAAAAAATAACACCAGGAAGTGACATGTGTCATTTTCGGTGTCTGTTTTAGTATTATGTTATTGATGATTGATTACCTAATATTAAGAAAATATTATTAAATATTCTCTAAGAAGCTTTGGCAAAAAAATAGAATAAAATTATTTTGGCGCGAAATTATTTAAAAAGGAGATGACATCTGTCATTTATGGTTTCACCTTTATTATAATATAAATGTGCTAAAGTCAATATGATGCAATATACTGTAACATTTTTAATTCTGTTTTTTTTTTTTAAAATTTCGTACTATAAATTAAATCAATGTGGTTGTAATATATCAGAAAAAAATAATATTAATATTAGTAATAAGAATCGTTAATTTCAATCATAATGTATAAATTAAATATATAAGGAGTTGTAGACACCCATTTGTGTCTCCCCAAAACCAAACCCAGTGATGAATACCTGTCACGTCGAACCATAATCGAATGAGGTGAAAGTGGTTGAAAGTCAGGTGTTGCGGTTTAGTTTTATTTAAAAATCCTTCTTTTTTTCTGTTTTCGAAAACCAACTTTATTTTATGAAAATGTCCAATTGAGTTTATTTTGGTCCATGATAAGGGTCCAATAATGATGTAGTTGAATGGGGCTCGAAAAGACCTTTCCAACAATATATTATAAGCCCAATTCCGATGAATATTGAGGAAGTTATGGCCAAAATACTAAACTGGGCCTGGTTAATTATTTAAGTACGTCCCAATGATCTAGAGGAGGGCCCAATGTTAATTATTATTCCTAAAATTATTAGGATTAATTATAGTTTTCTAGAAATTTCTAGAAAGTTCTTTTTAATTATAATATTATTAGATTTAATAATTAATTATTTTAAAATAGACTTTTATTTGGAGTAAAATATCGTTTTATTATCTTAAAAATACATATTTTATCTTCTGTACGGATTCCGTAGATCAAGTTGATTAAAGATCGGATTCCGCGTGAAAAAAACGCGCTAATACAGGTTGTCGCCAAACGACAAGTCTGTCGCCGCGCGACAGACCCTGTCGCCTCGCGACAGAGTCGATTCCTGGCGACAGCGTGTAGTTTTATTCCTTATCAAATTCTATGATTTTTCCGGACTATTTTCATTATAAATAGGGTCCGAATCCTTGTTTTCAGAACTATCAACTATCAATTCTCTCAATCAACTACTATCATCTCTCATCAATTCTTACTCAATTCTCTCTATCAACTCTCATTAAGAATTACTTAATTCTTATTCTTTCTCCCTGTTTTTCTAAACTAGCTTTTTACAAACAATATTCCGCATTCACAAGATCTTGAATCTCCTAACCAAGTTCGAAGTTGCATTCGCCCTAGACGTACAAGGTTGATATTTTCTGAGGGTTTGGTCCAAATCTAGTTTAAACTTTGTTTAACTTGATTCTAATTTAATTCTTAAATTATTGTTTATTTATTTTCATTGAAGTTTACTAACTTGTGTATTTTGTTATTAGAAAGAGATACGAGGCTTCAAAGTATGTAATCTTATTACTCTCTTTCAATGTAGAAAACATGCTTATTATTGTTTTATATTCCTAGTATCATGTTAGGATGCTTTTAATTCCTAGTATCATGTTAGGATGTTTTTTATGCTTTCTAGTATCATGTTTAGGATGCCTTTACATACTCTTCCTAATATCATGTTAGTGCCATGTTAGGTTTAAAGCTTTGATCTTTATTGCTTAGTGACATGCTAGGAGTTGTTATTAATCTTGTTAGTATCATGCCTAGAATCTTGCTATTATTATCAAGCTTTATTATGCCTTATCATGCTATTATCATCATTATAATTATATTATTTATTATTATGTTGCTTGATATATATTTTATTGTTATTGCTTGATCACACCTTTTATGATTGTTAAAGGGAATTTGTACTTGAAATCACGCTTAATAAGATAATTAATAATTTGGTTTAGGCTAATGTGATTTTAACTCAAGTGATCGCCAATAATAGTATTATTTGTGCATTAATATTCAACCAACATAGATAAACAGGTTAGGTTTAATATAATATTTGTATGTTATTCGAAAAGCGCACATGAATACGAGCAGAACAAAGTAGAGGCCTATTTTATAGGGCGGGTCCTTTCTTTTGTAGATTGGATTCGTACCCTCATCCCCGGACCCTGTTTGGTTCAAGACCTTATGGAGTAGTTGATGGTCCTTTTGGATTGTCTTTTGGGTTTACAAGTTCCTAAAACGTGTTGGCGATTCTTTTTGCTCTTTGTCTTTCCCTTTGAAACGCCACCGTACTTTAGTGTATGATCACAATGGGGTTCAAGTTTGGGGTTATCATAATGCTTGAAATATTCCCTACAGGAGTATAATTTTGTTGACTTAAATATGTTGTCCATCAATAAAATATAAAAGGAAATAGAAAATTGTAATTTAATTATCTTCAAAAAATGGTTTTTGGAGGGAAAAAATAACACTAGGTAATGACATGTGTCATTCTCGGTGTCTGTTTCAATATTATGTTATTCATTGTTATGGTTCTCAAACGCATATGTTATAACAAAATCTCTAATATTACATGTTATATTTGATTTAAGGTATAAATGTATTTACCTACTTCAACCAATAAATTTTCACAATTACATTAATCTTTTGTATGATGGCAATTAATAATTGTACTCTTTGGAAAAATGTACAATTTTACTTTGATGGAATAAATGAAGTGTATCATGTTTAAATATGTGGGTGATATAAATGCTCGAAGATATTTCAAATTTTGGGCATAATGTTGCAAAAATTTAACTACTTTATTAATTATTTTTACTGATTTATCTTTTTACTTACTTCGATCACTTAACCTATTTCACTATATTTAGATGAGAATATTAGAATACACTAAAAAAATGGTTGATATATTTTTCCAACTATAATTTATTAACTTTTACTCCCTCTGTCCCTAAATTACATTCTTGTTTGAAAATTTACACGGGAATTAAGGAGGGAAGAATAAGACAAATAACAATAATTAGATAATGCAATGGGAAGTACAAAGATAGATTAGTTATTACTCATGACATGTCATCAATCCTTTGCAAAAAAAAGGACCAATCACATGCTCCTAATTGAAAATTTTTAACAAATCATATTCATTGTAATTTGGCACAAAGATTATGAGTGAGATTAGGTAAGGATGAGTGAGAAAGCATTTAATGTAAAACAGAAAAAGAGAGTTGATTTACTAAAAAAAACTTACCAAAAATAGAAAGGAGGAATGTAATTTTGGAATACCAAAAATAGAAAGGAGGAATGTAATTTAGGGACGGAGGGAGTACTAAAATAGGGCATACTTTCTTAGCTTCATTGATGTATATGTGTCAAATTCTAATAAAAACATTTGACCTATATACACTTTAATAATCTCAACTATGGATGATTTACTTATAAAAATCCTAGCAAAGATGTATTATATAATAATCCCAACTATTCTATGAGTTTGCCTCTAGTGGTCCCTACCGGTCAACCACGTGTCAACGCGTAATTGGTCTAAACACTAGGCGAAAAACCACTTAGCCACCGGTTCAAAACCCCCATAAGCCACTGGTTTTGAACCGGTGGTCATTTGGGGGGTGGCAATATCCCCAAGAAAAGGCCACCGGTTTTGATTATTGCCACCGGTTAATACTCACTTCCCACCTTTTTTTTTATATTAAATTAAATGCCACCGGTTAACCGGTGGCAATAGTCCATGTAAATTTTTTTTTTTTTTTTTGTGTTTTATTTATGTGAAATATAAAACGGTGGATACTGAGCTGATTCCATTAATGAGTACTCTTTTTTCCTCCAACAAATGCAAAAAAAAAAAAAATAATAATCAAACAACTAGAAACGCAACATCATAATTTTATTAATGATGAGTTTTCGATCACAATTACGGACATCAAAATTACAATTTAATCTAACAATTACAACATATAAATCAAAAAAAATTACAACATAAATAAAAAAAAATTACAACAATAAAATCAAACAAACCCCATACAACATCCAAATCAATATTCTTGATTCTTCGATCTAAGATCTTAATCGATATACCTGCATCAATTAAAACAAAAAAATAAATAAGCCGCGGAAAAAAAAAAGCCATAAACCCAGAAATTAAACAAAACCTAGAAAATAAACCAAACCCAGAAAATAAACAAAAACCCATAAAAGAGAACCCAGAAAAGAACCCAGAAAAAGAAAACCCAGAAAAAAAAAAAAAAAACAGAAATTGTTAGAGATTATAGACCAAGCAAACCCATAAAATATTAAAACTAAAAAAAAATTGCGAAAAAAACCCACGAATTATTAAAACTAAAAAAAATGCGAAAAAAAACCCAAAAATTATGCATGTACCCACAAACTTTCGAAAATCTGATTTAAAAACTGGAAAACCAATGAATTAAAAACTTTCGAAAATCTGATTTAAATTCGAATTAAAATCGATTTAAATCAAGTAAAAATCGAAAAAAAATCTGTTTAAAAACCCAGATAAATTCAATTTAAAAACCCAGAAATACCAACAAGAATCAAATAAAATCGATTAAAATCAAATAAATATCGAAAAATCGAATTAAAATCAGATAAAAAATCGATTGTAATCAAACCTTAACCTCGATTAAAGTCGGTGTTGCTCATGCATGTGTTCGTGGTGTTATTGTAGAGGTGGTGGTGTTAATGTTGCGGTAGTGGTAATAACTCTTTGCCTCATCCCGCCACTAATTTTTGCCACGGGTTTTCAAAAACCAGTGGCCAATGAGCGTTGTATTTTTCAATTTTTCTACTAGTGAAAATTTATAAAAAATAAATAAAGGAGAAAAAAAAACCCAAAGCCCTAACAAACACCACCCCTTCCCTTTCCCCCACTATAGTGACACCTAAAGCCCAACCACTAGCCTACCGAAAAATGGCCGAGTACCGCCCCTAACCCCAAAAACGGTTGGCCCCTCCTAACCCCTGAAACCTCTGCTGTTCTCACGCCGAATTCTCTCCACTTGTCGTATTTCCACCCCCGAAAACTTGCATTCCATTTTGATATCGCCGTTGTTGTATTTCCAGCGAGGTGAACCTCGAAAATGACGTCGTCGCAGGTGTGGATTCAGTCTCTGAAGGTGAAGATAAAGTCGGAGTTGAGAATATGGTGGAGCGTGACAAACGTAACGTCGAAAGATTGGGGCAAATTTTTGATTAAGCCACTAATTTCGAGGAGATTGTTGTTGATCAGAGAGAGGAAAATAAACGTCAATAAACGAAAACCAGCATGCCGTTTTCGAGGGGGGGGAGGGGTTATGGAAGGTGGCCGACTGTTTTCCGTTGGGTTAGGGGTCTAGCCTAGGGTTTCATATTGGGGGGAAGGGGGAGGAGGGTGGCTTGGCATGGGAAAAAAATATTTTGGAGCAATTACCAAAAAAAAAAAAAAAATTCTTTGAGTAGGTTACTAGTCATTAAGACCACTGGAGGCAAAGTCATATAATAGATTCTTAGTTGAGAATACTAAATAATAAACCTTAGTTGGGATTATTAGAATTAAATTGCCAATAATTGAAATTATTAAAGTGTGTTTTTCCAATTATTTATAACATCATCTTTTATTTATTTTTTCCATTTTAAGGTGTATGGCCAATCATTTCAAGATAGTAATTATTTTCAATATTGCATGCTTTAAATATATTCAATTCATAAGAACTAGTTTTAAATTTTTTGGTAAATTTATCTTTATATATTACAAACATACTAAATGAAAAATATAGTGCCCATATTCAATTAAGAATACTGGAAACAACGAGCAAAGTCGAGGTGGGATGCCTTTGGAGATCAATCTATCCATGATGTTTTTCTACAAGAGTGTGTGAAAGATAGGGCCTCCAAATCTTTTATACACACAATACAAGATGGCAATGGGCAACGGATTACTAAGAAAGCCCAATTGAAGGCCCAATTCCTTAGCTATTTTACTGGACTGTTTCAGGGGGTCCATCATCGCTCCGAAGATCAGGGCCGAGAATTTGAGGCTAGAAATTCGTGGACCAGTTTGCTTTCAAAGCTCACACCAGCCCATAAAGCTATCCTGTCAACCCATTTTCGAAAGAGGAAATTAGAGTTGCAGTCTTCTCCCCACACCCTCTCAAGTCACCAGGCCCCGATGACACTCCTCCTTATTTCTTCCAAGAGTACTGGTCATGTGTAAAGAAGGACATTATTAAAGGAGTATACCACTTCTTCTACTCGGGTTTCATGCTTTCAAAAATAACTAATAGAACTTTTATTACTCTTATCCCTAAGGTGAAGCAACCAAAGAAAGTGGAAAGATTTCAGGCCTATTAGTCTTTGCAATTCTCTATACAAGATCATCTCAAAGTGCATGGTTAACCGTCTCAAATCCATTCTCCCGGATCTTGTTGGAGAGTTCCAAAATGCTTTCATTCCCTGGTAGGCTCTTGGAAGATAATTTATTTATAGCTCATGAGATCCTCAACAGAGTGAAATCTTTGAGGAAATGAGGTAGATTTGAGGGAATCATGAAGATAGACTTAAGAAAAGCCTACGATAGAGTGAATTCGGAGTTTATCCACTCCATTCTTGTCAACATGGATTTCCCACCCAAGTGGATTCGTTGGACTATGCAATGCATCTCCACTGTTACTTATATATGCTGTATTAGTTAATGGAGAACCGGCTGCTTTCTTCTCCCCAAAGGCGGGGCCGAGACAGGGTGATCCTTTATCACCCTATTTGTTTATCCTAGTCATGGAAACGCTCTCTAAACGCCTATCTTGGCTATAAGAGGAGGGAGAAATACAGGGCATCAAGGTCTCAAAACAGGCTCCAGCTGTCAATCACTTGTTCTTTGCAGATGATGCACTGCTTTGCTTTAAGGCAACACCTAAATCCTGTAGACTTATTAAGGCTACCCTGGATGAATTTTGTCAAGTGTCAAATGTTTAACTCGAATAAGTCAACCATTCTTTTAAGCCCAAATACGCCATCCAGATTTGTCAAGCTACTGCGACAGCCCCTCAAGGTTAAGAATTCTTATGATCTTGGCACCTACCTAAGCTGTCCCATGGATGTAGATGGGAGATCTAGTTCAAAATTTTCCAACATTGTAGACAAAATCCTGAACAAGATCACTTCATGGAAATTCTCAAATCTCTCACAAGCTGGAAAATTGGTTCTTATTAATGGAGTTCTAATATCTTTGGCACACCACATTCTCTCTATTTACTAGTGCCCTAGTAACATCATCAACAAGATTGATAGCCTCCTGTATAATTTCTATTGGAGTAAGAGACCAGGGGAAAGAGGTATGCACTGGAGAAAGAAAGATTTTCTTCAACTTCACAAGTATGAAGGGGGATTGGGCTTGAAAAATGTTAGATACATTAATTCTAGCCTTCTCATGAAGCAAAGTTGGAGACTATAATCAAACCCTTCCTTGCTAGCAAGTCGAATCTTCAAGGCTAGATATGGATCAGACCCAATGCATTTCGGAAAAGAAGTTTGCTAAAGGGTCATGGGCAGCAAAGTGTATTCTTAAAGCTGTTAAATCGTTTAAGCAAGGACTGGGGAAGAGAGTAGGGAATGGAAGGGATACTCTCATCTTTCAAGACAACTGGATTAAAGCAAGACAAATTCAAGCAAGTAATGGGAATGATCTGCATCAACAAGCAAAGGTGGCTGACTTGATAACTTCGGATAGAAGGTGGAATGCCAATCTCATCTAGAAGAACTTTGACGCATCCATAGATCGAGAAATTTTAGCTGTACATACCCCCTACAAGAAGTTCAAGATGAGTTCAATTGGACAAGAGAGAAATCAGGGAGCTTTTCTTTCAAGTCGGGCTACTGGTTTCTTGCTCAAAAAACATGTCCTAAGACTTGCTCTCCCTAAGATCAGAAGATATGGAAGAGAATTTGGAACTCAAGCTTGTTGCCCAAGTGGAAGATCTTCATCTGGAAATTTTCGCAGAACATTATTTCAACCAAAGACAATTTAATCAAAAGAGGCATAATGGTAGAGGATGGCTGCCCTCTCTGCAGAAAGGAAAAGGAGGACATGAATCATCTCTTTAGATTATGTGAAGTCACACAAAGGGTCTGGAAATGCTCTTCACTTGGTATATTATCAACTAATCCATATCATCTTTCTTGCAGGAGCTGGGTTCTTAATTTTCTGAATTATCAAATGCAATACCCTAGTTATTCCCAAGACTCTCTAGTGTAGTTTGTGGCCACTCTCTGGAGCATTTGAAACCATAGAAATCAGATCTTATTTGAAGGCGTGAGTGTTAACCCATCAGCAATAATGGAATTAACACAGTTACACGTTTCAGGATAAAGGCAAGCTTGGACTTTAATTCAATCTCAACAACAAACAAGACATCAAGCAGAAAGAAAAATACCTCTTCCTACAGTTTGGTGCATTGGGAGAGCTTCTGGTGGTCCACTGACCCTGTGTGTAGATGCAACATGGAAAAACAGAAGAAGTAACTCGGGAAATACGTGGGAATCAGCTATTGCCTTCACATCAAAGAGATATGCACAACAGCAGATACAACATGCAGAGAGAGTGTTTGCAACATCACCTTTGTAGGAAGAAGCTCTTGCAATCCTGAAGGCTATTCAATTCGCCACTAGGCACTTTACAAATCTTATAATCAAGTCAGACTCCTTACAGCTAATTCATAGTCTTAACTACCCTGATAAGGCAGTGGAGGAGATCAACTACATAGTCACAGACATCAGATCAAAGAGGCCGCAAGAGAGCGAGCCTTTGTGGTATGTGTAAAAACTAGCAGGGAAGCAGTTCACAAGGCCCATCTCTTAGCTACAGATTGCCGGAAGAATGGGTGATTGTAACTTGTTTGTCTTTGTTGTTACTGTTGTCAACAAAAAAAAAAATGTACACAGAAGTATTGGACCAGTGACTTTCCCTCTAACTTCTAGGTAAGAATTACGAGTTATGAGGTCGAAGTCTTAGTTTATGCCTGTAGATAGGGAAATGATGGGGAAGAAATTGATTTGGGCTTGGGTTCCCTTTTCTCTCTTTTTTTGCCCTCAACCACATATGTGTAACCCTTGTTTTGTTCACCTTATTTCCACTTATTTCAGGGTTAATAAGTTTAGATAAGTTCAGATTTGAGTTAATAAGTTTAGATAAGTTTAGGTAAGATAAGTTCAGGAAAAATAAGTTCAGATAAGTTGTGATAAGGGTTAATCAGGGCAACCCAATTGAATTTATAACTAAAATAAGTTCTAAAAAAAGGGGTAATAAGTTCAGATAAGTTCAAATAAGATCAGATAAGTTAAGATAAGTACAGATAAGATCAAATAAGTTCATATAAGTAAAAATCAGGTGAATAGAATGCACCCTAAAAGGTAAGGGTACATGAACATGATAACGTATATACATTGATTGCAAAAGTAAAGTACATTATTTAACATATCAGAGAACCTTGTCATTAAAAAAATAGTCTCCACATCTCAAAGAACATACAAGTACTAATTATTTACTATATTTAGTGTTATAAGGGTGTGTTCTATTCACCTGATTTTCACAGATCTAAACATATCTGAACTTATCTGAACTTATGTGAACTTATTAGACCTTATCAAAACTTATTTTAGTTGTAATTTGTACTTGTGTAACCTTTATCAGAACTTATTAAACCTTATCTAAACTTATTACACCTGAAATAAGTGAAAATAAGGTGAAATGAATAGACCTAAGAACATCGACAAACCTACACCCATTGACATAATTTGTTCAGACCTATGGCTAAAATCGAATATACTAATTCATACTCGCTCATTTTTTCCACATCGACTAATCACTCCCTTTTTATATGAGAATTTAAACACTGAGCAAACCCTTAGGAGATGAGAAGTGCCAATATCATCGAGAAACTATATTCATAGAGGTGCAAATGAGTTGATAATCAAACTTCTACCAAAACTCATTTTTCAAGTAAAAGCTAAGCTCAATCAAAGATATTCGTATTAATCTTTCTAGGCCCTATTTAGGACCTGTTCATTTCAGTTTAATTTCAACTCAGTTAACGTCAGCTCAATTTAGTAAATGTGAATAGGCTCAACTCACAAGGATTTAAGTATTGAACAAATTATTATTATTACTGATTATAATTGCATATTACTACTAATTGAATCTTATTTTACTAACTAGGAAAAATACACTTTAATAATCCCAACTATGGGCGATTTACCTACAATAATCCCAACTACAGTTTATTCTACAATAATCCCAACTATTAAGTCAGTTTTCCTCCAGCAGTCCCAAAAACCGGTTACCTGCTGAAATGGTAAACTTTTTTTTTTTGGTTTTTTAATTGCCACATGTCAGAACATGATTGGCTTAATTTTTAAAAAAAATTAAAAAAAAAGAAAAAAAAAAAAAACAAAAATCAGCTCAGCCTAGCCCGCCACCCCCTCCTCCCTTCAACCACGACAACCATCTCTTCATTCCCAAATCTGACCACCGGGAGATCAACCATCTCGAACCCAAGCCCCGTAGCTAACATCCGACCACCGCCTGCGATCTCGCGGAGCAATTCCTGGCGAGGTGTCGCGGATTCAAGCTCCAATCAGTTCACGGGCAAGGGCTTCAGGGCGATTTGGGGCTGCTGGTGGTTTCACGGGCAAGGGTTTCAGGGGTGCGGTTGGTCGTGACGCGTAAGGGTTTCGCAGTCAAGGGGGTGTTGGTGGTGCGATTTAGGTGTTTCGGGGGTGCGGTTTGTGGTGCGATTTAGAGGATTCGGGGGTGTTGGTGGTGCGATTTAGGGGTTTTGGGGGTGTTGGTGGTGCGATTTAGGGGTTTCGGGGTTGTTGGTGCCCTTGGTGGTGCGATTAAGGTGGTCGGCATGAGGTGGTGGTGCGATTTAGGTGTTTGGCAGGAGGCGGAGGTGGTGGTTAGGCTGGAGGTGGTGTTTGGGCGGCAGGAGGTGGAGGTGGCTGCCAGTTTTTTTTTTTTTAGTTTTCTTTTTTTTTGGTATTTTTTTAATTTTTTTTGGAACCACTCACACGCTGACACGTGTCAAACAACCTACAATAATAGGTTGTTGACTTTTGTTGACCGGTTTGGGACCGCTGGAGGAAAACTAACCTAATAGTTGGGATTATTGTAGAATAATCGGTAGTTGGGATTATTGTAGGTAAATCGCCCATAGTTGGGATTATTAAAGTGTATTTTTCCTTTTAACTAATCAAAACATACAAATTCTTAAATGAACCTGGTTCACACTAATTTATTGTGAACCACTAACATTAGAGAAACTATAGTTGTTTTATTAACTAAAAAAAAAGTCACTATAATAAAATAAAGATTACTAAGTTGAAAATAAAAGTCATTTTGGTAATATATAGGCTATAAGAGGTTAATTTTTTTAATGAAATATTTTTTTAAGGTCAATATTAATAATAAAGGTCACTATGTTAAAATTAAGGTCATAACGTCGTATTTCAAGTTCACAATAGTATTAAACGTTATACAACTTTTAATAAAGGACTATGTTAAAAATAAGGTTACTCTGTTAAAAATAAAGGTCACTATGTTCAATATAATATAAGTTGCGTGTTTATAAACCTCGAGTCCACAATAATATTATTGTGAACCAGGTCCACGCAAGTATTTCTGATCAAAACATGATTCTTCCTATCCTTTTCTAAATGATCTACCCACTTTCAATTTTAATCCCTTATATATATATATATATATATATATATATATATATATATATATATATATATATATATATATATATATATATATATATCCTCTTTATTTTTCCATACTACCCTCATTTTTTTTTTAATATGTTTAGCCTGTTGATTCAAGCTTGTTAAAGCTTGAGCTAGAACTTGGAATGAATACAAGAACATATGTGAGTTAATCTCAACCAAAGCCTTTTCAAATAAAATTTTTAAAAGCTCGTTTAAGTCTTAGGCCCCGTTCTTTAGAGCTGCTATGCTCTGCTCTGCTTTGCTCTGCTGAAATCTGCTCTGCTTTGCTCTGCTCTGCTGAAATCTGCTCTGCTCTGCTCTGCTCTGCTCTGTCTTGCCCTGCTCTGCTCTGCTTAAAATTAATACTTAATATTGAATTATTATAATAATAATGTATATTTAATAATAATAAATAATTAATTCTTAATGATAATAATAATTAATATTTAATAATAATAATTAATATTAAATAATAATAATTAAAATTTAATAATAATAATATATAATTAATATTTAATAATAATAATATATAATTAATATTTAATAATAATATATAATTAACATTTAATAATAATAATAATAATAATTAATATTTAATAAAAATAATAATTAATATTTAATAATAATAATAATTAATATTTAATATTAATAATATTACTAATGATATAATTAATATTTAGTAATAATAATAATAATAATAATAATATAATCAATATTTAATAATAATAATAATAATAATAATAATTTAATAATAAAATTTAATGATTATAAATTTATAATAATAGTAATAATAGTAGTAGTAGTAGTAGTAGTAGTAGTAGTAGTAGTAGTAAGTAGTAGAAGTAGTTGTAGTTGTTGTTGTTGTTGTAGTAGTAGTAGTAGTAGTGGTAGTAGTAGTAGTAGTATTAGTAATAGTAATAATAATAATAATAATAATAATAATAATAATAATAATAATAATAATAATAATAATAATAATAATAATTAATATTTAATAACAACAATAAATCATTACTATTATTATTATAGTAGTAGTAGTAGTTGTAGTAGTAGTAGTAGTAGTAGTAGTAGTAGTAATAATAATAATAATAATAATAATAATAATAATAATAATAATAATAATAATAATAATAATAATAATAATAATAATAATAATAATAATATTTAATATTTAATAACAACAATAAATCATTACTATTATTATTATAGTAGTAGTAGTAGTTGTAGTAGTAGTAGTAGTAGTAGTAATAATAATAATAATAATAATAATAATAATAATAATAATAATAATAATAATAATAATAATAATAATAATAATAATAATAATAATAATAGTAATAGTAATAATGATAATAATTAAAATAATAATAATAATAAAAATAATAATATTAATAATAATAATAATGAAATCTGCTCTGCTCGGCTCTGCTTTGCTCTGCTTCAATCTGCTCTGCTCTGCTCTGCTCTGCTCTGCTTTGCTCTGCTCTGCTGAAATCTGCTCTGCTCTGCCTAGAAGCTCAAAAGAACAGGGCCTTAGATGGAATGAACACTAATAATTCCTATCAAACTTAAGACGAATAAGATAAAACTCAACTCGACTTGGCTCGTGGGCACTCGGCTCAGCACATTTGCAACATTTACATATGCACATCCATATCAATTATGACATATATTTGTCACTACATATAACACATTCCAAGTGCCCAATAGACAGTGAGATGATGAATCAATCCTTAAGAAACTCTAGCCACTGAATCACATAAACATCACAGGGGAAGTTTAGTTTTATCTTCCTCTTAATTATTATGCCCAAAATCACATCCACAATGTTGTTTATCAGATTAGAAATTTATGCTGTGGGACCACTTATATGACCTACACTCCCTTTCTAGTAATCAATGCCAACGATATTTAGAGTACTGCTGTCCTTATATTTTACATTTGAGTCTTACTAGTTTCAGACTATTTGTATGTGCATTTACTTAAACTCTTGACAATGATTTTCAATGACTACAACATATATGGGAATAGAATTCATTCACACAATCACAACCCATAACACATTATTAGTATTGAGACCTATACCCAACAACAAAGAATAATTTGCCCGAGTAAAGTGCTAGAGACAATACAATATAGATTAGTGACAGTTTCAACGAGAAGCGACTAAGATGCATGGGGTGTTGGCTAACACCCTGTCATAAACATTGCTTATATCTAAAAAAAATATGCGAAAATTTTGCCACTTTTTCAAATTTAGTAAAATTTTCCATCCAATGAGAATTTTCTAATGTTCCTCTTTTTCCTTGCCATTTTTAATTAAAAGTTTACGCGTTATTTTTTTTTCTAATTTAGTAATTTTTTTTTCTAATTTAGTAAGAGTTTGTGAAATGACTTTCTCAACTTATCCTTTTTAAGTTGAGTAGTGGCAAGAATAATACAACAACCATATAGGAAATGTATTAAAATTGTGTCTTTAGTTATAAGATGTATGAGAAATGTATTTAATAGTTCCAATGGAGTGAGTACAAAGTAATATAATGAGATTAAGACAACTTTTACAAATATTGTAAGTTTGTAACAACTTGTATACCGTAGATAATTTTAGTTGGATACAAGTCACTATTAGTGATGTATAGGATAATAGTTGATACCCATCAATTAACTTACAAGTTGGGCTTTAGATTCACACAATTCTGAGTAAACTTTAGTGTATGAAAAATTTGTTTGGCATTCAATAAGGACCTCTCCTAGAGGGCACTCCAAAAAAAAATTGACAACTGATGTATAAAAATGAAAACCACTATTGGAAATGTACAAATTAATGTTCAACGCGGTATGAATTAACTGGGTCTTGGACAATGTATACGTTACTAGGTAGACTTGGGTGCATAATAGAAATGCTCGAGTTTTCAAGACGGACCTCCCCGGCTTTCCAAGAGAAAATCACTCGAAACAAAAATGACAACTGATGTAAACCCGAAAATGAAAGAGGATGAAATAGGAACAGCAAGGCAGACAATACGTGACAACCACCATGAGGCTGCACAGTAATAAACAAAGCTGGGGACTTGAAAGGGTCACAACTAATTTTTATGATTTATGATTTGCAAGTCCCTAACTAATATACCTGTTTCTTAGATTAAATAGCATGGAAAATCATAGATTTACATTGACAATAACATGGAAAAGTGGACTAATATTATATGTTATATCAACCTTTATATATATATTCAACCAATAAAAAACCTACTTTGACCTTTTTAATGCTTAACCTATAATTAGCATATGATCTATTAAGCTTATCACGTCTATCATAAGCCAGCTCAGTACGTGATTTGTTTAATCATTCACAATCTGATTATTGAAATTTTCTTGCTTGCAAGAAAATACAATTTCTTCCATTTTTTCAAAAATTTTGCCCAAAATTTGGTGAAAATACAGAACAAGGAAGCTTACAACATTCATCTCAATCTCTGAAAGAAAAAAAAAAATATACCTGAAATTCAAAAGTCAGAAGGCTTACTGTAAGGCGTTCTAATTGTTGCATGGACGACAGCGCCTTCTCGTTAAGCAATGGGCAGTGAATTGCTAAGGTCATCTTCAGGCAGGTCTCAGAAATGGCTCAGGAAGAAAGCCAAGAAATCCGAGCCGTCTAGCCCTGCTGAAGTTTCAGGTGTGAAACTGCAACTCTACCTCTCTTACCCCCCTTTCCTCCATTGAAAAGAAGTTTATCTTCTGCATTTGTTCAATGCTGTTTTCATGTTGTGACTTTGATTGTAATCATCTTCAGACTGTTTGCTTTTGCATAATCTGCTATCGATAATGCTGAGTTTCTTGCAGATAGTGACCCTGAGGAATACCAGAGCCATAGTTTTGTCACATCTAGAGATAACAAATCGTCAGGATTGACCCATGAACTAAGGTAATTCAATCAGATTATTTCGTTTCATTGAGCATCTATGACACACTGTTAGACAGGTATTAAATGGCGGTAATGGTAATAAACAAGTAATTACAAAAGGAAAGTCCAATACCAATGTCCACGTTCTTGTTTTGGAAAGAAATTGCATCATAATGAACATTGGGAGGAACCTATCATCTAAAATAAGATGTTCTGTAACATTCATTACCGCCTACCAAACAGTCCATAAATGTTATTTTTTAGATTTTATCATTATAATGGTGATGTGTGGTTGACATGTTTGGACCAGAGTTTTCGTGGGGACATGGAATGTCGGCGGAAAATCACCAGTAGGAAGCCTAGCTGCAGATTTGGATGAATGGCTAAATTTAAAGAACTCAGTGGACATTTATGTTCTTGGGTAGGTAACATTTTGAAGCATATAGCATATCATGATCCAAACAGAAGTCCTGAATGATCTGAACTTATTTCCACAGGTTCCAAGAGGTTGTCCCTCTTAAAACAATGACAGTAATTGGACTTGAAGATTATACAGACGCTAGAAAATGGAACCTGTTGATAGGAAAAACTCTCAACAACAAAGTTGGGTGTGTTTGGCTGACACCTACAATGAATTCTCCAATAATAAGTGATGATTACGAGTATGCCAAACCCTCGAATTCTAGAGGACAATCAAGATTTAGAAGGAGCACAACTCCGCAGAGAGAGAGGATGAAAACTCTACATGGTGGAGAGCAGGGTGGAAATCCTGCATATAAACTGATGGCCAGCAAGAAGATGGTAGGAATTTTCATCAGTGTATGGATGAAAAGGGATATTATAAGGAAGTATCGAGTTTCAAATGTGAAGGCGTTTCCAGTTGCTTGTGGTATAATGGGTTGCTTGGGAAACAAAGGTGCTGTCTCAGTCAGCATGTCAATAGATGGAACTAGTTTTTGCTTCATTACTGCTCATTTGGCTTCTGGCCAGAAGAAAGGGGATGAATTGCGAAGAAATACACAGGTAGGGGAGATCTTTAAGCGAACATCCTTCCCTCGACTTCCTCAAGAGTTTGATGATTCTCTTCCTCCCACCATATCCGGACACGAGTAAGCATTCTATACCTCATCCCTTCCCCTTCACAACCCCCCACCCCCCTTTTCCCCCAAAACAAGTATTCTGTCATTCTTTCTCGGTCACAGAAGCACAATTTTATGAAGTTTGTGTTTGGTTTGGTAGAAATACTTAGCCATACAAGAACGAACACTTTAGATCTCACCAACAACAATCACAGGTCCCATGATATTAATAACATGGTAAAGGTCTTTCAATATGGTTTCTTGGAGACAGCAGTCACAACCCTAACGTAACACCAATTCCACATAATTGTATGCATGCTCAAATTAGTTTGATGGTATTTGAAGTTCTGGAGTAATAGCATCTGCCTGAGTTCAGTATCTTGAGTTATTCTGACTAACCTAGCAGCTGGTACTGAAAAATCCAAGAAAATAGAAATATTTCACAGATATTTATGCCATCATGAATCCCGGATGGAATTTTGGCACGGACAGGATGTACAGGTCCTACAACGAGGCCAAGATGCTCACAGCCTTAGCTGAATTCATCAAGACTTAACAGTTAATACTAACAAAAAGACAATTTCTAATAGAGCAGTACTTGTACTTTCTAAAGGGGGATAGTACCACAAGCAAAAAACCATAACTTATGAGTTATGTACTGTATTATTTTTGTCATTTCTGCTATAATCATTCTGTATAAATTGTGAAACAGCCGAATATTTTGGTTTGGGGACCTGAACTACCGACTATGCATGGATGATGACAAGGCCAGGGAGTTGATAAGAAAGAAGAAGTGGAAAGAACTTCAGAAGTTTGACCAGCTTAAAAAGGAACAACAACGAGGAGTATTCCAAGGATGGAAAGAAGGAGATATTGAGTTTGCACCAACATACAAGTACTCTGTAGAGCTTGGCAATCGATACACAGGAGATAAGCATGCCCCCTTCAATCCAAATACAGGAGAAAAGAGAAGAACCCCAGCATGGTATAGTCATAGTTCAGTAAAACTTATTAATTGATGTTTAGTGCTTACCAGTATGAATGATACAATATGACTAATATGTCATGGAATACTGCATGTATCAATGGACCTTACCTAAGGCTTGCGAGTTATGAGTAATCTTATAGAGAGACTATATACCTCAGAAGCTTTAGATAAATCTACACTAAGACCTCAATTAATTTGAAAATGAACTAAGGAGTATTGATGTGATTTCAGGTGTGACAGGATTATGTGGTTCGGGAAAGGGATACAACAACTTAATTATGTTCGTGGAGAAAGTAAATTCTCTGACCATAGGCCTGTCTCTGCCCTGTTTACCACAGAAGTAGATGTCCTGGGACCTGCAAACTCAAAGACGGTTGCACTAAGCAAGTTTCTTACTTCAATGAATCTCTCTAAATTTGATACACCTCCTGTAAGTATCCTAAACTGAAATATATTTTCATTATCTGATGTAGCAATTAAAAAGCTGTGCAGGGGAGTTATTCTTGAAGGTTTTTCGTTTGAGGGTCAATCTATGAAATTACTAATCATCTTTACTGATGTTTGACCAGATTCAATCAGTTTAAATTATGAAATATTAAATAATAACCTCACTAAAGCTAACTTCGTTCAATTTTTACAGAGCCAGTCCACCACCCCTAAACGTACGTTATTGTCCCTGATCAAGGCAGAAACAGAAGGATCAGCAAGTGAGACTGTAGATAATACTCAAAGTAGATCATAGCATTAAGCTGGTGTTTCACATTGCACATTGCTACAGCTTACCAGGATTCTATAGGTGAAAATACATCCCTCTTCCATATCAATATTCATGTTTATAGCCCCATACAATTTTTCATTCTTTCATCTTCTCTTCCTAAGCACCATCTAGGTGATGGGAGTGGAGAGGGGATGCTTGGACATCGGTTGTAATTTTTCTACGCTTTTCCCCTCTTTTCTTTTAGCAGAAGATAAAAACACAAAGTACACAAAACAATGTGACAAAAGCCATTCATGCAAAACTGAGGGGAAAAGGCACCAGAGTTTTGTGTATACATTGATCATTTGCACACAAGTGCTTGCAAAAAAAAGAAGGATACGAAATGAAGTAACAAAGGCTGCTAAACAGTGTACATATGCAACTTTTCTCACTTCTTTACAACATCATATCTTATTGGTATATCCTACTCATGGGTAATTAAATGGTTTGCACATTCAATGTATCTCAAAATCTGTGACTAAGACTATTATAGAATGAGATACGTTATTTAATCAATTAGCAACATGAATAAAGGGCAAAGCCAAATTCAATGCTTACAGAAAATCAACTTAGCTCCATTGCCTGAAGTAGTTCCGCCAAGGCCTCTGAGTTATCAAGATGACAAGTAGGACAAATACACTTCCTTTGCAGCTCCTCACTGAAGAGAGCACATTTCTCCTCCATATTAGAAGTCTGCTTGTATCCAGTCAAAGACAACATGACATTGTATAGATATTTTACGCAAGAATTTACACAGATCCACTAGTAATAAGAGAAAATTATAAGATTATCAGGAAATCAACTTGTCAACAAGTATCTTAGTGTATGTGAATTTTTTTTTTATATATAGTCTATGTCAACAAGTGATTTATTCCGTGTAGCAATAGCCATTGAGATCTAGAATAACTACACAAACCAATGCATGCAAAGATTGTATGCATCTTTAATCCTGACCCTCCCCCCCCCCCCCCCCCCCCCTCTTCTTTCTTAAAAAATAATTCTGAACATCGTAATGAAGAAAATAAATGATGTATGCCATTCTGAAAAATAGAAAAGTTGGCAATGCATCCTAGAATTTATGTACCAACCAGAAGTGTGGATAGTTGAGTATAGCAATGAATTCCAGTGCAGATGTTATTGGAAGAAAAGTAGCAGATCCTATCAAAACTTAACTAATGACATTATCCTTTTTGTTGTTTATCTTTTGACTGCTGTAATAAAAGCACGGAAATAATACAGTCAATAAGGATATTTTGTTAAGTTCTGTAAGTCCTTGATGTCTTTCATAAATGTCTCAATCAGCTCCAGTCTCTTTCTTAAGTCAACCACATCTTGCTGCAGCTGCAGAGTTCCAGAAGCACGTTTAGCTTGGAGAAGTTCCATGTTAAGAAATCCAAATTATAGTAAAATGACAAGTTTGCAATGAGAATTAACTTCTAGCAGACATCTCCAATATATGAGATGTACCTGCTTATGTAGATTCTGTTCCCTTTCACGTTCTTCTTTTTCTGTTGCAGTCTGAGCAACCATGAAAGAGACCTTCTTCTCAAGATCAATCAATTCTGCATCTTCACTGTCTGCATGACCACATTCTTTCAGTAAACGCAAAATATTTTACCTCGCTGGGCAGGGTTAAACCGCAATGCATATAGGGAAATTCAAGTACATTTTGTTCCCTTGTTTTAGCTTACCAACTTGAATGGAAACAAGAGAGCACATTTTAGTTTAAATAACCATGTAGGCAAACAGGAAAAGGACCTCATCAAAAACTGATTCAAGGTATACTTTTCAGACGCATCATATAATTTGAAAAGTCATACAAGCAAGTCTCTATCAAGAATTCCAGTCAGCTTGTTCACAAACAAATCATTCAAGCATAATGCTATGACATTATTCCATGACAGCATAGTATATTTCTTCTCATTCATGTATTTAGGCCTAATACAAACCAACTGCTGAAGACATAGCCGCAAAGTTGAAAAAATCTTCAGCTGACAATCCTTAACTAGGAATTTAAAAAAAAAACACACACACACACACACACAAGTAGTCAATCAATTCTTAATGAATTAAATGATAAACAAAGGTTATTAATCTCAGGACTATTTCAATGAAAGGCCAAGCCAAAAAAATAAAAAAAAAAACAATTCGACTTCATTGCCCAATGTTCATGCACTCCATTTAGGGCAGTGGCGATGTTGATCTGGTGTTAGTTCTTATCCCAATTCCCAAATTCATATTACAAGCCAACTTTGGTCATAATATTTGAGAAGACTAAGTGCATGCAAGTTCATGGTACTCAATGCTATAACCTTGCAATGCATTTGGCCCAATGTTGGCAAGACCAGGCACAACAAATTTTCCCACTTTGGCATAGGGAAGACTAAATAAATTAGTTGCCGGCAAATGACCCAGAATATGAGTCATTTTGCCAAAGCTGCCATACCAGCCTCAAGGTACATGACCCTGTATCTTGATGAGATAGATGTTTAACTGTTGCTCGGCTCCTAATAATATTTATCACAGTAATATCAAGTTGTTAGGCTGGGGAATGGTCTTTAAAATGTAAATAGCTTCAAGATCCTTTTTCCAATAAGATTTAGCAACCAATAATATGAGTTTTGATTACTTGATCACGTTTGGCATCTCCTCATTTTATGGAACAACCGAAAAATGCAATTGAGTTATTAGCTCCTATGTCCATTCTAAATGCCATAATTAAAATCTGCTCTTAGAGAGCATGATTAGAACTCATGACACAACTTTCTTGTATGGAAACCATAAAAAATCAACCTAATGCCTCTATATATGTTCCCAACTAGGACAGGATAGACCAACTACCTGACAAGAAGCTCAAGCAACTAACTAGTCCAACAAAATCAAAGCAACATTTTAGTCACTAGAGAACAACCAACACTAATCGCAAGCACCAGACTCGCAGAGTAGTTTTGATATGCTAGGGCCAATAGGCAATAGCCCAATACACTGTCATGTACATAGAAAGTGAAGTTTGATACATGAGCTTCGTCATCAATAAGCCAAATAAGTCACAGGATATCGAAAAATGAAAATCACCTGATGAAGTTCTCCGACAACTAGTTTGCTGCTGATTAGGATGGGAAAACTCCTGAAATTTTCTGCAATAGGTAAATCACATTGTCACATGCACTGATGCACATTACAATTCCGACAACCTCAAATAAGAAAACTTTGTCATGAAACAAAATTACAATTTACTTATTATCAATCTCTTCTGTTTACTAATCATTATTATGTTTATTTAGTGATTTGCACTCATATAAGACTTATTTATGCAGGACAAACCTTATCTCAGTCTTGAAGTTGAGCATTTGACCGATAAATTCATCTCTATACAAACAATAGCAAATTCATAAGAACAATTAATTATCAGAAGAAATTAATTCCAGAAATGTAGCAAATTCATTGTTTATGTTCAACAAAAACAATTGATCAAAAAGCTGAAAAAGTAAAAAATACCTAAGTGCTGCTTCTTCATTCTTCGCAACGATTTCCACAGCGAAGTTCACATACATTCAACATAATCAAAATCAGAAAAGTTGACGGAAATTTCAAATTTAATCCAAAAAATCGTCAACAAATTACCTTAAGAACATCAACATCAGATCCTACTTTCGAAATTTCATCCTGAATCGAAACAATTCTTGCCTAATTAAATCAAATAAACACATAACGAGATTCAAATCTCCGAATCGCTGAGAAATAGTAATAATTGTAAAAATAATTGTAATTGAGAGATAGAATAGACCTCTAGGGTTTGCTTTGAAGCTTCGTTCATCGAAAATTCGACCTCGAAACCTTTGAGCTCTTGATCGGTTGTTTCCTTGAATCTCTTTCCATTTTCAAGCTCTGAATTTGCTGAATTCAGCTCTGATTCAAGTTCCTCAATACGCTTCTTCAAGCTGAAGACTCTTCTCTCTGCGGAAAAAAATTGAAATCGAGTTTATTGGGAAAAAAATTGATCAAATCACGAACAGTCAGAGTAAAGAGAGAGAGACCTCCATGAGATTTTTCTGCAGCAAAATCGCGAATCAAAGTAAGCAGATGTTTCTGAGAATCAGTTGCCGCCATTGTTAAGAGCTTGCTTCCTTTCCACTGTATATGTGTGTGGCGAATTGGCGCTTCTTTTAACGTTTTGAATGCTATTTATATCCTTTTTGAATGTTTGAATTAAACTACCGAGTACAACTAACGGCCGTTTGGACTTTGGAGTGTGGGAATGAGGGTTTGGGGATTAAAAGGTGGGAATGAGATTAGGAATTAATTAATGGGATTACATGAAAATATGCCAATACCTTATTTGGATAGTGGGTGGGAATATATAGGGAATAAATTACTCCCTCCGTTTCATAATGATGTTCCTGTTTCGTAAATCGATGCAAATTTTGACCCAACTTTAACCGCAAATATCTTTAATCTCACACTAGCAAAAATTATAAAAGTTAGATATTAATAATCTACTCACTAAGACGAATCAAACTAGATCCCACATGACTATATTTATTCTTATAGATTAAGAGAAATTTAGAAGATTCTCTCTTTCTTAAAAAAGTCAAAAAGTCAAAACAAGAACATCATTGTGGAACGGAGGGAGTACAATTTTACCAAAATACCCTTATTAAGTAGATGAACCAAGCGTCCAAGCCGATCAATAAACTACTTGTGCTTGGACTTGGTTGAAGCTTGTTCATGTACGTTTATTTAATAGATGAGCCGAGCTTGAACAAATTTTGAAGCTCGTTTAATAAATGAGCTTGAACACGAACATAGATATGCTCGTTCAATTAAGATAAGTTCATGAACAATCGTTTAATTTATGTTCATGAACAACTCGTTTATTTATGTTCACGAATTATTTATTTATTTACAATTATTAATTTAGTTATTAAATTTATAATTAAGATTCAATTATTATATATGCTAATTTTGACAATTTCAAATATCAAAAGTACAAAGCTCGTTTATTAGAGAAGCTCGATTATTATTAAGTTAGTTCATGAAAGGCTCGTTAAATAAACGAGTTTTTCAAGAACTGTGCGTGAACATATAGTGTGCTAAATGAGTCGAGCTTGAACAGAAATTTAAGCTCGCTTGAAAGCTCGGGATCGTGCTTGAACTCGCCTAAGTTAAATGAACTTGAACATGAACAAGCTAATACTAGATATTTGTCTGTAATTTTCTGAATTTCAATGATAGACACTAGTAACAGCAGTCCTAGATAATGAAAGATAGCCACATCATTCCATTTCTAAAGCTAAGAGAATAGCTAGAAATTCAACAAAGTGTATATCTTCTATAGTGGATTTCAACATCAAGCCCCTTTTCCGCTTCTAAGAAGAAGTGTAGCAAATACCTCCTATTCCTACCTCCAATTTATTGGGGTTGAAAGAAGCAACCAAAACAATGTTGATATGAAATAGTTTATAAGGGAAAACGAGTTTTGCAGATGGGTCCGCTGGAAGGGGGCAATGGTTGATCATAAAAGAATTCAGCACATAGTCATTTAACTAAGGGCATGTTCTCTTCAGCTTAATTTCAGTCCCTTCAGTTCAGTTCATCTCCAAACAATACAGTTCAGTTCAGATCCCAATTTCCTTCTCTCATAAACAATTCAGTTGAGTGCAGCTCAATTCAATTTAGTTCAGTTCAGTAAATAGAAAGACCTTAACTTGATGAGGACATATTTTAAAGGGGTGTAGATGTATGAAAAAACCCAAGAGTTTCTCCTTTTCTAGACGGTCCAGCAATCAAAAGTAATTAAAAACGGTAGGCTAAGAAATATTATCATTGGAGCCATATTTCCCATTCCGAAAGGTGAGGTCAAGGTTCCATTAAGAGGTTCTAGAAGATCCCACAGTTCCTTAGCTCTAGACAATCCCTTAGCACATAGAAATCTACAATTCGACTTTATTATTGGGGCCATATTTCCTCGTTTACTATCCAATTCAATCACTAGGTGATTCATTCATTTTTTTAAAATACCTTTTTTCTTTTTTCATTTTCGATCTTTCTTTTCAAGTGCATCACTTTCTTTTTTAGACATCTTCTATCACTCCTTTCGTTTCAAAATAATTAACACATTCAAACTTAATACTTATATCAATGTACCTTTATTTATTTATTTATTTTATTATTTTTTTTAAGAAAACCAGCAGGTATTAATCATTAGAGAAGGTTTTGCGTAGAATGGACTCACGTGAGTCCGCTTTATAATGCACACATTCATCCCTGATAAAAATAGTCTTATTCCTGACTAAGATAGTCTTATTCCTGATAAAAATTATCTTATTCCTGACTAAAATAATCTTAATCCTGATAAAAATCATCTTATTCCTTACAAAACTAATCTAATACTTCCTCCGTTTTATTTTACTTGCAACACACCTTTTTTTAGGCTCGCAGTTTTAGGAGATGATTAGTGAGGGTAGACGAGCGATTTTATCAATATAATTTTTACACGAAGATTAGAATAGGGTTAAGTATCATTTGTAAAAATTATAATTAAAAATTTATCCGTTTACATCACATAAACCCAACCTTAAAACACGTGCCACAAGGCTGTGTTGCAAGTAAAAAGAAACGGAGGAAGTACATGACTATAGCAATCCAATACCAAACAATAACAATTTAATATCTGACATTTATAGTACAATAGCTGACAATAACAAGCTAATTTCATATCATTCGATTCTCAAATCATACGCCCACATCAAGTTCTTGAGCAGCAGCAACCATTCTTCCACATATACCCTTGAAGGATTGATTGATTCTGATGCTCTCTCTACATCAAGCAGCTATCATGAAGATACAAATTCCAGCAATCCTCTTAAGATCGGTAACATCGCCAGAAGAAGATGATGGAAAAGATGGATAAAGATGGCAACTGTTACAAAATTCTCTGAGTTTCACGCCAAATTTGGAGGCCATAAAAAGAGGAGAGAGAAAGAAGTGGAGTAGAAGATCTGGTCATTCTCCAAATCATCTTCTTCTTCATCACCGGCAAGTTGGGTTGCAGGAGAAGAGGCGAAGAGTGGTGGAGGATCTTGTCGCCATTGATGGGCGGGAGGAGAGAGAGAGAAAGAGGAAGAATGAGAATGAAGATGGTGGACTTACGTGAGTCCGTCTAATCGTTAAAGAAGGTTAATTTCCGCTAATCCAACAACAAGCCTTGGGAAAGGGACCGAGACAAACAAATTCGTTACAACCTCTTGAATCTCATCTCGCAAGAAGATGAGCCAAAATGTTTCCCGCCCACTTTACATGAGAAATACGAACGACATTAAATAAACTAGTTAAAGCTCTAATATCATCAATAATTAGCACATAGCAGAGAAGATTTTTATTTTTATTTTATTTTATTATTTTTTTTTAGCACATAACACATAGAGAAGATAGAAAAATGTAAATCTAATGCCAATTTTGTACTAACTTTTTGTTAACTATAGGCCTTAAATTTATGGATCTTAAATGGGTAAAGTTATTGTTGATTTATTTTTTTTTTTAGAGAAATTGCCATTAAATTTGTTTTTCTTTTCTTTTCAATTTTTTTTGTTTTTGTTTTTTGTTTTTTTTTGTTTGTTTTTTGTGATAAAATAGGGCTTGCTCCACATGACAAATTGGTACGGAACTATCATTTATTTTGTCTATTCTATCATATACAAAGTATAGTATATTTCATAATTTCATATCTTTATACTCATTGGATCCGTACAGAATCCTTGAAACCTTTTTTCCCCTGTTAAAAAAAGAAAAAGGGTATAATTCCTACTTCTTCTTTATTTTTTTTTTAAAGGAGGATAATGATAAAGTTCATTGCTCCCTGGATCCTACCAAGTAGCTTGGAGATTAAGGAAATAAAGTGCTTTGAAATTCTTACTCTGTTTATGCAAACTAGTCGCACATTGTTATGAATGCTTACGGGTGGCACCATATTTATAAACACTGAAACACAACTAATTAATATGGTTAAAAAAATGTGATAACTCTATTAAAAAAAACTTTTATCTCAAAAGTGTTAATGAAAGCGTAAAGGATAAAAAAAAAACGGATGAAGAAATGTACGGTAAACTATATAAATTATTGTAAATTATGTATTCCCTTCGTTTTTTAAAGGACATTTTGTGAAAAACTACCTATTAAAGCCAAAATTTTGTGAGAAACTACCTAATAAAAAAAATGTTGTAAGAAACTACCTAATAAAAGATAAAATGTTGTAATATACTACCTTTGACCGAAATTCCACCGTTGACTTAATTTTAGGATGTTGATTTACCTTAGAACACCCCCAAAACCACCATTAGGGTTGGTTTTCAAGGTGGTAAGGTTATTTTTGCGGTGGTCGGAGGATATTCCGAGTTAGTGAGGTAGATTAGTGCTTCGAGATGGTGGTTTTTAGGATTAGAGGTGGTGGTTTTGGGGTTGAAAGGTGCTTTAGATGTGGTGGAGACGATTTCAAGCAAGTTGTGTTAGTTTTGGGAATGAAAGCGGTGGTTTTGGAAGTGTTTGAGGTCGACCAACGGTGAAAATTCTGTATAGGTAGTATTTTACAACATTTTACCTTTTCTGAGGTAGTTTTTTTACATCATTTTACCTTTATTAGGTAGTTTATTACAACGTTTTCTTTATTAGGTAGTTTCTCGCAAAATATGGGTTTTATTAGGTAGTTTTTGACAAAAAACCCTTTTTTAAAATGCTACATTTGAGATTTTGCACTATTTATATGTTACTTTAGGTTCGTTTGGCATTGTTGTGGTTTTCTGTTTTTTGGTTTTTTTGTCTTCAAACTCATATGATACAAGTCATATAATTAAACAAAAATTAGTCAAACTTATTTAAATTATGAAAATTTTGAAAACTGACAACAAAAAAGTGAAAACACCTTTTTCTTGTTTCCTGTTTTTGGTTTTTTGTTTTAAAAAAAACAGAAAACTGAAAACAGAAAACGATGCCAAACAAGCCCTAACTTAAGGTTTTTTTTTAAAAAAAAAAAATAGGAGTAATATGTACTCCGTAATATATAATTGATTATAATCATATAGTGTTTATTTATATAATATATTTTTTTATAATAACACTAATATTCGATTAAATATAGGGTAATTCTAAGCTATGCCCCCATGGTTGTTGAGTTTCTAAGGGTACCCATGCTAGAGGTGATCAAGGTTAGCCCGACCCGATTTTGGGCGGGTTTTGGGCAAAATTTTCCGGCCCGAAAGATTAAAATTTTTGGGTAGGTTTGGAATTACGTTTTTACGCATATTTAGTTGATTTTTTTAGACCTGGCCCGCATTGGCCCGAAAAGCCCGCATTGGCCCGACTGGGCGGGTTTGGGCACAAAAATTCCGGCCTAAAGCTCAAAATTACAAGATGTGCCCTCTAACTTAAGGTGTTCATTTAATCGTACCCTTTAACGTTAACCCAACGCTATCAATTGTCTTAATTGTTAATTACCCCACTTTGGTGGGAAATTTCACGCCCAAATTTAGTTAGAATTATGTATGAGAATTAAAATTAAGAATTTTTTCTACATTTTTTTTATCTACTTTTTCTTCGTTCTTCTAAAAGCAACATTGATATGTCATGCTCTCGGTGTACTTTTTTTTTTCCCCTCTACGCTTCTTATTACTTTCTATTTTCTTACAATTATTAACATTAGAGGGTACGATGTATTAAGTTGGAGGACACAACTTGTAATTTTGAAAAAACATAGGCACACCTTAGAAACTCAACAACCTTAACGACATATATAGCTTAGAAAAACCCTTAAATAATATATTAATGATCAAAGTGTGTCTCGGTAAATGTGCAAACTCTAAGTGTAACATTTGAAAAAAATTGGAGGGAGTAATATCTCAAAATTTTCTTGAATCTCGTGAAAGTTTCAAAATGGAAAAAACAAATGGTGTAAAATTAACTACTCAATAAAATGCCTGTTTTATGAACTAGTAGTCGATTTTGTTTTGTAAACAACTATCTCATAAAAGCAAAAACATTGTCTATCTCTATCCTTTAATTGGCAAATAGATTATGTCCACTTTTGCTATTTGAGGAGACCATATTTTCAATTTTCCTTAATTACCTCACTTCAATGATCAAGAACCCTTAATCTAAAGATGTTGATCAAGACAATTACTTACCAAATTCTACCAACAAGTAATTTTTGTAAGTAATTTAATGTGTGTAATATAATTCATTTGCAATGTAATAGGTTAGAGTTTTTAGTTTTCTTAAACTATCATAATTAGAGATTCAATTTAGGGAGTAGGGTTTCATTAGAATTAGGGATTTTAGGGCTTTAAGGGGTGTTTGATTGGTTCATCAAATTGGAATGGATTGGTATGAAATCTCATACTAGAAAGGTTTGAATTCTAAAATCCATATTACTCTAAAGTTGTTTGGTTTTATTGTTGGTATGTGTTTCATACTTCATGAATAGAATGGATTATAATTCTTAGCTAGGGGGAGAGGTGGTTTTAGTAAATGGGGTTTCAATTAAATTAGGAGTTTTGCACTTCAGGGCTTTTCTTAACTCTCATAATTAAGGACTCAAACACTCAATATAGGGAAAAAAAACGTAAAAGGGTGATTGTGCTATTAAAATGCTGACAAAAAAGGGAAGACAAAATTTGAGCATTAAAATGGAATAAGTAACAGAGTGTTAAATATTTACCAATAGAAAGTCTTTTGATCAGGGAAAGGAGAAGTAAAGAAGGAGTAAAAGGAGATGGTGAAATTGCAGTGTAGTAGTATTGAATCGTAAAATTTGCTTGCATGGCATCCAATATATATATAGCCAAGAGTCCTACACTAAGGGCCTGTTCTTATTAACTCAGTTGAGCTTAACTGAACTACACTGAACTGATTGGAGTTGAACTAAATTGAACTGAACTGATTGGAGCTGAATTGAACTGAACTGATTGGAGCTAAACTGAAATTAAGTAAATATGAACATGCCCTAAGAGTACAATCATATTCATATATTGCCATATAAGCTAACCAGTCTTTGGACTTATATGAACATTGTAAAATCAAATCAATAATTGGTAATTTAGCATTCACCTTATATTCTAACACAGAAGAAATAGTTAGGGAGGTGGAGTGAATTACATTGGGAGGGGAACAAAATTGTAGGCCCCGTAAACGACAAAATTAGATAAAATGTACTCCGTAATGTGACCAACACATATAAAAGCTAGTGATGTGTCTATGTTTAGTTCACCTTTTTTTTTCTTTTCTTTTGTTCGGTTTTTTAATTTTTTATTTAATATGATATGAATTTATTTTTTAATATAAGCTAAACTAATTTTTTATGATGTAATCTGATTGCCTAATTGAACTAAAACATGACCATTTATATATGCTAACCCTTAGAGAAAATGTATATCAATTGAAAATCTAATATAGTGTAAAATCTAATATATTGAAGGAGATAATCTAACTGTTATTAATATTTTACAGGGAAAATTCAGGTGTCCCTGGAAACTGCATCTGCTCATGGACGACATTAAAAAGATTCTGGAGTCTTTCTCAGCTTTTGATTCTCAGCATATATATCGTGAAGGAAATCGAGCAGCAGATTATGTTGCCTCTCTAGGCTATTCTACCCCGACACATCAAGATATTGACCCCTTCATGGATAGCAAGTTTTCTTATTTTTTACTTTTCGATAAATTAGGTTACAGTCTTGCGAGAAGACGTTCCTAATTTTCCTGTATCTTACCTTAAAAAAAAATAAAGTAGGCATTTTTCGGGAGCATTCGGTGCGCCACATAAGAAAAGGTATTATTTTGTTCAATGAAAAATTAGATTAATAATTTATTTTAGAATTAAAAAATTTACTCGCCACCTAAGAAAAAGTGACGAATAAGATTTAAGAATTTTGCCACGTAGGTAAAACAACGAATAGTAAATAATTTAAATTGAATTATTTAAACAAACTAATAAATATCTTTTTTACATATATGGATGCAGATTTTTGATCGCAAATATCTTTAATCTGTCCCTTGCAAATATTATAAAAGTTTGATTTTAATATGTACTCATCGAGGCGAATAAAACTAAATCTCATCATATGACTAATTCCCCATAATTTTTAATAGTTAACATATTATAAATGAGATTAACATTTTAAATAGAACGAGTATATATAAAAATGCATATACAAAAGGCTTATTTTAATTAAAAAAAAAAAAGAGATTTGTCATTTTTTTGAATTAAAAATTTCAATTGTCACCTAAGAAAAATTAATGAATAAGGTTTAGAATTTTAAATTCAAGCGTCACGTAAAATAAATAAAACAACGAAAAATAACTTTAGTGTTAAAATTAAAAAAATATTAGGATTTTATTCATATATCTAATGGATGATTTCATAAATATACAAAATCTTAAATTAAATAAAATAATTTATTAGAACCATGCATCGCACGGGCTTACATGAGTTACATCTAGTGATAAACTAAAGCTAGCAAAAAGTTTAGTCGTGTCGACTTGTTAGGTTCGTGTTTTGCCTCGTGTTCATTTGTGGTGATCATAAAATCTAAACAAAACTATATAAAATAATTGAATAATTTGATTAATTTGGTTAGACGGGTCTTGTTTAGATTAGTTTCGTGTCAAGTTGACTTTGTATTTTCTTTCAATAGTTTCGTGTTTAGATCGTATCGGTTTCAATCATGTTCTATTAAAGATTGTCATTTTTTAGTAAGGTTGTGATTTGAAATAAGTAATTAAGTACAGTTGTGAATCTTATGCTTTGCCACATGAAATTTACTGTCTTGTGATACATGCATTATGCTTAAATGCTTAATCAATACTTTGTGAAGTCCCAAAAACTCAAAGAGCTTCTAAAAAATAAAATTAATTAATTAATATTAACTAGTTTGAGGCCCGGGTGATGCCCCGGGTCATTTTTTTTATACAAAAAAACTACAGTAGATTGTTTTAAAAAATAACTTTAATAAATTAAAGTGAAATCTATTGATGGTTTTATAATTTGAAAAAAAAATCATTTTTTTTTAAATTTTATTGAACATTAACAAAATTCATTATGAAATATGCAGTAACCTAACTTTTATACTTCATATTAGTTTGTTTTCTCCGTTAAATGAATTTTTATCTACTGTTTTAAATTTCTTTAAAGTATAGATGAACAAACGAAAGAATGAGGATTAAAAAATTAGAATTTATGAACATTAATTTTTGTGAGGAAAAATTGCTGATAGTTTTAATATGATATGAATCACATGACCCCACATCATTTATCAATTCACGACGACACGTGGCAAAAATGGTGACACGTTGGCATGATTACAATTCTTGCCTTGGGTTTTAATATATATACTAATGAGTAGCCCGGGCGTTGCCCCAGGTTAATACTTTTATAATTGTGCAACTGCTAATTTTCAGAGCATCTAGTAGTGTGTATGTAGTATGTGTGATCAATACTTTGTAGTACAATATTATTTATTGTGCAAGGTTAAAACATAATTGACAATTAGTCTAAATGGTTGAACAATAACCTTTCTTTTAAGAGGTCACGTGTTCGAACCTTTTCATCTATATATTTTTCCCAATATAGTTGAGACAACATGGATTATTGTTGGTTGTATATATATATATATATATATATATATATATATATATATATATATATATATATATATATATATATATAGGGGAGGGATCCGGTAAGAACCCCACCTTATGTAAGAACCCTAATTATGTTCTAAACTTTTTCCTATGTTCTAAATTTTTTTCAACTTATGTTCTAAAGTTTTTCCTATATTCGAAAAATTTTCTTACTTATTGTTCCAAAATTTTTCCAATGTTCTAAATTGTTTTTTAGATTATGTTTTAAATTTGTTCCTATGTTCTAAATCATTTTTTTCAGCTTATGTTCTAAATTTTTTTTTCTATGTTCTAAATTTTTTTTTCAGCTTATGTTCTAAAGTTTTTTCTATATTCTAAATATTTTTTTTAATTATGTTCCAAATTATTTTTAATGTTCTAAATTGTTTTTAGATTATGTTCTAAATTTGTTCCTATGTTCTAAATTATTTTTTCAGCTTATGTTCTAAATTTGTTCCTATGTTCTAAATTATTTTTTCAGCTTATGTTCTAAATATTTTCTATGTTCTAAATTATTTTTTTTCAGATTATGTTATTAATTTTTACCTATGCTACGATTATTTTTTTCAACTTATGTGCTAAATTATTTTTTCTTATGTTCTAACTTTTTTGGTTGTTTATGTTCTAAATTTTTGCTATCTTTCAAATTATTTTTCTTATGTTCTAAAATTTTCTGCTTATGTTCTAAACTTTTTCTACTTATGTTCTAAATTTTTTTTTCTATGTTCTAAATTTTTTTTTCTATGTTGTAAATACGAAATTTTCAAAATTACAGAAATGCCATTACTAAAGGATTATTTTAGATGGTTAGATTAAAGCTAATAAAGGGCTGAGATTGGTTCTTATATAAGATTGGGTTCTTATATAGAGGAAGGTTCTTACATGAGCCTTCCTCTATATATATATAGAAAAAAAAATTTAGAACATAGAAAAAAAAATTTAGAACATAAGTAGAAAAAGTTTAGAACATAAGCAGAAAATTTTAGAACATAAGAAAAATAATTTGAAAGATAGCAAAAATTTAGAACATAAACAACCAAAAAAGTTAGAACATAAGAAAAAATAATTTAGAACATAAGTTGAAAAAAATAATCATAGCATAGGTAAAAATTGATAACATAATCTGAAAAAAATAATTTAGAACATAGAAAATATTTAGAACATAAGCTGAAAAAATAATTTAGAACATAGGAACAAATTTAGAACATAATCTAAAAACAATTTAGAACATTAAAAATAATTTAGAACATAAGTAGAAAAAATTAAGAATATAGGAAAAACTTTAGAACATGAGCTGAAAAAAAAATTTAGAACATAGAAAAAAAAAATTTAGAACATAAGCTGAAATAAATAATTTAGAACATAGGAACAAATTTAAAACATAATCTAAAAAACAATTTAGAACATTGGAAAAATTTTGGAACATAAGTAAGAAAATTTTTCGAACATAGGAAAAACTTTAGAACTTTATATATATATATATATATATATATATATATATAGGGGAGGGATCCGGTAAGAACCCCACCTTATATAAGAACCCTTTCTTATGTAAGAACCCTAATTATGTTCTAAACTTTTTCCTATATTCTAAATTTTTTTCAACTTATGTTCTAAAGTTTTTCCTATATTCGAAAAATTTTCTTACTTATGTTCCAAAATTTTTCCAATGTTCTAAATTGTTTTTTAGATTATGTTTTAAATTTGTTCCTATGTTCTAAATTATTTATTTCAGCTTATGTTCTAAATTTTTTTTTTCTATGCTCTAAATTATTTTTTCAGCTCATGTTCTAAAGTTTTTCCTATATTCTTAATTTTTTCTACTTATGTTCTAAATTATTTTTAATGTTCTAAATTGTTTTTAGATTATGTTCTAAATTTGTTCCTATGTTCTAAATTATTTTTTCAGCTTATGTTCTAAATATTTTCTATGTTCTAAATTATTTTTTTCAGATTATGTTATCAATTTTTACCTATGCTATGATTATTTTTTTCAACTTATGTTCTAAATTATTTTTTCTTATGTTATAACTTTTTTGGTTGTTTATGTTCTAAATTTTTGCTATCTTTCAAATTATTTTTCTTATGTTCTAAAATTTTCTGCTTATGTTCTAAACTTTTTCTACTTATGTTCTAAATTTTTTTTCTATGTTCTTATGTTCTAATTACGAAATTTTCAAAATTACAGAAATGCCATTACTAAAGGATCATTTTAGATGGTTAGATCAAAACTAATAAAGGGCTGAGATTGGTTCTTATATAAGATTGGGTTCTTATATAGAGGAGGGTTCTTACATGAGCCTTCCTCTATATATATATATATATATATATATATATATATAGGGATTTGCTACAATGAGAAATGAGAAAATGAGAAAGCTAATAATATCCTAACACATGTCATTCTAAAAATATGAGAAAGTTAAAAATAAAAAGAGGAGGAAATTTGAATTTTAAACCATGATGATGTGTCAAGGGATTATTGGTTTTCTCATTTTCTCATTTCTCATTGTAGCAAATCCCTATATATATTTTTACAATGATATGTGTTAGGATATTATTAGCTTTCTCATTTTCTCATTTCTCATTGTAGCAAATCCCTATATATATATAATATAATATAATATGATATATTATAGATAGATGTTTGACTTTTTTTTTTTTTTTTTAATTGAGGAGAATAATGTTGACTATTTATTAAAAGTAGGGGTGTCAATTCGGTTAAACAGTTCGAGTTTGGGTTGGGTTTATCAGTTTCGGGTTATAACGGGTCGGTTTATAACGGATTGAAATAATAAGCGGGTCGGTTTGGGTCAGTTTTGAAAATTATCGGGTCAGTTCGGTTTGGTTTTTTTAATTGCAGTTTCTATTCGGATCGGGTCCTTATCGGGTCGGGTCCTAGTCGGATCGGGTCATAATCAATTTGGGTTGAAGTGGGTCGGTTTGAAAACGGGTTTAGCCCATTTAACGTGGGTTTCGGTTAAAAACAGTTCGGGTCTTAATCAGGACGGGTCGTAATTGGTTCGGGTCATAATCAGTTTGGGTTTAACTGGGTCGGTTCGAAAATGGGTTTCGGTTCAAAATAGATCGGGTGAAATCGGGTCCAACCATTATTGTTCCGGTTATATTCGGTTTAGATTGAACTTGGTTGGTTTGAAAACGAGTTTACCCAATTTGAAACGGGTTTCTAATCAAAATCATATCGGGTTAAAATTGAGTCGGATGATTATCGAGTCGAATTAGTCAGATAATGGGTAGGAACGAGTCATGTGATAATCAAGTCAAGTCATAAAGTTGGGTTTATCGAGTAGTGTGTTGAAACGGATTAGATCATAAACATATTGGGTAACAGGTTGTAAATGACTCAGTCATAACGGGTTACGGGTTTTAAACGGTTTGGTCATAACGGGCTACGGGTCGTAAACGGTTCGGTTACAACGGGTTACGGATTATAATCGGTTCGGTCACAACGGGTTACGGGTTGGAGCGATTTAGGTTTATCGGATTTTTATCGGGTTTTAACGGTTTTCGGTTTAAAACGGGTCGGGTTACTATCGGGTTTAAACGTAATCGGTTTGGGTTGCTTTCAGTTTCGGGTTTTAACGGTTTGGCTTGATAACGGGTTGAGTTAGTAACGGTTTGCCCAAATTCGGTTTAGTTCAGTTTCGGTTTGGAAAAAAATTGGGTCGGGTCAGTTTTTGGTTTCCAAAAAACGGGTTTTAAACAGTTCAGTTCCTTTTCGGATCGGTTCGAAACAGTCGGGTTTAACGGTTCGGGTCAGAAACTCACAGCTCTAATTAAAAGTTTAAAACCCAAAGTCACCAAGGTTTAAAAACATCGTTACCGAACAACCAAATAACACCACCAATGAAACGAAAAGACGAGGAAAACGATGTTAATCAAATCAAATAATTAGCTTCATTTTTACACATCACTAAAGCACTAAAGCAAAAGAAGAAGAAAAGAATAATTCTTCAATCTTTGCAATTTTATTATTTTTTTTAAAAAATTGACCTTGACGTTGACGAGTGACGACTATATTGGAGACCAAAGATCATAATTCTCGTCACTTTCTTCTCCCCACTTCACTCCCACAATTCTGATTTTCACTCTCTTCCAAATGATCGTTGCAGTTATTCTGATTCTTAATTAAGGTAATAATTCTTTCTTTTTCATCTTTTTATTTCTGGGTTTTGTCGTTTTCATGGGGTTTAATGCATGATAATTGGGGTTTAAAAATTTGAATTTATGTGTGTGTTTTTTTACTTCTTTTTACTATTTACAGTAATTTAATGGAATATGTTTCTGGGTTTTGATTTTTATTGATGTTGACTGACAACACTTTAATTTCTCTTAGTTTTGGGTAAGGAATATAAGATGATTTAACTTGATTTAGTAAGGTTGAAATTCTGTAATTCATGATCGTTGTATATTTATTTTACCTTTAAAAAGTATATAGCATATTCTAAACCTATGATCTTAAGTTGGTTTTGTTGCAATTATGCTTTGTAATTTTTTGCTTTTGAGGGTTGTGAGGTATAAGTGTGCCTAGTCAAAATGTACGGCATAGTAATTATTATGAGACGGAAGGAGTACTATTAGTTACTTGAAATCCGGAATTACCCGGATAAAAATATAAAATAACTTAGAATCTGGAAAAATAGAACAAGATTTGCAAGACTGGTAGATGCATTATGTGTTTTCCTTGTGAAGTTGTGAGGACTAAGGAGGGTCTCCTAATGTTGCTTTTTCTTTAATTGTTGAGATATAATTTTTCTTTTTGATTAATTAGATATCTGATTTAATCAGAGAATATTAGAGGGAAAAATGGATTAAAGGGGAAAATTAAGGATAAGGGTTAATCCTTAAATGCCTCAATTTCCTGTTTACAATCAAGATATATTATATGTTGAGGTTGTATCAATGCTTGAATAGCAATATGTCACTAAAAATCATCATATATCAATGTGATCATCTCTATCTTTTATATTGTTTGGTGATTATTATCGGAATAAGTTGAAATGAGCAGTAAATAATATAAATTTTGAGATAGCTGATCATTAATTTCACTTAGATGAACTATGTTATTCAAATGTTTCTGAACAGGGATTCATTTGTTTGAAATTATGTTAAGGTTTGCCTGGTGGAATTGCCTTCTTTCCTACAAAGAAAATGTCTTCCTTTCTGTTAAGAAAAGGCCTTTTTCTTAATTCTATTGCTTATTTAAGCAAATAACTCAAATGGGGCAGAGTTTTTCTTTCATCAAAAGATGTCCAGTAAATGGTTTACCTATTAAAGCAGTGATTGGAAGTGTTTCAGGTACCTTCATACTGGTATACTTGGAAGTCGGATACACTTTCATCTCATGTATACGAGGATAAAACGTTCTGCTTTTTTTTCTTTGATCAACCAAAGAATATTTTCAGTAATTCAGTAAAAAACTTAAAATTGTACTTCGTATATGGCTAATGTAACTAACTTGTTCAGTGATGGAAAACATTGATCATCATAATGGAAGATCTATTCTAGCTTAAGTGTCATGTTCGCTTTTAGATTTATGTTTCTCAATCATTATGCTCCTAAGAGTGAGATAATGCTAGACATATAACTGCCTTTTTAACTCTTAGCAGCAAAAAAGTCTCTTTTCTCCTCAATTATCTTGTTATCGGAATCCAATTTGCTGCTTTACTGGTAATCTTTTGAGTCAATATCTTTGACTCCAAATGTAGGTGTATAGTCAGATATATAATACACTGAAATCGCTGTTGTTTTGGAACAGCTTGTATTCCATTTCTTTGTTGTTGTGTGTGTGAAAATTGGTGTTGAGTATAATTTTAATACCTGACTTGGCATATTGCAGTAATATTGATTAATATAGCCCAACTTCATGGGTAAGACACTTCAGCTGTCGGGTTTTCCTTCTACTGTGACTGTTGAAAATGTCACCGCATATCTGGAGGATATAACTGGTAAAGAAACTGTTTATGCTCTGAAATTAAGGCAGTTTAAAAGTGGTGGGTCGAGATGTTATGCTATTGTGCAATTCACCTCTGTCAGGATGGCAAGTCTTATCCTCAGTCTCTCTCAGCCTCCAAAGAAACTTTGGTATTATTCCAATTACTTGAAGGTACGAGAGTTGGAATATGATATTGTGCCCAAGCCAAGAATTTATCAGCATAAAATGGACAACATAACGCTTCATGTTGGATGTCAGACTTCAAATGACAACTTCAGAGCATTTTGGAGTGTTCAGGATGTTTCTTTATCATTTGGCTCAGGATTGAGGAAGTTATACTTCTCCTTAGAATATAACTTTAGGGAATATAAACTTGAACTTTCTTATGAGAGTATTTGGCAGATTGAGCTAAGACGTCAACGTGGTTATCATTTGAAATATCTTCTAATTCAGGTTTGGTTTCTATCCTGGTTATATTTTAACAAATTTTCTTAAATCTGGAAAAAAGTGATCTTATGACATAATTATGATATGTTCTTGGCAAAATTGGTTAACAGTTAGCGCCTATGAGGCTTCAAGGTGCATTGGAAGCATGCCCTCCCTTTGAGGGACCCCGTTGACAATTCTTGACCCTTCTATATTGTTAAATTCATTGCCTCATAAGATATTAGCTGTATCCGTAGGCGCACCTTACATCTGTGGTAATACAATACGAAGTAAATTATTTTGAAGGGCAATTTTGTTGGCATTGGATTTTCTTTTTCCTAGTTTCTTGGCAAAAATGAGCTGCATATAGCTCTCTGTTTCTGGACAGAGGCAATTGGCAGCTCTCTTTGTCCTCAAAACTTTGTTCATTTAGGTGCTAAGCTTGACCCATTTCCCAACACCCCACAATACCATTTGAGGCTTTAAGCAAACAGTTGACTGTATACTCTTGTGGTCAGCACATGCAGGCATGCAGCCATAAATCAAGAATCTGTTGGCTAATTTAATTGCTCACTTAACGGAGAATATGAAATACATATATTTTTTTTTTATTGCATCTTTTTTTCCCCTTAATTACTTGTAGCATGTTGGTTATAATGAATTGATGAAATTTATGATAGTCTTAGATCTGTACTTTGAATTTTTCAGCTGCTTGGGATGCCTAGGATATATGAGAAGGATGCATGCTCTTTAGGACTGGCCTTTGACTATTATAAGGATGGACAAGAGGATCAATGGGACAGGACGACAGATTTCACCTCCTTAAGTTGTATAGGTCAGTCATCTTTTTTATGTTTGGAGCTTCCATATAACTGCCAACTACCAGACTTTAGAGCCAACTTTGCATATTTTAAGGAGGATGATGGCCAATTTACTATAGAAAATGGCAGTACCTTCTCCCACAACATGGGACTTGTTCCAATTGTGGTTCTTCCAAGAGGGGTTGATTTACCATTTAATATCTTGTTTAAGGTAAATAATTTGGTTCAATCTGGATGTCTTCCTGGCCCAAACCTTGACCGGAGTTTCTATCAGATGGTTGATCCAAGGAGATTTGATATTGTTTTTATTGAGTATGCACTTGAAAATCTGTATTTTCTGAAGGAGTGCTGCTACAACCCAGTTGGGTGGCTAAGACAGCAGTACACAAAATACCTTACATCTAAGAGAAGTCCTGGGAAGCCAACCCTTTCATTGGATGCAGGATTGGTTTATGTACGCAGAGTACAAATAACTCCATCTAGAGTGTACTTTTGTGGCCCAGAGGTGAATGTTTCCAATCGGGTATTGCGAAATTATCCTGATGACATTGATAACTTCCTTCGCATTTCTTTTGTTGATGAGAATCTAGAAAAGTTATACTCAACAGATTTATCTCCACGTGCCGGAAAGCGGACTGAGATCGATGGAAGGATTCGTTCTGTTCTCAGCAATGGAATACATATCGGTGATAAGAAGTTCGAGTTCTTGGCCTTTTCATCAAGCCAATTGAGGGAAAACTCTGCATGGATGTTTGCTTCTAGGCCAGGATTGTCTGCCACAGACATCAGAAATTGGATGGGTGACTTTAGAGAAATAAGAAATGTTGCAAAGTATGCTGCCAGGCTTGGTCAATCTTTCGGCTCATCCACGGAGACTCTAAGTGTTCCTATTGAGGAAGTTGAGATGATACCTGATGTGAAAGTTAGTGCTGGGAGAAATACATACATCTTTTCAGATGGAATTGGGAAGATATCAGCTGATTTTGCTTGCAAAGTGGCAAAAAAATGTGGTTACAGCTCCACCCCATCGGCCTTCCAGATTAGATATGGTGGATTTAAGGGTGTTGTCGCTATTGATCCCCTGTCATCTAAGAAGTTATCATTGCGAAGAAGCATGCTCAAGTATAAATCAGATAATGATACACTTGATGTACTAGGACATAGTAAATATCAACCGTGCTATATGAATCGTCAGATAATTACTCTCTTGTCCACTCTTGGAGTGCAAGATCGTGTATTTGAGAAAAAGCAAAAAGAAGCATTAAATAACCTAGATGCAATCCTAAAAGATCCACTAAAGGCACAAGAAGCGTTGGAGCTCATGTGTCCTGGGGAGGTTACAAGCATTCTCAATGAAATGCTTAAATGTGGCTACAAGCCTGATGGTGAACCATTCCTTTCAATGATGTTGCAAACTTTTCGGGCTGCAAAGTTGCAGGAATTGCTGACCAAATCAAGGATATTTGTGCCACGTGGTAGAACAATGATGGGATGTCTAGATGAAACTAAAGCCTTGGAATATGGTCAGGTGTTTTTGCAGGTTTCAGGCTCAAAATTTAGGAATGTTGGTAATGAACTCCTCACTTGCGCTGACTATGAATCTGAACCCAATAACTATGTTGTGAAGGGAAAAGTAGTTGTTGCGAAGAACCCTTGTTTACATCCTGGTGATGTCCGTGTTCTGATGGCAGTAGATGTGCCTGCTTTGCGTCACATGGTTGACTGTGTTGTGTTTCCACAGAAAGGAAAGAGGTATATGCATTACTTGATTCTCTACTATCTTAAACTTTATTGTCAAGACATCTGTTTTAGAAGATTTGTGGTTGTCTTTAATTGAATTTGAATTGAAGCATATGCTGTTAGTGTGACACAATCCTGGGGATCTTACTGCTGCTCAAAAGTGTGATTAGTTATTAGCTGTCATGATTTCCTTATCTATGAATAAAGCTTCATTTTTTCTTGCTCAAGAGCATGACCTCATGTAACTAAGCGGCTATATTATTCAGTCTATTAATTTATTCATTTTCCATCCTCATTAATATTTTCTTCGCAATTCCAAGCATGATTAGTAGTTTAAAATTCATTAAAAGCAATCAAAGTAAACATTAATTTGATCAACACATATAAGTTCTTGCAAATGGCACATGGCTTGGCATATGACTTTGAAATTTATTCTCAGTCTCTCAGTTATGCTTTCCTTGCACATTAAATGTAAATTTCAGGCCTCATCCAAATGAATGCTCTGGAAGTGATTTGGATGGTGATTTATACTTTGTTTGTTGGGATGCCGAGCTGATACCACCTCGCCAAGAAGAACCTATGGATTATACCGCAGCTGAAAGCACAATACTGGATCATGATGTTACCATGGAGGTTGTTTTCTTTGCCTCTGATACTTTCTACTTTATATATTTGTGTTAGGCATTTTGAATTCTAATTTTCTGTTCGTAAGCATTTGCACTACAATCTGTCTGATCAAATCCTATATGTTATATGCTAGTTTCTCAGATGATGGGAAATACATCTAATTTTAAGGTTTAGTTATTGATGATTGTATATTTGTATATATACTTATTGCAAACCACATAAATACCAATGTTCTGATGCATGTCCTGATAGAATGGCTACCTGATACATTAAACGTTGCACCTTGTGACTGGAATACTTTAGGGTGAAAATGAAATAATGCAGAAAGATATACTAGGATGTTTCAACTACGAGTAAATATCAGTAAAAAGTTAACACCATTGTTTTTTCTTGACCTTGTTGATGCTATTGATATCTGTAATTCTGCTGATCAATCAGTAATAAATTTTTTTCCTTCTGCTGTTGAATTATGGAGGTTTCAGAGTTTTATTAATTTCCTATATACATTTCTGTTAAAGCTTATCTGTAATTCTGTGCTCATGACAGATGTTTGTCTGAGTAGCTGAATAACTGTATTCCTCTGTGCTTGACTTACATCATAGTGGTATATGCTATTGATGTGCAGGAAGTGATTGATTATTTCACCAACTATATAATCAACGACAGCTTAGGCAGGATTGCTAATGCACACACAGCCTTCGCAGATAGGGAGCATGCAAAGGCAATGAGTAGCCCATGCATACAGCTCGCTCAACTTTTTTCGATTGCTGTTGACTTCCCCAAAACTGGCATCCCTGCAGTTACACCACCTTCCCTCAAAGTAAAAGAATACCCTGATTTCATGGAAAAGCCTGATAAGCCAACTTATGAATCACACAACATTATTGGCAAGCTGTTTAGGGAGGTCAAGGAAAGATCCCCTAGTTCAAAATCCATTAGATTATTTACCAGAGAAATTGCTGCGCGTTCCTATGATCCCGACATGGAATATGATGGCTTTGAGGATCATCTAGATGATGCTGAGTTTTACAAGAGCCAATATGATTATAAGCTTGGTAATCTAATGGATTACTATGGGATCACCACTGAAGCAGAGATTTTGAGTGGGAATATTTTGAGAATGTCTAAGTCTTTTGATAGAAGGAACGATGCAGAAGCTGTAACTATGGCTGTCAGATCCTTGAGGAAGGAAGCTCGGGCATGGTTTAATAAAAGCGAATATGACTCAGAAGGTGACGACCTGTATGCAAAAGCATCAGCTTGGTATCATGTTACGTACCATCCAAGTTTTTTTGGCAAGTACAATGAAGGGATGAATCGGGATCATCTCCTTAGCTTTCCATGGTGTGTTTATGACAAATTGATCACCATCAAGAAGAGGAACAGACGGTCTCATGCTTCACTATTGGAAAGCCTGGAATATCAAATGAGGAATGGATTCAATCTTAATGGTTAAAGATTGAACTTATATCGGTATGTTACTGAACCTCATCTATCATCCATTTGTAAATTTACTCGATATCTTTTATCGTGCATTGTCATTTAGAATCAAGAAACCTTCTATTAAATATCTTGGTTTTCCTTGCTTGTCCACGAGATTATGTGAATAAGACTTTATAAAGCGTTTCACCACTAAATTTTCCATTAGATTTGTAAATATCTATACTTGTCAGTTTCTTTCAAATCAATAGTGAGTAAGTTCACTTTTCTTGGCACCTCTGAATATAGGGTTGGTGAAAGTTGACTCGGCCCAATAACTTGTCATTAGAAAAGTGGATTCGGACTGAGATATTAACCCATTTAAGTACATGAGTTAATCCAATCACCAATTAAATCAAATGAGTTGGGTTAAGGTTGAAAATTTCATCTCGAAAATAACCCGAATCATTCGGCTACTTGGCCATTGAGGGGAAATGATATGATAGAAACTAGTTAGTGGTAGGATTGAAAGGACTGAAAGGTGAGTGGCAATATCCTCCATTTGGTTCCCCATGCTATGTTGTTTGGCGAGTGGGAGTTGCTTCTCACAAATTACGGATGAACAAAATTTCTTTCATTATTAGTCAGCAAGCATATGATCATCATAGAATAGACAGGCAATAAATTAAAGTAATAATAGCATATATATGCAATTTGGTTCATCTCCCTTCTTTCTCATACAATAAGTACATAATTCAAATGGATAAATGTAAACGCAATTTTATTTGGGTATTATAGATTTTTGAAGAAGTATGTATTGTGAATTATGCCTAATTGTTGCACTTTAAGAAGGAAAAATAGTGATAAACATGTTTTTCATGGGTGTTGCCATACTGGGAGTCTGGGATATGCTGATATGCACGAGGAAGAAACTTGTTTTTTTTTTTTAGTATGCCCCATTTGTTCCCCGAAACTTAGCTCCAACTACATCCAGATTCGACCTTGGTCGCATACCTGGTTTAACTGGGTGAGTTATCAACAAAAATTTTCTGCATTTGGAGAGGTTCGAACTTGATACCTCCCTTAAGCGATATCAAACTGCTTACCAATGTTTCAAGGTTAACTTGACCCGAAATGACCCAATTTGAATTTGATCCAAAGTCTCGAAAAAAACTCAACTTGACCCGAAATGTCCGAACTTGAAGTTTTGACCCTAAATTTGACAGTAAGTTTCGACTCAAAGTCCAACTCGACCCGAATATTAATTGACACAAACTTACTCAAGCTAACCTGACTTGAATGTATAATAGACTTGAAATTATTTACTTGACCCATACCCAACCTGAATGACCTAATTGCCACGTCTAATTAAAATTAGGAAAATTTCACATTTACTACCAGGGAAAGCACCATGTTTCACATTTGCTACCCCTCTAAAATTTTATTTTATTTTACTACCACCGAAACACACTAACTTTCATAATCACTACCACTTAACGGAATCCGTTAGGATTTCCGTTAAGTTTATTAAAAAAAATAAAATAAATTAAAAATAATAATAAAAAAAATTAAAAACCACTCACCCAAAAAACCATAGCCCTCCCCGTCAACCACCCTCCCCCCTCCCCCTACCGGCGGCCAGCGCCCAAGCTGCAGCCGACGCCGGCGGAATTGAAACCCTTCCCCTCCCCACCCAAAACTAACTACCCCAACCCTAAACCCCCTGCCCGAAACCACCCTAAACAAGTTTTAGGGTTTCGTTTAGGGTGGTTTTGGTGGCAGGGAATTTCGATTGTGGCTGATAAGGGAACGGGGGACGAGGAAGAAGAGGGGGGTCGATTCGGTGGAGGGAGGGAACGGGGTTGGGGGCTGATTTCGGGGGTGGTTTTGGTTTCGGCTTGGGGTGGTTGGTCGGGGCAGCGAGAACGGGATAAGGGGAGGGGGTTCGCGTTGGCTGCGTAGGGGTGGGGGAAAGGGAGGAGGTGGGTACGCGCCGGTGCCGGCTGAAGTTCTGGGCGCCGGTCGCCGGCAGGGGGGGAAGGCAGGGGAGAGGGAGGGGTGGCAGGGGAGGGGGAGGGTGGTTTATTTTTTTTTATTTTAATTATTTTTTAATTTATAATTTTTTTTTTTTAATTTTTTTTAATATACTTAACTGAAATCGTAACGGATCCGTTAAGTGGTAGTGATTATGAAAGTTAGTGTGTTTCGGTGGTAGTTAAATAAAATAAAATTTTAGAGGGGTAGCAAATGTGAAACATGGTGCTTTCCCTGGTAGCAAATGTGAAATTTTCCTTAAAATTATGAGTTGACAAATAACAATTGACATCTATTCTTGCAATCTTGCTTATTGCAAACGACATACGGAGTATTAGATATGGAACATGGTAAGTGTAACTTATTATTATTGAAATAATAAACTTACATTTTATAAATATAAACTCCATTGACTTTACGTACTCCGTATCAAGTATGTATGAATTAGGAGAAACACCGGTCTCAAATAAGTCTGCATCTTAATTCTGAAATTTATGGCTATGGAACAAGAGGGCCCACTCCCTCATTAACTTAAACATATTAATTAAAACAATAATTTACTAATTCATTAAATTACTAATTATGCCAAATGTTCTTTCAATTGTCCATCTGGCTAAATTTTTGTTCTTTAATTAATTTATTGGTGTACATTAATAAACTTTATTGTAGCTTAGTTTGCAAAACACATAAAACGTCACTAATGACGATAACTCGCTTGAAGGGCTACTTTGGTCAACCGTCATGCTATATGTAAGCCTCCCTTCACAAGCTCACATGTCCCATTCATAGATATACTCGAAACGTTTTCTTTTTGCATAAAATATTAATTTTTGTTTTATCGACTTTTTTTTTTTTCCACTTTATTTACTACTTCCTTCATATTTTTATAGTTGCAACACACAATTTATCACGATATTTAAGAAAAGTAGACCTCACATGTCATAATACACATAAAATGGGGTTAAAAGGTTGTTAGGAGTATAATCAAGTGGGCCATGTGCTTTAATTAAAGGTAATATTATAATTTTTCACCATAAAAACCTTCCTTTTATGGTGTGTTGCAACTATTGTGACATTTTCATTTTAGGAAAGTGTTGCAATTATAAAAAAAACTGGAGGAAGTATAAATTTTTTTATCATAAATTAGTTCTCACATTATATTGTCTCACTATTTATATTTAGCATGTGATACAATTGTATGAATAATAGTTGGATAATTCTCAAATTTTTACAACCTAAAATCCAAATTTATATCCTTGATAAACTAATGGCGAAAGTATAATAGTTTGGGACAAAAATGATAAAAAAAATTGTAAAAATTAGGGTAAAACTACTAATTTTACCTTTTTTAACTCCAAAATCTAGTGATTTTACCTCTTAAATATGTTTATCAGGGAGATTAATTGGGGCTCCCTCCTTTAGTCCTTTATTTTTACCACACCACTCAATCTTAACAAGAGTACAATAACATACTTTTGTCACAACCCTTTTAATTTAACACTAAAGGCAAGTATATTACAAACCATTAACCATATTAAATTATTATGATACTTCTTCCGTTCATATTGCAACAAAGATGAAATTACGCATCCCAAAGCACATTTTATATGCTAAATATCTATAATTGTGTAAGAGTAAAATTTATAAAAAGTTGATATTGTGAAAGTATTTTATGAGACGAGATCCTACATGATTATATTTTGCTTAACATATAAATCATATTATATGGTCAAACAAGAGTGATAAATAGTGCAAAAGTCCATTGTTACAATATTAATAACCGGAGGAAGTAGTATTCATCGAGATGGTTATAAGTTTATAGCAATTACATGACTTTATATTTTTTTTTCTAATAAGAATAAAAAATGACAAGAAAGGTAAAATGAAAAAGTATAAATAATTGAATAATGTAAAAGTTAAAGTGAATAAGGAAAATAATGGAGGGTATGCATGTCTCGAAATGAGCATTTACCCGTCAAAAAGAAATGAGCAATTAATCAAAATGCTACCATTCACATATTTATAAGCTCTATTCTTATCATTATAGTTTTTCTTTGAGTCTCTGCTTCTTTTGATGGAATACATGCATTTTTCATGGAAAATCAATTTTTTTAAAAAGTTATTATTAATGGAAAACATAAATGTATGGAGAAAAAGGAAAATGAACGTAAAAGGAAAGGAAAAATAGAGAAGAAAAAGTAGCTAGAGTTTTGACAAGTAAAAAAAAGTAACTTTTTACTTATGAAAGGGAAATGGTTATCTTTCTATAAAAAGTAACTTTTTATTTATGAGAAATTTGTTTTAACAAAACACAAGAAGGAAAATGAAGGGGAAAAAAAAATGTTTCCACCAAAACAAACAAAGCCTAGCTACATTAACTTGTTTATGTTAAGATAACTTAATTAACTCATTATAGAGAATATTAGAATAAAGGTTAGTTTAAACAAAAAGTGTATATCATTAAGGAAAAAAAAAAGTGAGTACTAGTATAACATTTAAGAACAAAAAAATACTACAGTACTCAGTTCATAATTGGAATACCTATTCTGTAATAGATTATGAGTTTATGATGATGCTCTCTCCCATTTTTCCAAATTTACTTATTTATTTATTATTTTTTCCATTTTTCCGTTTAGTTGTGTTCTTAATTGATATTCTTGCTTGCTTTATTCCTTTTAAAGGGGGGGATAAAACTCTTTCTTTCACTTTCTCATTGCACAAGTAGTTTTCAATTTGTTTATTTAAGTTTAATTTGTCTCAATTTGAATATATAGGCCTCATTTGATAAAGAGTTTTTTGGAATCCTTTTAGTTTATTGAAAATATTAGAGGTTTGACCATTATCATTATTAAAATGCTAATGTTAGTATTTGGTAAAAACTAAAAAGCGGCTTAATTATTAATAGAGCTAGGCTATTAGTACTCAAATACCTCTTTTTGAAGATGCTCAAACATAGCTTTTTAAAATAAGCTTATTGTACATTTATTTTTTTTAGTTGTTTCATATACAAAACAACTAACAATTTACCAACTATTTACCAAACAATATTACACAACCATATATTTACTACTAGCTATTCAAACAAGTTTATATATATCTGTTAGTCAAACTAGTTTATATATAACCGTTACTCAAAGCAGCTAATGATTGTTATTAGAATCACATCCGGATCGTAGAATTCAGCTTTTACCAAAGGATTCAGCCGTTAACAAAATCGCAATTAAGGTGGGATTGTAGTAGGATCGTATAGGAACGCTACGATCATACAGACATACAGTCCCATCGATCCTTCCTAATCCTGTAAAACAACTAAATGGTGAGGAATTTCAGCCCAAGTTATGGTAGGATCGTTCTAGGATCAGATAGGATCGTGTAGGATCATGTAGGATCGTACTATCCTACTTGATTCTATCTAATCCTACTTAAAATTATAGATTATTTAATATTTTAAATTAATTTTTAGCATCAATTTCACTCGAATCACATGTAATAAATCTTACTATTGTCTTTTATCACCCCTTTTACGAGTTTATGTAGATCTTACGATTCGATTTTACTGATCCAAGCAATCTATTCACCCCTTTTCAATCAGATGCCGACAACATTACCAGCTAATTACCAAACATGAACATATATTCTGTTATTTATTTGATTTATAAGCTGAAAATTAAATAAAAAGTTGATTTATTTATTGATAATCGAGTCAAACAATTATGATGAATTGAATACTAACATCAAACTTCATCTATTTCATTATTCTTTATTTATATACAAGTTCTATTCTTATCATTACTATAGTACAAGTATTATAATTAGATGACAACATGAATAATATAAATAGTTACACTGATTAAAGTGAGGCCGAATCTATATTCCCCAAAACAGCTCCCCCAAAATAAAAATAATAATATCTCCCCATTTATACAGCATAATTCTTGGGTCCACACCTCTATATATACAAGTACGATCTCTTCTCTACTCTTATCTATCTATAAACGTTACAAATTAACTTTAAACACCTTTTTCATTTTATTTTGGAAAGAGCTAGAATTTTTTTCTAAGAAAGAAATTTTAAAAATTTTATGGTTTTTATGATCAAATAGTGTTGATTATATGTTAGAGATGGATGAAAAGAGCATTTCGAAGACGACGGCGAAGAAGAAGAAAGGATCAATATGGAGCATCTTCATGCATGCGGACGGTGTAGATTTAATTTTGATGTTGTTTGGGTTCATCGGAGCCGTTGGTGATGGTTGTACAATACCGTTGACATTGTTCATCACTAGTAAGTTGATGAATAATATTGGAGGGAGTTCCAATTTCAATAGCTCTGATTCTTTTACCAGCCATATTAATCAGGTTTGTTATTTACTTTATTGTTCTATCACTATCGTATTTATTAGAGAGTGAAGGATTGCTCAGCTGGTTAGAGCTTCCTTCCCGATTCCAGGAGATCTAAGGAACCATTCTCGCCCCAGCCCTTGTGGCTCTCTAAACACCAAAAAAAAAAAAAATTATCGTATTTATTACTACCTTCGTTTTCTCATAAGTTTGGACAATTAAAATTGTTTCACGAAATAATTAAAGCAGAATAATAAACTTTTAAAAAAAGAGGGAATATCATTTTATGCATGTAAACTTGTTGTAATATTAGGAGGGTCTTTATTTGAAATAGTTGAGTATTCTATTGTCAATAAAAACACTTTTTGATTATTTTGATTATTAAAAGAGAAAAAAAATGGAACATTAACTTTTTTTTGAATAGAAATGGAACATTAGTTGGATATATTATTGTCAACCCACTATTTGAACATACTTGTAATTAAACTTGCATGTAAATATGCAATGAAATTAATTAACTAGATCCCATCATTGAGAGTGAAAGATAGCTTAAGTGGTTACTGTTTTTCTTTTCGTCTAAAAAATCTTAAAATCGATCCTCATTACTTGTTCTTATGGTTATCTAAACTAGATCCCATCATTTGGTAATATAATTCATATTTTTGATATGTAAATTATAAAATACAGATAAGTTTGACCCTATAAATAGTAAATAGGGTGAATCTTAAATAATAAAGCTGAGTAAATCACCCTCTTTCTACAACCCAAAAAAATTAAAAATTTTATTTTCTTAATTTTATATTGGGGTTGTTTAGTGATCACAAAATAATTTAATGGGTGATTAGACTGATTGTGGTTGTACATGACTACCAATGGTAGTGAGTTGTAGACTTTTACTTTAAAATTCTATTGTAGTAAAATTATTTTAATTTTGTGGATGAATAAATAAATGGAGATTTATTTCCTTATAGGGTATAATTGTGTCTTTCTTTTTATAAAGTCAAAATATAACTAATTAATTGTTCTATTTAAAATTTAAAAAAAAAAAAAAATACTTTGTTGCATTAAATATTTTCGGTTGATATCACCATTTTGCCGCTTAAAGTAGCGTAATTCTAAAGAAAATGTCTAACACAAGTATGATTGTTATTGTCTTGTACAAATCTAAGACTAAATCCTCTGTCCCATTGTTGTTATATCACGTGTGTTCTACCTCTTTTTATTTGTTGATGCTACTTCGTAGCACAATATACGGAGTACTAACTAAGTTATTTTCTCAATAATTTAAGGCATATTAAGTTTAGCTATGTTCTTCTTCTTATTTATTTTATTTTATTTTGTTTTTTTTGAAAGAAAAGTTTAGCTATCTAAAATCACATAAAAAGTTTATATAAAATGTTTATAGTTTTATTTATTTATTCATTTATTTGAATTATAATACTCATATATGGTAAAAATAATTTTTAACGTGTGTTTTATTAATTTGATGTTTAGCCATCTTAAATCTATTAAATTGAAGGCTTGGTTGAATTAATTTTAGGTGTACTTAAACTTGGATAGTGCTAATTGTTCCTAAACTTTATGTGAGCTTGCATCTCCTACATTTACCTTGTCATCAATTCTTTATTCTTATTCAATCTTATGTCAACTTTTTTTTATTTTTTTTAATACCGTAATATACATAAGTGAATATACAGTAAACAAAACAAGAAAATCATGAATTGCTCCATAGTTAAAGTAATTAATTTATTGCATATCACCACATATATGCATGTACTCCCTCTGTAACCGTAGTTTAAAAAAGAATACTCGAACGGTAGAAGATTTCATCCAAAAATAATGTGGTAATACATAAGAGAGTAGTATCTTTATTTAATTAAGTTTTTAAATTTCTGTTCTTCTATTAATGTGAGACAATCATATATGTATGTGTTGTTTAGGAAGGTTATATTTTAACAACTTATACAATTTAATATTAAAAGAAAAATAAAGCATCACCTCTTTTTAGTTGACAAAGAGAAGTTGCTGTTTTCATTTTTGTTTTTAACTAAAAAGTCGTCTAAACATATGATTTAATTTTTGTTTGATGACAGAATGTAACAGTTTTATTGATGATTGGAGCAGGAGCATGGGTTCTTTGTTTCCTTGGTGCGTGTACACTTGTATTTCATTTTAATTTACAAGTATAATATGAAATAATGACATGCGTTGACTTCTTTTTTTCTTAGTTTACTCTTAAATAATCACATTTGTTGACTTTTAATAATTGGTTAATCAGATAAATTGACAAGCAAAATTAATTATCTCTATTGTTAGAATATAATATCAATCATGGGCTCTAACCATCAGCTTAATCTTTTAGCTGAGTTGGTCCTTTGACATCTACAAAGTTACAAAGTATTCACTATAATAGTCGCGACCTTCATTTCTTAATTCAGAATTTATAATTGATTGGCATGCAGAGGGATATTGTTGGACAAGGACAGCAGAAAGACAAGCAGCAAGAATGAGATATAGATACTTAAAAGCAGTGTTGAGGCAAGATGTGAGCTACTTTGATTTACATGTTGGAAGTACCTCCGAAGTTATTGTTAGTGTTTCTAGTGATAGCCTTACCATTCAAGACGTAATTAGTGAAAAGGTAAGCCTCCTTCTAGTAATGTGGTACAAGTACATAATTTGCACGGCGAAAAATTCAAATAATTAATTTGGCTCTTGATACCATGTATAGAATAATGAGCAGCTCAACCCTAAGCCCTATTGCATGTATATGTAATAATTATGATTAAAAGGTTACGTTACACTTTTAGTACATAGTTGTAAATCACATAAATTGTCTATTAGTATAGACAATCTAATTGTCATATGATAGTCATTCCAATTATGGTATGTACTTACCTATAAGAAAAGAAAAATGAAAGGCATGCCATAAATTTCTTGATAATATTGTGCTTGTTGATGAAAAGACAAGTTTTTCCTGACTTTTTGTATTGTGAAAATATATAATTAGGTACCGAATTTTGTGATGAACACGTCCACTTTCTTTGGAAGCTATTTGGTAGCATTCCTATTGCTATGGAAGCTAGCAATAGCCGGTTTGCCCTTCATAGTTCTGCTCATTATACCGGGATTGTTGTATGGAAGAATATTAATGGGGCTAGCGAGGAAGCTAACTCTCGAGTACAACAAGGCAGGGAGTGTTGTGGAGCAAGCAATATCGTCTTTAAGAACAGTGTATGCCTTTGTAGGAGAGAACAAAACAATGGATAAGTTCTCAACTGCTTTGGAAGGGTCAGTGAAGTTAGGGCTTAAGCAAGGTTTGGCTAAGGGTGTCGCGATTGGTAGCAATGGTCTGAGCTTTGCTGTTTGGGCATTTAGTACTTGGTATGGTAGTAAGCTTGTCATGTATCATGGTGCTAAAGGTGGTACCGTCTTTGCCGTTGGTGCTGCCCTTTCTATGGGAGGACTGTAAGTTCCTTTCCCTTTATTCTTCCTTAAAGTTTTTGTTGTTCATATATTCTTTTTTGATCCAAATATATGTGCTAAATTAAAGTTGGTTATTTTGTTTTATGTTCATTGTTGTTGAAGTGATGTTAAAGTTGACATATTTTTTCAACATTGATGTTCCCTTAACTTTGCTTTTGTAGTGTGAGACTTTGAGGCATCTTATAAAGGCAATTTAAATTTTTATTTTTAATTAAAGTGTCTCCTTGTACAATACGACGAATATACCTAATGGAAATTGTGAAGACTAACAATAGTACATAGTTTGTGGAATTGGCTAGTGAAAAACAATTTTGTGGAATTGGCTAGTGAAAAACAATTTTCTATGTACAATTGGTTGTACCTTATTATAACCGTTGAGCTTGCATGATTTTTGTACAAGAAATTAGATAAATTTGACTAGTTCTATGTTGGATACTCAGAATTGAATTTATGTATTGTAAGATTTTAATAATTTACATAACTCTTACAAGAAAATTTATGCCCAAGTCATATATATATTGACTTTGTAATTATATTTTGTAACATATTTATAGGTCTCTTGGTTCTGGTTTATCAAATGTCAAGTACTTCTCAGAAGCAGCTTCAGCCGGAGAGAAAATAATGGAAGTAATTAAGAGGGTACCGGAAATTGATTCTGAAAACATGGGAGGACTTACCTTGGACAATATTTCAGGGGAGGTTGAGTTTAAGCATGTCAACTTCTTTTACCCTTCAAGACCAGATTCAATAATATTTCGCGACTTTTCACTGCAAGTTCCTGCAGGGAAGACAGTCGCGTTAGTTGGGGGAAGTGGTTCAGGGAAGTCCACTGTAGTAGCTTTGCTTCAAAGGTTCTATAACCCACTTGATGGGGAGATACTTTTAGACGGGGTGTCTATTGATAAGCTTCAACTTAAGTGGTTGAGGTCACAAATGGGGTTAGTCAGCCAAGAGCCTGCACTTTTCGCGACTACAATTAAGGAGAACATACTTTTTGGCAAGGAAGATGCTAGTATGGATGAGGTTATTGAAGCTGCAAAAGCGTCTAATGCTTACAATTTCATTAGCCAATTGCCTCTTGGTTTTGATACTCAGGTATATGTTGCATTCCTCGAGTTTTAGCACAATATACTCTTCTTGAAATTCTGTCATTTTATAGGTATTGGGATAATGTTAACATAAATGTATTGATGTATCATACAACGTACTAATGTATCAAACAAAAGCTTAAGCTAATGGTTGAGGCCCAGAACTATGTTTTATACTCTATCAGTTCTATTATAATCTAAGCCGTGTTTAAAATTGTCTATAACAAATCGCTCATTTTTCCTGTATCTTGTCTTACAGGTTGGAGAAAGGGGAGTCCAAATGTCAGGAGGACAAAAGCAGAGGATTGCAATAGCAAGAGCTATAATCAAGAAACCTCGAGTTCTGCTTCTAGATGAAGCAACAAGCGCGTTAGATTCAGAGTCTGAACGAGTTGTCCAAGAAGCACTTGACAAGGCTGCTGTAGGAAGGACTACAATAGTGATTGCTCATCGACTGTCAACAATTCGCAATGCTGATACTATTGCTGTCATTCAGAATGGTCAGGTGATGGAGAGTGGTTCCCATGATGTGTTGATTCAACGCGATGATGGGTTGTACACTTCATTAGTCCGCTTACAACAGATGGAAAAGTCTAAAGACGAGAGAGGTCTGTCTCACCCTTCAACATCAAACTCATCGATTATGAACAATATGGAATTGAGGTACAACACGAGTAGTCGTAGAAGCTCATTGGTGAGTCGGTCAAGCTCAGCTAGTTCATTCCGGTCAGTTCATGATGATGTTGTCCATGAGCCCGTGGGTGAAGAGAAGGTGCCCGTCCCATCATTTAGAAGATTATTGGCCTTGAACTTACCCGAGTGGAAGCAAGCCAGTCTGGGTTGTGTTGGTGCCATGCTCTTTGGCGCGGTCCAACCACTTTATGCATTTGCTATGGGTTCCACAATATCTGTGTACTTCTTGCCAGACAATGAAGAGATTAAGAGGAAGACTACAATTTACGCGTCATGTTTTCTAGGGCTGGCCGTGTTCTCATTTATAGTGAATATTGTTCAGCATTACAATTTTGCTTACATGGGGGAGTTCTTGACTAAGAGGGTAAGAGAAAGGATGCTGTCCAAGATGCTCACTTTCGAGGTTGGGTGGTTCGATCGAGATGAAAATAGTACTGGTACTATTTGCTCTAGGCTTGCCAAGGATGCCAATGTGGTAAGTTATCCTCTAAGGTTTGATATTGTTCCATCTGATAGTATACTTTGGTAAACTTTTAGTTTTTACTGCTTTATTTTACTTGTAGTAGTTTGATAGAAAATGTTGTTCTGTTTAACTGCCTAACAATCTAACAACTACCACTAGGTACAATGTATGCTTTTACCATATGCCCTATTTTGACAACATTTAAGACAATTCGCTCCATGTTAGTTGACTAACTAGTTAGGTAAATAGACTCTTTTTTCCAAACGGAAGTCCCTGTCTAGTTTTCAATCTTATCATGACTTGAAGACGAGCATTTACATCTTCCCTTATAATTTTTGTCACATCTAATGCTAATTGTTGGTAGTTGTGATTCAGTTGATTGTAAATGTATCTAGGGACCAAAATGAATTCTGGTAATTTGACTTAAACAAGTATGTTTTTCTATTGGTCTAATAATGAAAAATTATAGGACCACAAATTACAAATGTTGATTTGAAATTGCCAAAATTTAGGCAGTTAACAACCAAGTGTGAATATTAAATCACCTAGTGTTGCCTTGGAATGGTAATATATTGCAACTTGCATCAATCCATTTGGATGAACAAAACATATTTCACCTGCTCATAATAATGCATGATTGAGTAATGAACTAAATAGAATTATTTTGAAATTCTGGCAATGTATTACCCTGATTTATCATGTTTATTTTCCTGTATCTTAACAGAGGAAATATTGGCCTAAACTCGTGTTTTTTCGACTATATGTAGGTGAGGTCGTTGGTTGGAGATCGAATTGCACTTGTAGTCCAAACCATCTCAGCAGTTGTAATTGCATTTACAATGGGCTTAATCATTGCTTGGAGGCTAGCTATAGTTATGATTGCAATCCAACCCTTGATCATAGTCAGTTTCTACACGAGACGGGTTTTACTTAAGAGCATGTCTAAGAAGGCAATCAAGGCACAAAATGAGAGCAGCAAGTTGGCTGCAGAAGCTGTATCAAATCTTCGTACTGTCACGTCTTTCTCATCCCAGGCTCGAATCCTAGCATTGCTCGAGAAGGCTCAAGAAGGCCCTCGAAAGGAGAGTATTCGACAATCATGGTACGCAGGCATTGGACTAGGAACCTCTCAGGGACTTAATATTTGTACTTGGGCCTTGGACTTTTGGTATGGTGGTAGGCTAATTAGTCAAGGTTACATCACTGCCAAGGAGTTATTTGAAACTTTTATGATTCTAGTTAGCACGGGCCGTGTCATTGCTGATGCTGGGAGCATGACTACGGACCTTGCTAAGGGAGCTGATGCTGTCGCGTCTGTTTTTGCTGTTCTGGACCGTAAAACCCAAATTGATCCGGACAATACCGAAGGGTACATACCTGAGAAAATAACTGGTCACATAGAGGTCCTAAATGTGGACTTTTCGTATCCCACTAGGCCCGATGTAGTGATCTTCAAGGGGTTCTCAATCAACATTGAGGCAGGGAAATCGACGGCTCTAGTAGGCCATAGTGGGTCTGGTAAGTCGACAATTATTGGATTGATCGAAAGGTTCTATGATCCTCTTAAGGGTTGTGTGAAAATTGATGGACGTGATATTCGAACATACAATCTTAGGTCCTTAAGGAAACATATAGCTCTAGTGAGCCAAGAGCCTACATTATTTGCCGGTACCATACGTGAAAATATCATTTATGGAGCAAGTGATAGCGTCGATGAATCAGAAATCGTCGAGGCAGCAAAGGCAGCCAATGCTCATGATTTCTTGTCCGGACTAAAAGACGGATATGATACGTGGTGTGGGGATAGAGGGGTTCAATTATCGGGAGGACAAAAGCAAAGAATAGCTATAGCACGAGCTATTCTAAGAAACCCGGCAGTACTATTACTAGATGAAGCAACAAGTGCACTCGATAGCCAGTCTGAAAAGATCGTGCAAGATGCACTCGAACGAGTAATGGTTGGTAGGACGAGTGTTGTAGTGGCTCATAGGTTGAGTACGATACAAAATTGTGACTTCATTGCCGTGTTAGATAAAGGCAAAGTTGTAGAGAAAGGTACACATTCCTCTCTTTTGGCCAAGGGACCTAAAGGAGCTTACTATTCTTTGGTAAATCTTCAAAGAACACCACATCCTTCAAATAATGAAAATTAGAATTTTTTTTTGTTGCTTACCTTAAAAAAAAAAAATTGTGCCATATATTTGTGGAACGTCTTGTATTCTAAGAACTTGTATTGAATGAAATGATCGTTTCAGATATATTCAGTTTATGACGAGTATCATCTGTCTAAGTGCCAAGTTACAATTAATATATAGACTTTGTTAATCTCTTCATTTCTTAAAAGTACAATATATGCTTGTCTTTAAATATTTTTATCTATCTATACTTTATATATTAAAAAGCGTTCCTAAAACAGAATATGTTCCACGTGTCACTTTTTTTAAGTTCACCATGTCAGCAATATGTGCCACATGTCACTATAACCAACAAGTCTTAAGTTACAAGTCTTACCATCTTAGTCATTTATTAATTGTGTTTTTTTATCCAACAAAATTATAGTTAACTTAGATAAGTTAATTGATATTTTATTATACTATTTGTTGTCATTATGTAATGATTGAGTTTGACAACTAAAAAATGTTTATAGCAAGACTTAAACTCGAAACGAACATGTACAAACTAGCAACCCGGAGCATCGCCCGAGCCACACACTAGTTAATAATTAATTGTAAGTTTGTAACCAGATGTGATTATTAGGTAGGGTAGTCCAATCATAATACGGTCAAGACCAAGCATTTATAAAGAACCTTTAATGGACAGGGATCGTTATTGGATAAGGTTAATGCCATGTCAAAATGTTTGTCTAATTTTATATAGAAAAGATGATATTTCTTATTCATATATACTTAACTATATTTCTTTGTTTGGTATTTATATAAATGAAAAGTTTGAGGCCTGTCAATTATCGACCCGTGATTGCATTAGCCCAACCCGTTATTAGCCCTAAAAAATGTGACCCTCCTTGACCTGCTCTGCACGAACCTTGACCGCCTCGCACTTGCCCAATAACTAGGTCTATTGTAACATTTTTCTAGTGAAATTAAATAGCTAAAATGTTTTGTTGTTGAATTCCTCTTCTACCAATTACATCAAGTGCACGGTTGCACTAACCACTAACAATCAAATAATACATGTATCTCGACTCTTATAAATTATACAGAGTATTAAGTATTATATAATAGATATTTCAGTTTGATTTATATCTTATAGTTTCCCTTGAACATAATGTAAATCTCACGATATATTGTTGTTTGGGCTAAGTCCATTGTGCTAAGCCCATTGACCTGGAATTACGAAAATACCCCTCCATTATCCAGCCCATCATTAGTCAGCACCAAGTACGGATTTACCCCTAATCAATCCAACTAAGTACAATTTCTGCCACCAGAAAGTACATCTATAAATAGCTCTCCAATCATTAGCAATGGTAACTTTTCCTAATTCTCTAATTCTCTCTCTACTTTCTCTCTCTAAAAGTACGATCGCTGACTTAAGCATCGGAGGGGCTTTCCCGGGTCACACCCCCGGGGTAGTTAACCTTCTCTCTCTTTTGCAGGCCTAGCTCTCGGACAGCAAGGCTTAGAGGAGGGAAATTCGGACATTACTAGGACTTTGCCTTAAGACATCTTGACATTATTACCGTAACCCCGAGGAACACTTTAAGACTCCCGAGAGCAACTCTGTTTTCCAGAAACAGGTGGCGCCGTCTGTGGGGATAACTAACAAAAAGTCATGGTGAACACTAAGCGTCCCCGCAGTACATACCAAGATGCTACTAGGCGAGCTCCTATTCTCTCGGCTAGGCATGCTCATGTAGTCGAGGAGATAATACCCCAGGCTCGCAGTGACCCCGTCGGGGAGGTGACTAGCCCCCAGGTGGTCACCCGCCGAGACTTGGATCATCTGGCTCTCCAAATCAACAAAAACTTGGAAGAAAGCCTCAGGGCACTTGTCAACCCGGGCGGGGGGCAAGGCGGGTTAGGGAACGCTCAACAGCTTAACATCCAACCTCATGTATCCCAGCTCCATCAAGCCTCCTCCCGTCCCCGGCATCAGGAGTCTCACCGCTCTCAGCCAAGACAATCTCCCAACTCCTGGCGGGGGTCAAAGCAACCCACCCAGCCGAGAGATGCTAGAGAAATAATCAATGACCGAAGGCTGAGGGAAGGAACTTTGGATGCCCGTCAGATAATCAACTCAAGGAGGGATAATTCTAAGGAAGAAGAGGATGCACCCCCGAGAGGTCGAACAAGAGTTCACTCTCACCGTGGTTCCACCAGGTATCGAGATAACACAGCTAACTCAGCTACTTCAAGGCAAAGAAGGACTTCTCCTAGGCCTACATCTTCACCAAGAAGAAGCCCGGAGCGCTCTCCACCTCCCAGGACAGGAAGACTTGGGATTGTCAAGAATATCACCCCCTTCAGTGAGGAGATCATGAACACACCCATTCCGCCTAAGGTTGAAATCCCTACGTTGGACCCATATGATGGAAAGACAGACCCGAAGGACCATCTGAACGCTTACAAAGCATAGATGGGAGTCCAAACAGGATGTGAGGCCTCGTGGTGTAGATTCTTCCCCACTACACTCAAGGGTATAGCCCAGACCTGGTTTAACAACCTTACCCCCGGGAGCATTAAAACATTTGACATGCTGGCTACTCAATTCACGAAACACTTTATTGCTGGGAGTAGACAAACGAAGACCAGCGTACACTTGATGACTGTCAAGCAGGGAGAGAACGAAAGTCTGAAGGATTATATCAAGAGGTGTAACACCGAGTCCCAGCTTATCCCCGACCTCCAAGATAATGTTGCCTTCACAGCCCTTCTCTTCGGGCTCAAGTCCAACAAGCTAAAGTTTGAACTTGTGCATGATAAAGTCAGTACCTTCTCTGAAGCTATGGAAAGAGCTGAAAGGATCATTGAAGCTAGTGAGGTGTGCAAGGCACCCTTGGCTAACAACAAGGGGAAAAGAAAGCAAGAAGACAACTATCATGAGAACAGGAATAGAAGGCCAAGAAGGGCTGAGAGTGATGATGAAGAGCTCAAGTACAATGCTGATAGGCGTGAGATCTATTTGGACATAAAGAACAAGGCTATCCTCCCCAAGCCTAATCCAATGAATACACCGATGGAACAAAGGAACAAGAGGCTCTGGTGTGAGTACCATAGGGAGTGTGGTCATGTCACCCGAAATTGCAGAGAACTCAAGAAAGCTCTAGATAAGCTAGCAGAAGAAGGAAAGCTTAACCGTTACCTGAAAGACCCTCCGAAAGACAAGCAAAGGAGTAAGGCTTCAAGGGTCGTGAATGAGGCCCACAGCTCAGCCGATACCAACATATCTATCCATGTCATAGCCGGGGGATATGCCTCTGGGGGCTTATCTAATAGAGCACGCAAAGGTCATTTGCGATCGCTAGGGGAAGCTATCTATGATATTGACACCCCTTCATCTACTCCGAAGGACCCTCTCATGGTCTTGGGGGGGGATTCGGCAAAGAAGATTCAAAGGCCCCATGATGACCCTCTGGTGATCAGCATGAAGGTGGCAAATGCCAAGGTCAGGAAAGTGTTGGTAGATAGTGGAAGTTCAGCTGACATAATCACTTGGAATTGCCTCATGCAAATGCGTTTTGGCAAAGGAGATCTCTCACCCCTTGACAAGCCCTTAGTAGGTTTCGGGGGAAACCATGTCTACCCTTTGGGTACAATCAGGCTCCCAATCCGCCTAAGGGAGAAGAAGAAATGGGAGAAGCTTCGTATTCACATTCTTAGTTGTGGACACCCCTCTGCCATACAACATGATCATAGGCCGACCCCTGCTCAACGAGGTTAAGGCTGCAATCTCAACTTATCATCTACTCCTTCAATTTGAGACCGACGATGGCTCGGTAGGGAAAATATATGGAGATCAGTTTGAGGGACGAAAATGCTATGTAGACAGCCTGAGGCAGCTTGAAGGCTCAGATAATCAGGAAGACAAGGGGGCTAAGCGAAAGGCAATGGATGTAGATGACCCTCAGCTCCCCATAATGAACATCTACATGGCTGAAAATCCCAAGCTCTATGGCAGGCCTAAACCTATCGAAGAGGATGAAAGTATACCCTTGGGAGATGACCCCGCTCGGGCTGTGAGAGTGGGAAAGAACTTAGACCCCCAGCTCAGGGAAAGTATCATTCAAGTACTTAGAGAGTACAAAGACATCTTCGCTTTTACAGCAGATGAAATGCCGGGCATAGACCCCGAGGTGATGACGCATGAGTTGAACATAAGGGAGGGCTACAAGCCTATCAAGCAAAAACTCCGGCATGCTGGGCCGGAGAGAAACAAAGCTGCAGCTGCGGAGGTCAAGAAGCTTCTCGAAGCGGGTTTCATTCGAGAATGTCAATACACTGAGTGGTTATCTAATGTTGTGCTGGTTAGGAAGCCAAATGGCTCTTGGTGTATGTGTGTGGATTTTACGGATTTGAATAAGGCCTGCCCTAAGGATGATCATCCTTTACCTAAGATTGATAGGTTGGTGGATTCGACCGCTGGTCACGCCCTCCTAAGCTTCATGGATGCCAATGGGGGGTATCATCAGATACCCATGTCTGAAAAAGATCAAGCTCACACGGCCTTCGTCACTAGTCAAGGGGTCTATTGTTATAATGTGATGTCATTCGGTTTGAAGAATGCTGGGGCTACATATCAGCGCCTGATGAACAAAATCTTTGAAGGACAGCTAGGCCGAAATGTGGAGGCCTATGTTGATGACATGATCGTTAAAAGCAAAGAAAGCTCAGACCATATAGCAGACCTAAGGGAAACATTCACTACCCTTAGAAAATACAAGATGAAACTCAATCCTAGCAAGTGTGTCTTCGGGGTACAAGGAGGAAAGTGCCTGGGATTTATGGTAGATCAGCGGGGTATTGATGCCAAGCCGGAGAAGATTCAAGCAATTCTTGATATGAAATCCCCCCGAAATGTGAAAGAAGTGCAACGCCTTACAGGCTGCCTAGCTGCCCTAGGGCGATTCTTATCCCGATCAGCTGATAAGAGTTTATCATTTTTCAAGGCCCTTAAGAGGCCCAAGTTCTTATGGGATGAGGAGGCTGAGAAAGCCTTCCAGCAATTGAAGGAACATCTTACCCACATCCCGAAGCTTGTTAGTCCCCTACCCGGGGAAACATTGTTTGTGTACTTGGCCATATCAGACTATGCCTTGAGTGCGGTTCTTGTTGCTGAGAGAGAAGAAGGCCAAGTACCCGTCTATTTTGTCAGCCATGCTCTAAGGGGGGCTGAGACAAGGTACACCCTTATTGAAAAGGTGGTGTATGCACTAGTAATGGCAAGCAGAAAGCTAAAGCCTTATTTTCAAGCACACCCCATCAAAGTTCTCACCAGTCAACCCATCAAGAAGGTGCTAGAGAGCAAAAATCACTCATCCCGAATGACAGATTGGTCGGATCAGTTGGCTGATTTTGGAATTGAGTTTGAGCCCCGCAAGGCCATCAAAGCCCAGGCTTTGGCTGACTTCATAGCCGAATGCGCCCATAGGCCAACTCCAACAGACACCTCCGCCCCTTGGGCTCTTTATGTGGATGGGTCGTCTAGTAAGGCTGGAAGTGGGGCCGGGCTAGTTATCATCTCCCCGGAGGGAGAGAAATTTGAATATGCAGTTAAGTTCGCCTTCCATGCATCAAATAACGAAGCTGAGTATGAAGCTCTCATCTTGGGACTAAACTTATGCCAATTCATGAAAATCAAATCAGTTCAAGTATGCTCAGATTCACAACTCATTGTGGGGCAGTTAACAAAAGAATTTGAAGTAAAGGAGGAAAACATGAAGGCCTACTTTGAGAAAGCTGAGAGCTTGACAAAAGCGTTTGAAAACTTTGAGATCAAGCACATCCCCCGCTCAGAGAATTAACAAGCAGATGCTCTTGCACGCTTAGCAAGCTCAGCTGAGGGGATAGCCCCCCGGAACATCATGTGGGAAGTGTTGGAAAAGCCAAGTACCCAAAAGCCCATCATCATGGAAATTGATAGGGGGGAGACTTGGATGGATCAGATCATTCTATGCTTAAAAGGGGAGTTACCTGAGGATACCCCCGACTTCAAGATGATTAAAAAACGGGCTGAATGGTTCGTGCTTCATGAGGGGACACTTTATAAAAAGTCTTTCACTCACCCGTTGCTCAAATGCATTACCCCGGAGGAGGGGAACTATGTCCTGAGTGAAATTCATGAAGGGGCATGTGGTAGTCATCAAGGTGGGAGGACTATAGCTGGAAAGGCGCTAAGGGCCGGATTCTATTGGCCAACCCTAAGGCATGACGCCATGAAAATTGTTAAGAAGTGTGAAAGATGTCAATTGTTTGCTGATGTGCCTCATATCCCAGCCAACGCACTCACAAGCATTCAATCAGTCTTGCCTTTCGACCGGTGGGGCATGGATATCCTAGGACCTTTTCCTATAGCCTCGGGGCAAAGGAAGTTTTTGATAGTGGCTGTTGATTATTTCACTAAGTGGGTAGAGGCCGAGCCCGTGGCAACAATCACCGACAAGCAAGTCCAAAAATTCATCTGGAGAAATATCATCACCCGCTTCGGGGTACCTCGCATTTTAATCTCAGATAATGGGCAATTCAATAGTGGGCCAACCATAGAGTATTGCGGGCGTTTTGGAATCAAAACAAGGTTTTCGGATGTGTGCCGACCCCAGACTAATGGCCAAGCTGAGGCAGCAAACAAAACAATCTTGAAGGGGTTAAAGACAATATTGGAGGGTACAAAAGGCTCTTGGGTGGATGACTTGCCTGGGATTTTGTGGTCCATTCGTACCACCACCAAAGAAGCTACGGGGCAAACTCCTTTTGCCTTAGTATATGGAAGCGATGCTGTACTCCCCGTGGAGGTTGGAATCCCATCTCCCAGGGTAACTTTCTATGACTACACCCAAAATGATCAACTGAAGCCTATGGCCTTAGACTTACTCCCAGAGATAAGAGGAGATGCTTTACTTCGCTCTATAGCATACAAGCAAAGAATAACTCGTTACTACAACAATAAAGTCAAGACAAGACCCCTAGCTGAGGGTGATTGGGTACTCCGAAAGTGTGAGGCTGCTGGCAAACCCCCGGCATTGGGAAAGCTAAGCCCAAATTGGGAGGGGCCTTACAAGATTAAGGAGGTGATTCGCCCGGGGACCTTTCGCTTACAAACTCCTAATGGCAAGGACCTCCCCAGGCCATGGAATGCTGATAACCTAAGAAGGTTTTATGTCTGAACTTTCCCTTACAATGATGCCCTAGGGGCAATAAGAGCCGATACGAGGAAATCAACTTTTTTATATAGTGCATCATTGTAATGTCTTTTTGCATCAATGTTAATATAATGAAAAACCCCTCAGCTGGGATGTTTGCCCTTATTTGTTTTTGTTTTTACTTAGCCTATTTTTTCAATTTTCATATCGCTTGTTAGCATAGCACCATATGCCCAACATAAGACATTTTGGTTTCGCTAAATTTTTTTCCAATGTTTGGGGCAAGATGCTAGCCTATACTCAAATATTTGAGATAGAGTCCTGGCCGGAAAATCGCTTATAATTTGAGGCTCGTTTAGCCCTCAGCTTACCTCAAAGAGTTGGAATAGCCCAGCTCTCATACACCTCTTAAACTCGGGGCTCGTTTTTTAACCCCCTAGCTCATTTACATTATCTTTACAAATTTTATAACTAAGGGCTCGTTTAGCCCCCGGGTGATCATGCAATTCTTGTAAGAATAATATAAGGCTCGTTTTAGCCTTCAACAAGCAATAATAGATATGCTAAGGACTCTTCAAACACTAGGGACTTATTTTGGCCCCTAAGGGTAAATGATCAAGCAAGAAACAAATAAACAGCAAGGAGTAGTAAGGAGAAAAGCCTACAGGTTCCACAGCATCATGTAAGCAAAGGCAAAACCGAATATACATCTACAAGTCATCCAAAAAGACAAAGTTAATGTTCGAAACTTAAGCAAAGAGCCATAAATATTATACATCCCAGAGAATCAGTGCATCATAAAAAGATAAGTCAAGTCTGAACTGAAAGCTAGGGAAACTACTCCTGAGCCTCACCCTGCTCGGCCAGCAACCTCCTGTGCTCTTCCTCCTCGGCCGCGCGGACAAGGTCCCTAAACTTATCCCGCACCCCGGGATATGAATCCTGAAGACCAAGGGAGGTGAAAGCAGTCTCCATGTGAGTAATGGCATCGGTGATCCCCGCCTCGAAAGCCTCACTCCCTATCATGGCCTGATAATCAACACAATCAGGACTCTCCTTCCATTCAGCAATCACCTCCTCCTGGGTCCGCTCCAACTTCTCCCGGGCCTCGGCCAGCTCACTCTTCATCCTCTCCATCTCGGCCTTCTTCTCCTTGAGCTCGGCGGCGATCCTTGCTTTCTCATCCAAGGCCTCCTTCAGCTTGGTCTCTGCGGCGGAGAGGCTAGACTTTCCAGCCTCCTGAGCATCAGAAAGCTCCTTCTTGGCCTTCTTCACCTCCTCCTGGGCCAAGTGAAGCCCCTCCTTGAGATCGTGGATCTCGGTTCTTGCCTGCGAAAGCTCCATCTTGAGGTCCCTGACATCCTTCATGGCCCCCTTCCGATAGTCCTCTGCAAGAACGCTTAGGGTCATGCCAGCCTACACCAACACAAAAGACAAGGAAAGGGTTAATCCAACCTCAAGGATAGAAAAACATAATGATATTATAAGATAGGTATACCTTCATGACACCATCAAAAGCGTTTCTGATGGCCCTGGAGGGTTTTGCCCTCATCACCTCAAAGTCCTTGTCCGTGGGGAAGCGGGACATGGTCTTCTTCATCATCTTCTTCCGACCCCGCTTGGTCAGGCCCAGAATAGACTGAGGAAAGTAAGGAGGAACCTCAGTGTCACCATCTTCCTCCTCATCATCATCTTCACTTGAATCATCAAACCGGGTCTGCTTCCCCCGGTCCACAAAGCCCTCAGCCTCCAGAAGATCAATGTGCTGAGAGACCGCCGGTGAAGCATGCTGGGATCCCTAGTCATCCACTTCCATTGTCGTAGCCTGGGATGACCCTTCCCCTTTCTCGATAGCCTTCCTCCTGAGCTTGGAGTTCTTTGGGTTCTGAAAAAGCAAATCACAAGTAAAGTTAGCAAAAAACAAAAACATTTGAAGGAATCAACTTTAGAGTAGTAATTTTACCGGGGGAGGAGAAGGGATGCTCATGTTTCCCCTCTTCAAGGAGAGCTTAAGTTTTCCAGCTCGAAAGTTGATCTGAGACATCTTGTTTTGAAGTTTCTCCGATAACTGGCTGAAAGCAACACCTGAAATCATCATTCAAACAAGATAGTTAGTCAATGGTAAAGCCCAGGAGAAATCACAAAATGTACAAAACATACATGAATAAATATACAAATCCTACCACTATCATAGGTGTGGCTCAGGCCCACGACACTCAAGAACCGCTCTTTCTTGAAGTGCTTATCCTTCACAATCCACATGGTGGGAAGCTTATCCTTGGACCCTCTTTCCTTATAAGATTGCAACCAAACAGCCGGCACGGCTTCATCCACCCCCATGGCAGGAACATTATAGTTCAAGCCAATCCTAGGCACACCACTATGATCTCGGGGAATCCTCCAACCCCCAGCATGGTAGATGAAAAGAAAGGTGTGGCGAAAACCCTTTTGACTCGTGGGTTTTGTGTTGATGGTAAGATAAAACTCCCTATCATGAAAAGCATACCACCCGTGGCTATCTACGTTACCCGGGACCTCCTGAAGCCTATGAGTGTTCCTAAAGGCGGTGACGGTGCAAGGAGCTCCAAGTAAACTACAAGTGGCTATGTACGCATTTATTGTCAACCAAGAGTTAGGAACAAGTTGGGTTATACTAAGGTTATACTCGATCAACAACTCCTCAATGAAAGGATGAAGCGGAAATCTCAACCCATTATCCAAATCTTGCTTATATACAGCTACACACCCGGGGGGAGGGTTATCTACAGTGCTATCACCCCTAGGAGAAGAAATGAGAAAAGGGTCCCTAACTTGGTACTCTGTCTGCAAATGTCTAGTCCCCTCTGACAAAGATCTAAGCCAAGTAGCAGAAGGGTGGCACATAGAGGGGCTAATCCTCCTCCTACTAGGGGGTTTAAAAGTCACCGGCGCCCCAAGAGAAGTAGAAGTATCATCCTCACTTGACATAGTCACCACATCGTCAACAAGCAATCTGTTCAAAGAACCTCTAGAAGTCGGTTCACGTGCAAGAGAAACTTCCCAAGGGGGAGGAGGTAAAAAATAATCAAAGCCTAAATCATGCTCAGGGGACGAGGATGGCACACAAGGAAAAGGCACACCCAAAGGAATAGATGAATCAATGCTACTACCAATTACATTTGTTATAAGTACTCCCCCCGACCAAATTTCCTTAGACAAGTCATAAGATGAAGGGCCGGGGAGAGAGTCTAGGTAATCTTGAGTCGCTTGGTCGTTCATAATACATGCATAGCTCAACTCAAGATTACCCCCAAGAATTTTTAATGTACATGCAAAAATACAACAAGCGTACCTCTAAGCCTAATATCATCACAAGCGCAGCCGAGGAACAAGCAAAGCATACAAGGAAAAATAGCAAACAATTACTAAGCATGGAGATATGATACTTAGAGCATAAAAAACTAAGTGTAGAGTGCTTACCAAGTGGTTAGAGAGGCCGAAGAAGCTATCCTCAAGCAAAATCAAGTGCACCTCGGAGAGAAGTACTCCTGCAAATATCAACAAAAAGTTTCAAGTGTTAGAAAAATTCTCAAAAAGCAAGTCTAGCTGAGGAGCATGATTCATTTAAAAAAAAAAAAAAAAAAAAAAAAAAAAAATTTCCCAAGTAAAACCCGAAAAACTATCTCTCTCGTCCTAAGCAAGCTCTCGGGACTACCCATACCTAACACCCCTTCGGCACGCCAGCAACTCCCTCGGCATATCACCAAACTCCCTCGCCGTCTCCCTCACAAACTCTCTCTTCACTCGCGCCTTCTCTCGCTGCGATACCCCGAGAGCAGGCCCACACACCCTTTCGGCATATCACCAAAGCCCGCGCTCAACCCCGAGGAACTCCGTGGTCACCCGCGCGAACACCCCCTCGGCAAGCCGAGGTTCTCGCACATCAACCCCCTCGGCAAGTCGACTACCCTCTCGGCATAGAGCATCTTTCTCGCATCAAACCCACCAAACACATCCCTCGGCTCTCACTCACTCTCACGGGCTGGTACTCGGCTTGACAGGCCCCTAGACACGCTGAGTACCCCCTCGGCACATCATCATCATCCCTCGGCCTCACCGAGCCAACCCCGCCCAGCCACCCTCTCGACAAGGGCAGCTACCTCCCTCGGCATCTCCCTCTCAACCCTCACAACTCCCTCGGCGTCTCCCCCTCAGCGTCTCTCTCTCTCTCCGGCTTAGCTCACTTTGCCAACTAAACCCGCACAAACTCCGACCTTATCCCAACCAAAATACCCCCAGTCGGCTGTTAAAAGCCGAAACTCCAACACATAAAAACATTCAGGCCCGATTTTCAGACACAAACCCCAGAAAATTCGAAAAATTGCCTATGAGAATCATCAGTTTCGGCTGGGTATAGCCGTTTTACCCCAGGGTCAAGCCAATTCAACGCATAGTTCGTACATATACAAGCCAAAATTCAAATTAAAAAAAAAAAAACTCAGAAAAATTCACAGCAGATCCGAAACAAATACGGAATTCAAAGCCTCAGATATGCACACCCCGAAAATAAAATACGAAATTCAAATTTTTCAAGTGCAAAAACACCCAGCATGCATTCGGATCTACAAAAACGAATCGAAAAGTGGAAAATTTCACATACCTCTTGAAGATCTTGAAGAACTTGGATGAACACCGATTGATGTGACTTGAACACTCAAACTCTCAAGAACTCTTGGGAAAAATTGGAGAGGATTTTTGGGATTTTCTCTAAGGCAAGTGATGAATGAAAAACAAATGAAGGTACAAGTGGGAGTTCATATGTTCCAAGCAAAGGAGATGGCAACTCCTCAAAACCCTGGTTCAGTTGGGCCTTGAAGAATACTTGAGCCCAGAATATCACCATGGAAGGATCAAAGCTTAAGTACAAGCCTAATTAGCATTAAAACATCATCAGCTTATCTCAAAAAGTCCTAAGGGTAGGAGAGATAGAGATAAGAAATGCCTTTAGCAAAATACATGGAGCTGAGGAAAAATTCTAAAAAGGGAAAAATTATCAGTTGTGCCTAAGCCCTCATCAGGCTTAGCCCTCCAAACCGCTCAATCATCTGAGTTAAAGTACTCTTAATGCATTGCTTGGGGCCGGTTTTCACCCTTGCAAGTCGCTTGGGGCTCGTTTTAGCCCTCAGGTATACCTCGGGATTCTCTCCGGTATATCAGACAGTCTCTCTTATTTTTATTCCGCATGATATCCGAACTTCCTGTGATCTCGTTCCCACATCACGCGTGGGGCTAAATGTTTGGGCTAAGTCCATTGTCCTAAGCCCATTGACCTGGAATTACGAAAATACCCCTCCATTATCTAGCCCATCATTAGTCAGCACCAAGTACGGATTTACCCCTAATCAATCCAACTAAGTACAATTTCTGCCACCAGAAAGTACATCTATAAATAGCTCTCCAATCATTAGCAATGGTAACTTTTTCCTAATTCTCTAATTCTCTCTCTACTTTCTCTCTCTAAAAGTACGATCGCTGACTTAAGGATCGGAGGGGCTTTCCCGGGTCACACCCCCGGGATAGTTAACCTTCTCTCTCTTTTGCAGGCCTAGCTCTCGGACAGCAAGGCTTAGAGGAGGGAAATTCGGACATTACTAGGACTTTGCCTTAAGACATCTTGACATTATTACCGTAACCCCGAGGAACACTTTAAGACTCCCAGGAGCAACTCTGTTTTCCAGAAACAATTGTAATTAATCAAAAGCAAAAGTAATTGTATGTTTTAATGTTTACTACAATATTATAAATTTATAATGAAAATTATCACATGTTCAATTGCAAATTAAAATACCCATAGTTTTGGGGTCAATCAATATACTTGTAATATATAAATGGCTTCATGTACATCAACACCAACAAGGGAAACAACCCTTCACGTGTACGGTGGCAACGGTGCCGTTCATGCAATGAATAGTCGAGACGTGTAGCTTCGGCAATCTTTATTAAAATAATTCTGATTTTTTTTTTAGTCATTACTCCGTAGTTGAGACTAGTAGGTGGCCTGTACAAATATTGTTTCTTTTAATGTCATAGTAAAATTTTATGAATTTGAAATTATGATAAAAATAATAAACTAAAGATATGTGGATGACTAACTAGTGATATTGGTTAGAGTCTTGATAAGTATGGGATCAAATAGAATTAATGTAAAAAAGATTACAGGTAATTAAACACGTTTCGATTTAAGTTAAATTCAGTATGTATATCTGTGCTTGAAAGTGTTATTGAAAAAATAGATAAGACTATAAGACTTCAAAGTCAAAAAATTGTTGCTCTTAAGTTCGGGGTTGCTAATAAGTAAAAACATTAATCATCATGTTTATTGTCATTTGATTTAAAAAATAGGAATATTTGTTCTGAAAAACCTTTTAAAGTGACCTTTTTGTTCAGAAAACCCTTTAAAAAAATTTTTTGCTAGGAAAAACCAGTTTAAAAATTTATTTTGTCCAAGACAGCCAAGTCCCAATTTTCGACGTTGACTGACCTATTTCCGGCGTTGACCACTTGTTTTCCCACATATGCGTGTCACATGACTTCTAATTTTCTAATGACACCCCCTTTGTCCTAAATCTACTCTCTCCTCTCCAATTAAACCCCCAGTTAAACACACTCTCTCTCTCCTTGTCTTTATTCTCTTTGTGAACAAGCATTGAGGCCATAATTTTTCTCTACCACGGTCGCAACATCATCAATGAGGAGTTGAAGCTGCGACATTGAATTTTCACCAACCAAAACAGTAAGTTAGCTCTTAAAAATTGATTCTTTAATTTGTTTCTTTAAACAAAGCATTCAAAGTTTTCTCTTTTGCTCTGCCATGGGTAAGGACAAATCGAAGCATACTGCGTCAAATTCAATTCCACACTCACACCTCATAACACCTCCTCCAACCATAATTGCTGCATAATTGAAGAACTTTAAAAAGGGGGAAAAAAACCCTAATTTCCACTCAAGTATCGAAAAACTCAAAGATGGACAAATTAAACACTTACCTCTAGTCGAAAATTGGTGGAAAAGTCTTCTATTGCTTCGAATTAACTACACTCTAACAATGGCATCAAAACACATAGCACAAAAAGAGAAGAAATAGAATACAGAGAAGGAGAGGAGAGAAGAGGAGAAAGAGTGTTTGATTGGGGGTTTAATGGGAGGGAAGAGAGGGTGGATTTAGGAAAAAGGGGGTGTTATAGGAAATTAGAAGTCATGTGACATGCAAATGTGGGAAAACACGTGGTCAACGCCGGAAATAGGTTAGTCAATGTCGGAAAGTGGGACTTGGCTGTCTTGAACAAAAAATTTTTAAAACTGGTTTCTCCTAGCCAAAAAAAATTTTAAAAGGTTTTTCAGAACAAAAAGGTCACTTTAAAAAAAAATTCTGAACAAATTTTCCAAAAAAAATATTCGTAAGTGTATGTGACGACCTATGTTTAGTGTGTTGGAGCTATGTCACATATGTAACACATATACAAATTATTTATTTTTTCTTTTTAAAAAAAACTTATACAAAATAATCATTTTGTCTCTTTTAAAAACACCTCGAAAAATATACCATTTACAAAAGGAACTAAGTAAAAATTTGAGTATAAAGAGATTGTATTATAACCAACTTAGGGTCTATTCACATTTACTTAACTGAGCTGAATTAAACTTAACTGATTGGAGCTGAACTGAACTGAACTGAGGTGATTAAGCTGAGCTGGAATAAATATTTTATAAGAGAAGAAAATAAGGAGTTGAACTCAACTGAGCTGATTGGAGCTAAACTACACTGAACTGAACTGAAATTAAGCTGAAGTGAACAGGGCCTTAAACTTGCTCTAGAAAAGAAGTACAGGAAACCAAGTAGTTGAGGAATTAAGTAATGGAAATTAATTAGGAGGAAACAAGAGAAAAAAATATAATAAGTGTGTATTACACGTGTTGACTAAATGATCTTCCGGTCAAAATATTGGCCTAATTGCTGTTGGGGTGCTTTATATCTACCAAATTGTCGTCTGCCGTTTTTTTTTTTTTACCAAATTGCCAATTGACTATAACATTTATTTTTAATACAATAATAAAATAAAGGACTATTGTCAGATATGAATAGTGAAAAAAAAAAATTATCAATTAACTTGAGACAAAGGGAGTATATGGGCTTATCCTGGCAATCCTAACCTAGACCCGAATGATCGGACCCATGACCCGAAATTAACCCAAAACCCGAATCAACCCGACTCGACCCATACCCGACCCGAAGTGGAACTAACCCGACCTTGATCCGAAACCCGAAATGACCCAACTCGAAACGACCCGACCAGAGATGACCCAACCCTAAGTTGACTGGAGACCCGAAACGACCCGACTCGAAGTTGAGCCGAGACCCGAAGTTGACCCGACCTTTAACTTCTTTTAGTAAATATTTATATAGGTTATAAAAAGTTTATATTAGGAAAATATACATTAAAATTGACTTAACATCTTACATGACTACATTGACTTTCATATAATGGCTAAAAAAGATGGTCAAAGTGAGATGTGTGAATAATGCAAAATATCAAATCTTTGTGAGTAATTTGGGACGGAGGGAGTATAAGAATAATACAAAGAAATTATTACAACAGTGACAATGATAATCATCAATAATCAATCAATCATCAATCAATCAATCAATAACTATATACTAAAAGACACACCAGCAATGACACATGTCATCTCCTGGTGTGTCTTTAGTTATTTTTCTTTTAATAAAAAAAATTTACTGATTAAGGAAATCAATTATTTACAAAAATAACATTATTTTATATACATATTCCATATTAATAAGTAGTAATTATAATATTTACAATAAAAAGATTTCACAGATCTTTCTAAAACATAAATGAAAAATCATACTCGCAGTAATTTGTGACCTATTTTACATAAAGAGCTTTGATTTTTTGCCTACTTTTGTTTTAGTTGTGTATTAGAAGCTAACAATTAAAAAATCGACATATCACATACTTTTATAATTTCTCGACTAATTTATAATAAAATACTTATCAATCTATTACTCTATACTAAAAGCAAACCTAAAACGACACTTGTCATTATCTTGTGGAAAATTTTTCCGCCTTTTTCACTTCTTGTATTTTTTTTTTTTTAATTTTTTTTTTTTTTTTGCAAAATCTTTAAGTAAGCTATTTATTTATATCGATCTTATGTATTTTCTTTCCAGTTTAATGTTATTCCATATATACCTAAAAGAATATTTCTAAATATCTGTTATATACTTTATATTGTGTAATATTATTGTCAAAAATATTTAACAACCGTGCATTGCACGGGATTTGAACCTAGTTAATAATCTATAATAATATCTATTGTAGATCAGCGTGCATCCCTCTTAGTTTCAGGAGATCCTGAAATTAACTCTCATTCTTAAAAATAAAAAAATATAATAAAATAAAAAAAAAAGGATTAATAAAAGTCAAAAAAAAATTACTATATTCCAGGAATAAAGCAGCCTTAATAAATATAGTGAGTTTTTCGTCAAAAATAAATAAATGTATATACAGAGTTGAAGTTAACCTAATACATCACCCGAATATGACCCGACTGGAAAATACCCAACTCGAACTGACCTGACCCGAAAATTGACCTGACCCGACCCGAACTCAACCCGAAATGTTGACCCAATACCCGACCCGATTATCAGTCGACCCGAAATCAGCCCGGAATGATCCGAACCGACCCAAACTTGACCTGATAACCTTTGAACCCGAACTTGATCCAACCCGAAATGACTCGACCCATACCCGACCCGAATGACCCATTTTCCAGGTCTAGCTATTGGTATGATAAAATAATAATGTGAGAGCACTGGAAGAGAAATTGTCCTACGGATGTTTATAAGAATTTAAGCTGCAGGAATCTAGTCTGCTCTCTGCTGTGGTGGCCTGGCTGACATCGGCGTAGTGTTTTTTTCATCCTTGGTCATTGATGGTGGAGAATATTTCATTATCTAGTTGGTGCTTGAACATCATTATTGGTTGGCGTTGGGGTAATGGGTGGAACGGTTGGTCGTGGAGTTATAGCAATTTGATCAGAACCTGGGGACGGAGTAATGCCACCACCTATTGGAGGAGGGGGATCATCTTCGGGTGGTTCAGGCACTGGAACTGGATTCTTTCCCCCTGATGGTACTGGAGGAAGGGGATCATCTGCAGATGGAGGTGAAGGGGGCATTATTGCCCTTGGAGGAGGAGGAGGAGGAGGCGCCGTAGTTGGAGTTGGTGGTAAATCTGTTTGAGAGATGTTAAGAAAAAATAGTGCCAGACTAAACACCTTAGCAGGTGGCAATGCTAAGGCTGGCTCGAGCGCAGGAGGCATGGCCATTTGAGGTTGGGATTGGGAAGTGAAAGCCATAGTTGCCAGTATTATAACCATTAATAGTAAACTCACCATACTATTATGGTTTGCCATTTCAATAATTTTATTCTGATCCTACAAAGTTTGTGACGTTATATAATAACTCTTGGGAAGGTTTCGTAAGGTCATTTGACTTAGAAATTGTAGAGTTGTAACTTGTAAGTGCCTTTCCACTAATCAATTAAGAAGAGAATTAGTAGTAGTGGGCTTGCAAAGTGTTTGCTTAAAATTCAATAATTAAAGATTATATGTTCTCTAATTTTATGTCTTCAGTTTATTTTACTCCCATTTGTGAGAATATCACAATATAATGCTTCATATCATATTACAAATTTACAAGTAGCCTTTTTTATTCTTAAAAAAAAAAAATAGCCTTTTTTTCCTTGATAAATTGGGTTATATTTGGTCAGTTAATGCTTGTTATATTGTTGAGGACACCCACTTAAATGATACTAGAATGTATCCGAATCTGATTATTAACCGTCTGTTTCAATCCGGATAAATGGTGACCCAAACCCGATATGATCCGACCTAAAACCTACCCTACACCCGAGTTAACCCGAGTATTTGAGACTCGAACTCGAATATGAACCGACCTGGAGCCCAACCAGAATATAACCCGTAAATAATTGACCTGAACCGAACCCGACCTGAACCGAGATTAACCCAAACCTGTTTTGACCCGTCAAAACCCAAATTTAACCCCACCTGTTACTAACCCGATCTGAATTCAACCTAACCTATTATTAACCCAACCTAAATTCAACCCGATTTGTTACTAACCCGACCCAAAATCAACTCGACTTGTAATTGACCCGACCCAAATTCAACCCAACATGTTCCCGACCCATTTCGAACTCAACTTAGCTAACTTGTTATTGACTTTACCCGATCTCAAATCACCTTAAATTCAAATTAGACCACCTTATTATTAATATATAGTAACATACTCCTCTCTACTAAGGACGATAGATTTGATGTTCGCCACGCAAATAAGAATATAAGATTATATATTATTTGAAATTACAACATTTTAAATTTTTCGATATTTTCACTATATACACCTAAAAATTTTCAAATTCATTATATACCCTTGAGTTCTTACATAAATTCACCATATATCCGTAATGACAATAAGATAAGTGGAATTCGGTTATTATGCTTCGAAACAACCTAAGATCTCTTCCCCCATCCCTGAAACCACTCATCTCCTTTCTCCAACCTTTAAAACCACTCCAAATCTCCATAACCATATCTGATGATTCATTATGAGGATAAGAAAATGAAATTTGGGGTGGTTTTGAGGGTGGGAAAAAGGAATGTGGGTGATTGCAGGGGTAAGGGAAAGTATTTGGGGTGGTTTTGGGGTCATAATTAACATTAATGACTGACAAATTTAACAATCATTAGTCATCAAGAATATATGGTGTATTTTTGTGAAAACTCTGAGGTAGATAATGAATTTAAAAAAGTTAAGGGGTATATGGTGAAAACTCTGAGGTATATAATGAATTAAAAAAGTTCATGGGTATATGGTGAAAAAATCGTAAATCCATATATGAACTCATTAGTTCAAAATTTGAACTTACATGTAATTATTTATTTATCCTAATATAAGTGGGAAAAAATGTAATTTAATTAAAACTTGATCAACTCGAATATGAACTTATCTGAAATTAAATCTCTTACAATAAAGGAAGAAATTGATAATTATTAATTTAAACGTGAACGTCATACCCGAATTCAATATGACCCAACCTGAAATCAAACTGAGACCAGATTACCCAATATTTGAGACCTGAACCCATCTCAAACCCAAGAATGACTCTAACTCGATTTAACCGGTTAAAACTCGAATTAAACCCAACCTCCCGACTCGAATGTAACCTGACCTATTACTGACCTGACCTAAACTCGACCCTAACTCGATAAGATGCATGACCCGATGCGACCCTACTCAAGCATGACCCAACCCGAACCTGACCCGCATAGGTTACGACATTAACTCAAATTTACCCGACTCGAGCTGACCTGACTGGCCCAAACCCTACCCGTTTACCTGTATTAACCGTTCTACTAGAATGTACAAAATTAAATTTTTTAATAAATCATAGAAAAAATTTGTCAAGAATAAGCCAACTTTTGTGTGATTAGCTCAAAATTAAATAAGCCAACCTTTTAATTAACTGAAAATAAGTTATATTTTAATACATGTATTTCCTTTTAATAGGTCAAATTACCCACAACCTACCAAACAAGTAAAATTACTTTATTAAAAATAAATTATTTAATTTTCTTTTAAGAAAAAGTCCAAGTCACATAACATACCAGTCAACCCCATCCCTGCCACCGCACCCATCTCTCCCACCCCAATCCCGCCAGACCACCACCGCACGCACCTTCCCCATCGGCCACCTTCCCTTTCTTTCTTTCTCCTCCCACCTTCATCCCTTCAATCCCTCACCCCTGAACCATTTCGACGTCGGCCGACCCCTTTCTTTGCTACCTGTCTTCACGCCGCTCTTTGCTGGATGAAACCCAGGCCACCTGAATACCACCAAATCCACCTCGAATCCCCACCATGCATAACCTCCGAAATATCACCCAAAACCAATGCCTGGCCACTAAAACCCACTTCTGACCACTGAAAACCCAACCCACACCCCAAATCAACCTAACCTAAAAAGTTTAAAAAAACAGAGATTGGCGAGGGGAGAGAGAGAGAAAGAAAGGGGTGAACAGCGGCGGCGGGTGAGGGGTTATTGGCGAAGGCCGGTAGGGGGTGGGGGTTGACGGGTTGTTCTACTGGGATGAGAAGGGTTTTTTTAATAAAAAAAATTACAAAAAAGTTCATTAAACAACTAATTTGATTAAATTTTTTTAATGTATGAGCCAATAACATTATAATACGTGGCATATTTAACCTATGAAATTGGTACCTCCGAGGCTAACAAGTCATGACTCATTTCGAGAAGATATGCTATAAAGATCGACTTATTTTCAATTAATAAAAAAGTTGACTTATTTTGAGCTAATTAACTGCACAAAGGTTAGCTTAATTTTGACAAATTATCCTATTCATATTAATTAAGAAATTTGATTCAAACTGCTTAGATTTAGGCCCTGTTTGATTCACCTTAATTTTGCTGAACTGAACTTAATTTTACTGAACTGAACTTATTTTTACTGAACTGAACTTAATTTTACTGAACTGAAATTATTTTTACTGAACTTAAATTATTTTTACTGAACTGAAATTATTTTTACTGATTTTCTATTATAATTCTTCTTTAAGAAAACTGAATTTTACTGAACTGAAATTAATTTTACTGAACTGAAATTATTTTTACTGAATTGAACTTATTTTTACTAAACTAAAATTATTTTTACTTAATATTATTTTTTTAAGGTGAACAGAACAGGGCCTTAATTAGTAGGCATCCGGATTAATTTATTTTCTGTTGTTTTTTTTTTCTTTTTTTTAAATGACATATTAAATGCTAGAAATGCAAATTTCTTAGAAATTTATATTCCTATCAATCCTATATAATTGGAATTGCTAGGAAATGTCAAATTGTGTTTGGTTAACCATGGTGTTAAATTAAGGAAAAAAATATATCTTATATTTTCTCATTATATTTTTTCCATTCATAATATTCGGTCACATCACAATATATATATAGACAATAGTAATATGTAACCCTGAAATTCCTAAATATCTTAACTTCCTAAATAAATATAACAATAGCTCACATATATCTTTTCACAAGATATACTCCGAAACATTATCGCAAGAAAATATCACAATTCATCCTATCTCTTCATACTAGAATCCTAGTATTACAATAATATCTCATATATATAATATTATTCTCATAATATCATATCACAATATACATTCCTATCTTACCATGGGAAATTCCACTTACCTAGATCTCCCTAGTTAATTTTCCTCCAATTGGTAGGAAATGAAATTTCATTCTTAGGAATGGCTACTTTCCATGAATTTGTCAATCAAATAATAACACAAATAAAAAAAATTTAATTTCTAAAAATTTTAATTTTTTTTACGAGGACTCCTAAGAATTTCAACTTTCCATATTTTTTTTCAAACAAACAACATCTTAAGCAGACAAATAACTATATATATTCCTTTCGGAAAAAAAAAAAACAAAAAATTACACTACTGTCTCTGTTTTTTAGAGATGAGAGAAATAAAGATGATAAAAAAAAATGGACTCGTGTGATAGGAGAGGGAGAGAGAGTTTATTAACTTAAAAGGAAAGTGATGCAACTAATTTAAAACTTCTGTTTCAGAAAAGAGAAGCAACTAAAAACAAACGATTGAAGTATATTATTAAAAAGAGATAAGATTTACTAGTAGGTGCGCCCTATCAGAATCACACTAGCCCTCAACACCTTGTGGATGCGACACCAAGCAAATGTCTTACGTACTACAGGGTCAAATATTAGCAATTATCCACTTAAGACTAACTGCAGCATAAGAACGAGAATATGAATCCATATAAAACTGTAATTGTTGTTGAAAAAAACTGGTTGATTTCAAGCAGTGGCAGATCCACAAAGGCACAAGGGGTAGCACATGCTACCCCTGGAAAAAAAAAAGTTCAAAGAGACTTGTTATTTCAAATAACGGGTCTCTTAGAGTCTGCTATAACAAATGCCAACAATTTTGCTTCTTACCTAGTTAATAAAAAAGAGACATGTTTATATAAAACAGGTTTTTTAGGTTCTAACCTTTTCTTTTTATGATTTCCTTGTTAAAAGAAAAGAGTCCTATTTATTAGTTTGATTTTTTTTTTTTTTCTTTTTGAAACAAATTAATTATAGTTATAATTGTTTATGATATAATTTTTGTAAAAACTCTCACTTAAGTAAACTTACAAGTTAGTAGAATCTTAAAATTTTAAATTATATATACTTATACTTTAAATTATTTTTGTTTCCAAAAAAAATATTTAATTATTTTAATCACCGTACATAATACAGTACCAAATATAATAATAATAATAATAATAATAATAATTTTTTGGGTATTAATTGTTTTTGCCACCGGTTAACCGGTGGCAATGCATACATAATTATTTTTTTTTTGTTTTTTTCAAAAAGAAATATAACAAACAATTCAGTCAAAAAAAATTTACAAACATCAAAATATAAATCAAACAATATCAATCTATATAATCGAAATTTTATTTACAATATGAATCAATAAAATTCATCAATTACAACATATAAATAAAAAAAAAATTTACAATACAAATCAAAAAACAAATATATATCATCAAAATCCAAAAAACCCCATACAACATCAAAAACAATATTCCTGCATCATGATTCTTCGATTTAAGATCTTAATCAAAATACCTGCATCAATCAAAACAAAAAAATAAATTGACTAATATATATAAGCTGCGAAGAAAAAAAAAAAAAAAAAAAAAAACTCAGAAAACTATGCATGTTCTATATATTGAGGATATACCGATAAATTGATTAAAATCATTAAAAAAAAAAAACCCCAGAAAAAGCATGTACCCATAATTAAAATCAAATTATACCCAAAAGAAGATCGAATAAAAATTGGATTAAAATCGATTTTAAAACTCAAAAAACTCGATTTAAAAAACCCAGAAATGAATTAAACTCAAAACCAAATGCGAAAAATAAACCAAATTTACAAAACTAAAAAACCCAGAAAATTTTCGAAAAACCCAGAATTTTCGAACAACCCTGAAAATTTTCGAAAAATAAAAAATTAATATGAAAAAGGATGAAAACCCATAAAAAAAATCGCTTGTAGATCCGAAAAAAAAACAACAAGAACTCTAGATCTGAAAAATTAATATGAAAAGGAAGAAAACCCTAACATAAATCAATTAAACCCAGAATTAAAATCGAATTAAACCCAAAATTAAAATCGAATTAAATCTAGAAGGAGATCGAATTAAAAATTGAGAAAATTACAAAATCAAATTAAACCCACCCACCACCATATCCACAACCACCACCACAACCCACGAATTCCACCAAAAACAGCAAAAAAAAAACAAAATAAAAGTAAGAAAAGAGAGAAATTACCTCGAATTTCACCACAAACCCCCGAAATTATGTTGAATGTCTTCGTTGTTGTTGTTGCGGTGTTAAGGAGATCGAGAAGGAGGACGAACAGGAAAGAGAAGGAGAGGAGAGGAGAGGAGAGAGAGAATAAGGGAGATCGAACAGGAAAGAGAAGGGAGATCGAAGGAGAGGAAAGGAGAGAGAGAATAAGGGAGATCGGAGGAGAGGAGAGGAGAGGAGAGAGAAAATGAAAGTGGCTGATGAGTGAATAGGGTTTGGGTTTGGGTTTTTATATGGGGCGCTTTTTTTTTTTTAATTTAATTGGATATCGCCACCGGTTCAAAACCGGTGGCCTTATAATTATTGCCACGGGTTTGGTTTGAACCGGTGGCAAAAACCGGTTTGGCTCATCCCGCCCATTAATTAAGCCACCGGTTTTCAAAAACCGGTGGCCAATTAGCAGTGTATTTTTCAATTTTTCTACTAGTGCACTAAGTTTATATTTTGTTCCACTAAAACTCCAGTGGAACTTTTTGAAGTACCACTAAGACTATATTTCGTACCACTGAGAATGTATTTTGTACCACTGAGCTCTAATGGTATTATTTGATAGCCTAATGAGACATTTGAACCTTTTTTTCAATACCACTGAAATTATATTTTGTACTACTTAGAGTATATTTTGTACCACTGAATCTAAAATGACAAAATTTAAATCCCGCATGAAATGACCAACTTACCCCTGTGAGACACTTCTATATCCCTCTCAACCCTCCGTTTATATAACCTCACCTACTCCATCTCTCATTATGCCGCATCATCATTACTCAATCAACCAAAATATTACTTCATATAAAAAAATGAAGATAAAGGGATTTGAACACCCAACCTTTTATAAGAAAGATGATTACTTAACCATCTAAGCTAATCACAAACTATGTTATAAACATGAAAATAAATGTATATAATAATCACAAGGTCTAATTAAAGTAGCAATCGGTGCAACGCCCGAGCTACACACTAGTGTTTACTTGTATGCTAATCTTCTAAGTTCAATACAAGTCAAGCAATTATACAAAGTATAGTAATATTTATATAAGTAATTATTTTTTAATGCAAAGTAAAATGATGAATAAATACTAGCACCCATTATTCGTAAATTTATTCTTATATTTTTGAAGGAATATTATTTTTATTAGTATTGTTGAACACAAACTTTCTTAATTTAAATTTAATCAAACTTAAAAATTTATGATGATACGGGGCATCGCCCCAGCCAATTAATAGTTTATTTTAAGAACAAAAGGAGCATATAGCTGATAATTACTCCCTCCGTCCCCTTTTGATAGTCCCTTATGGGCAAATTTTAGTCCCATAACACTACAAGAATACGCGGTATTTCCGATGGATAGTTTCCGATGGCCATATAAAACCATCGGAAAATACCTAATTTCCGATGGTTTTAATGGCCGTAGGAAATTTCCGATGAATGTATATAATTTCCGATGGATAAAGCCCTCGGAAATTTCCTATGGCTTTTAAAACCATCGGAAAATTTATTTCCGACGGCTTTTTCGATGAAAAAAGCGCTCGAAAATTTCCTAAGGCTTTTAAAACCATAGGAAAATATAGAATTTCTGATGGATTATAAAGCCATCGGAAATTTCCTATGGCTTTAATAGCCATCGGAAATTTCCGATGGCTTAAAACCATCGGAAAATATATATTTTCCGACGGTTTTGAAAGCCATAGGAAATTTTCGAGGGCTTGTTACAATAAAACCGTCAGAACTTTTTTTTTAAAAAAAAAATAAAAACCCGAAAACCCCTAACCCTAAAATAGTCCCCCTTTCTCTTCTCATTTCCCCCCCCCCCTCTCTCTCTTTTCTCTTTCCTCTCTCCTCTCTCTTCTCCTTCTTCCTCTCTTCTCTATAATCTGTTGTTGCATTCCTCTTTCTCTCTCCTCTATTTCCCCCCTTTCTTCCCTCTTCTTCTGATCATCTCTTCTCAATCTTGTATCTCTTTCTTCTTCTCATCATTTATTGTACATTTTTTACACAAAGTTAGGTTTTTGAGGCCAAATTCGTCCATGAAAACACTAGATCTAGAGTTTTCATGGTCGAATTTGGCCTTATAAAACCAATTTCGACGCCAATTCGAAGTTTTTGAGTGGTATATTTTGAGGTACGTTTTCGCTTTTCATATTTTCGTATGTACTATTAATTTATTTTTTTAGTTTACTTTTTTTTTTTTTTAATGTTTGGGTTGTGATTTGTGAAACGAACGGTGGTTGTTGTGGTGGTTGGTAGATGTTAGTTAGTAGTGTAAGTTTTGGGTGGTGGGTTGGGTATGGAATTTATGTTTTGAAATATAGTGGGTGGGTGGATCGTTTTTCAAGGATTAAGGTGGGTGGGTGGGTCTGGGTCGTGGGTTAGGGTATGGTGGGAGGAGGATGGTGGTGAACTTGAACGTGAGGGGGGGTGGGAGGGGATATAGTGTGGTAAGGGGGCGTCACGGTGGTTTAGGGTAGGGGATTCGGGGTTTTTTTTTTAATTTTTACTTGCAGGGATTTCCGACGGCAAAGCCGTCGGAATTTTCAGACGGTTTGGACGACCGTCGGAACTTTCCGACGGTTTTTCCATCGAAAATTTCCGATGGTTTTAGCCGTCGGAAAACTACGATGGCCTTGAAAAACCATCGGAAACTTGATTTCCGATGGCTTTTCCATCGGAAAAGTGGAAATTTCCGACGAAGGGATTTCCGATGACACATTTCCGATGGAAAACTGTCGGAAACCAAATTTCCGATGGTTTTTGGACGATTTTCGATGGATTTAAACCATCGGAAATAAGCTTTTTTCTAGTAGTGTAATGTTCACCCCATTTGCTTTTTCCAACAACCAATAATATTAATTTTTTACCAAAATTCCCTCCACTTTGCAACAATACTTGTGCAAATTTAGATTTCACATGTAAATTTTGTTTCCCCATATACTTTTATTACTTTCTCTCTCTACTCTTTTGCATACCCAATGTCAATTTACTTTTTCAATGTACTTTTACAATTCTTATTTGTGTTTATTAATTCCTGTGAAAAATGCCCATAAGGGACTATCAAAAGGGACTATCAGCCCTAAGGGTGCTAAAAATGGAAAGAATAAATATTAAAATAACATTTATTACACCGATTTACTCGTTAATTGTCGATAAATTCCCAACTTAATACACTAAAAGGAAGTATGTTAATTGCTTATATGCAACCCTTTAATTAAATAAGCTAAGAAAATTATAGACATAGCTATGTATAAATAAACATTAAAATAATAAATTAGAAAATATTAAGAATAAATAAACATTAACTATATCAATTAATGCACATTGTTTGTCATGAATTCTTAATTGTACGGAGTATTATTTTATTTTAAGTGGTCCAATAAGGTTATATAAATTAGGAAAATTTGACAATTATCACCTTCTGTTATGTCAATTTTAGCAATTACCACCTTCTACTTTTTATTTTATTTTTTTTTGAAAATTATCACCTTCTTTTTTCAAAAACATCAAAAGTTACCACCTTCTTGTCCCTCTACTACCACGTGATGTCATTTTGGGCTCGTTCTTTCCCTTTCCACCCTATTTTCCAATAAGATTATATAAATTATTCAGCTTTGACCTTTCTATACAGTCAATACATGTCACTAATGTTAGTCACTAGCCAAGACCTCATTTTATAGAAAATCATTGAAGATATTAATTATAATACTTATTATAGAGGGATTGTATTAAATGTTTTTTTTTTAAATTTTTTTTTATTTGTGTAAAATGATGCAAGTCATATATTAAGGAGTTGATTCCCATTTCCCATATCTCTATTTTATAAAGTTCAACTTTAAATTTCCTCAAAAAAACAAAGTTCAACTTAAAAGTCCAAAAACAACTTATTTTTTGAAAAATCAAAAACAACTTTTTATTTCCTCTCCTCTTCTCTTCTTGATTTTTTTCTTTATTATTTTTTTAATCGGTACAATTCTCTTCTTGTTTTTGTCTTAATAATAAAAATGAAGGATGTAATGGAGAAAAAAGGGTCAATATGGAGCATCTTCATGCATGCGGACGGTGTGGATGTAATATTGATGGTCCTTGGTTTCATCGGAGCCGTTTATGATGGTTGCACATTGCCTATCACTTATGGTTTCACTAATAATTTAATAAACAATGTTGGCAGTAGTTCTACTTTCAGTTCTCCTCAAGCATTTATCAAAAGTGTCAACAAGGTTGGTTTATTATTGCATTTTTAATAATTCTTTTCATTTATTTATTATTTATTTATTTTATTTTTATTTGAATTAATTTGAGTTTATTTACCCAAATTTTCTCTATGTCTTTTATCTTTGGTTTTGAGTTTCTCACAAAATGATGAAAATATTTTGATGGATAAATTATGACTGACTTATTTTCATTTGTATTTTACACATTTTTGAGGGATGAATTAATGAATGAACATGCTAAAGGTCAAGCTCACAATTAACTTGTGATAAATCAAAACGTTATTCCACTTTTCTTTTATAATAAATGTCACGATTTTGTCAATGCCGAATTTTGACTATTAATATTTTTTATGTGTAAAAATAATATGTACTAGTAACTAAGTTGATATTAAAAAATGTTCCTAAAAATGTTTATGTGTCACGTGGAAATCTCGTCACGTCATCTTTTTTTTTTTTTTTTTTGGCTTGCAAATGAGGCAATTAACAAACTTTTAACTATGAGCATATTCTAATTAATAAAAAATGTTTACCATGAAATTTGATCGCACAACCACTAAAACATGCATTAGAAGTCTTACCATTGTATCTATGGGTTAATCATGCTTTTATACTCGGCTCATAAATATATATAAATGGATTGGATATATGAACATTTAATAAGTACAATTTTTTAAAAAACCGATTCTATTATTTGCTAATACTACTCACTAACTCACCAAAGTAATGAATACAAGAAGAATAACAATTGTTCTAAACTTATTTTAGTTGTTTAATTTCTTTGTGTTTCATTGTATTATAAATAAACTATATATGAAGGACATGCTTATTTAATTAGTCAATAGTTGTTCTCAAAGGTTTTATGAAAAATTAAAATAAATAAACAAATAATAAATAAATAAATAAAGAATAAACTTATCTTTCCTCAAAAAAAGGAAAAAAAAAAAAAGAAGTTATCTATTTAAATACAAGTGTTGTTAAAAGTCACAACTCGGGGCGTCGTCCAAGCTACGCACTAGTTAGACAAAACAATTCTATCAAATACACATATGACTTTACTAGTTTAATTGTTTAATCTTATGTATAATTGTATAAGGAACCATTGGTCAAATTAGTGTATGTGAATTGTATAAATGTCAAAATGAGATATTTATTTAAACTAAAAGGGGTACAATGTCATGGTTGATAATGAGGTGGCAACTAGCCTGGTGAGTAAGACGATTGAATGGGAAATAAAAATATTATATTATCGATAATGCTATATTTAGCCCTAAGGGCTATGTATATGAATTTAAAAGAGGAAAATATTAATAAAATATACTCCTTCATTAACTACACTGGTTTGCGCGTGATTTTATCAAAGATATAAAATACTTATTTGTATCCCTAAGAGCTATAGCATTACCCTTATATTATTACTAGGAATTAGATAAAAAAAAAACTACTCCTTAATCTTAAGACAATTAATTATAAAAACTTGAGGGTTTAATTATTTGACAACGTTATTGTTTTCATCTTTATGAGTTTTTGAAAATAGAAACTGGAAAAAAAAGAAAAAGTTGTTTCTAATATTTATTTTGTCAATGTTCAAATCATCATGATTTTAATAAATTTAACTAACTTTTTATTCTTTTTTTTTTTGACAAACTAATTTTTTATTCATTATATAACATACATTTGATCGGCACATAGTTTAGACAATTCAATTGACTTAAATAAAATAAGAGGTAAGTTGGGCAATTAGAGTATAAAAATTGTAAAAGAAAGATAGTAGTGGGTAGAGCTGGGCATGGGCCGCGCCGGCCCATGGGCGGCATGGGCCTGGCACAAGATTGGCTCTGCACGGCACGAGCCTACCAACGACACCATGTTGATTGACGAGTGGGCCATGCCGTGAACACGATTTCGAAAATCTGGCACGAGCATGACACGAACCTGTGGGCGGCACGGTAGTTTGGCCAGCCAACACGGCACGCCCGGCACAACCATAAAAATAAACATAAATAATAATAATAATAATAATAAGAATAATAATAAGAATAATAATAACAATAACAATAACAATAACAATAACAATAACAATAACAATAACAATAATGAAGAACTATAAAAATAAAAATAAGAATGATAAAAAGAAAAATAATAATATTATATTATAAAACATAAACTTAATAAATTATTTAAATAGTATATCCATATTAAAAGTTGTTCACAAAAAAAATTTAAAAATATCATGGGCTGGGGTGTGCTAAATGGTGGCCTGGCACGAAACGACACGCCAAGATGCAAGCACGACACAAGCCACCACCAAGCACGGCCCACAGCGGCCCGACCGACATGTTGCTCACCTCTAGTAGTTTGGATGGGGAACTAAGGAGAGAGATATAATATTAAAATGTAGGCTTTTGAAAAAAAAAACATTGTCGCATTTGATAAGTATAACATTTAAAAAACGTAAAAGAAGTATGATTTTGGAAAAAAAAAAATGAAAATCACAACGATACTGAACAGGTTCTAAAAATCTTCATTTATCTCCTCAAAATACCTCATTATTATTAGAGATATCAAGAGATTATAAATGGTACTCTAATAACGATGTTACGATGGCAGTGGTTGTGCAAACTTTGGCTCAGTGTCACAGTTCGGAATTTTGAATACCGAAACGTGTGTCATGCTCATTCCCTCTAAAAAGCAAAATTTTACATTTACATTGAATCTCTAGTGACCAACAAGAGTTGGCTCAAGTGGTAAGCAGCTTGATGTCGCTTAAGGGAGGTCTCGAGTTCGAGCCTCACCGAATGCAGAAAACTCCTGTTGGGAGACTCACCCACCATAAGTTAGGTGTCAACCCGGGTCGGATCCGGATGTAGTCGGAACTAAGCTCCGGTGAACCGGATGGGGCAAACTCAAAAAAAAAAAAAAAAAAACATTGAATCTCTAGTGAACACATAAAAGACAATAACACAAAAATTGTGTCTAATTGTCCTTTTTTGTAAAAGGGGTTTGTGTCTAATTGTCTATAACTTAGAAAAAGTAAAATTTAAGAAAGCATTACAAAGGCATCTAATACATAAAAAGAAAGTTGGAGATAGCTTAAGTCGTTAGAACTATCCCCCGATTTCAAGAGATTAAAATCGATTCTGAACTCGCCCTTATAACTCCCAGAAGAAAAGAGAATGAACCAAACTCATTTTTTTTAGTGCTGTTGTTTGTCACTTTTTGTTGTTCTTTTTAGTTTTTACCCATTTATATGATCTCAATCATCATTTTACATTGATTCCCCACCCTATAGGCCATAACCTTTTGCATTCCCTTGACTTAGCCACTGCACCAATATCGGCAATATGCCCACACCAGCCACCACCGTTCTACCCTACCTTCATCGCCCAGCCACCTCGCCGCCCTCCGATAAGCCCTCCCCTCCCCCACCTCCTAGCGGCTAGGGTTGCTTGCGGTAGCTGCCGGCTGCCGCTGTGGTCGTGTTAGGTGATCAGTGGCGAGCTGCAATTGTGGTTGTCAGCGTATGCCGTCGTCGGTGTTGTTGGAGCCGGGATGCGGTGAAAGGGTTTTTTTTTATCCATTCTCTTGCATTCCCTTTCTTCATTTCATTCCGTTTACCCCGTGCAAACCAAACGGCTTCTTATGTTGTTTTAATTTTCAATGGGTCGTGCATGTTATATGGTAAACATTAGTATTTCAATCTTTAATTTTCCATTAGTATTAACTTGTTAGCACAAAATTTAGTATGTTAAGGTGACAAATTGTTAAGAAAAAGAAGTAGCTATTTTCACATTTTTCATTTGATTTTTGTTCATTTGATTTCTCTACAGCAAGTAATAAATTTATGCATAGTGGGAGCAGGAGCATTGTTTCTTTGTTTCCTTGGTAAGTAAATACTATCTTAGTATCTTACATTTTTTATTTTTCCTCTGTTTTTACTCTATAATTCATTTTGCTATGATATACTTAATTTAATTTTAGTACTAAGGGCCTGTTCTCTTACGTTGAAATTCAGTTTAGCTCAGCTCTTAATTTCCTTCTCTTATAAAATATTCATTTCCTTCTCTTAAAAAATATTCTTTTCAGTTTAGTTCAGTCAACGAGAACATGCCTTAAGGTTACATAAAGTAGCTAAGATCAATTTACAAAGAGATGACATAAACTGTGCACTCAATCGAAAGATAACATACATTGTGCAAAGTGTATGTGACTTGGAAAATGAACATCAAGTTAATTCATAGCATGTTACATTAAAAATTTTAAAATCACATTTAACACCTAATGTGATTCATGTTTGGTGGCATTATATTCATTGAACGTGTTAGCACCATAAAATGAAATTATAGAGCTTTAGCAAATCATAAGTAAGTGTATGTATGTGTTTTCTAATTCTTCCCATATATACTAAATCTTTTTGTCGAGGAGTGTCATTATGAATCTTGTGATGTTTAATGCCCTTTTCAAAGTAATTAACATGTCTCTTTGGCTTTCCTTGACCTCGCGTTCTTAACACAAGCAACAAGTTAAAATATTCTATATGGGATTCAAAATTAAACCAACAACCCCAAGTCATCCTTGTGAAAACATCCGCAATAGTCAGTAAAAACCTATACATGTTACAAGGAAAACTCTTGTAACAAATGTTTACACTAAGTGACGACTAAAATGCCTTATGAGTCTTAATACTACTAGAATTGACGGATGAAATACGTACTCAGAGGTTGTGACAGGGCTGCTGCTTCCCCTGTAGTGCTATACTTAACAATCTGGTTTATTATTATAATTGCTTTATTTGTTTGGCTTTGCAATTTGCAGAGGGATATTGTTGGACAAGGACAGCTGAAAGACAAACCTCGAGACTAAGATATAAGTACTTGAAAGCAGTGTTGAGGCAAGATGTGGGTTACTTTGATTTGCATGTTAGTAGTATTTCTGATGTAATCATCAGTGTTACCAATGACAGCCTTATCATCCAAGATGTAATAGGTGAAAAGGTATACCTTGTTATAATTGCTTTTATAATTTTCTTTCTTGCCCTCTGGCTAGCTATTGTGTGAAATTCAAAGGAATTCCTGTGTTAAATTCACGATAGTGGTTAGTGTTCGATTCTCATTAGGCTCACTGTTAGTCTCTTATGGCCTATTTATTTGGTAAGCAGTCATCAATTGTAGGAATGGTAATTAAACTGTGTGTAAACTCATCATCCATGATAATGCGAGTCCATTTCTATTATACATGATAAATTGTAGAATTGTAGATAGCTAACTTGAGTTTTGCACCCCAATGCTACCTCTCATCTGCTGATGAATCAGGTACCAAATTTTTTAAGGAACGCATCCCTATTCGTCTCAAGCTATGTGGCAGCATTTGCATTGCTATGGAGGTTAGCAATAGTTGGGTCTCCCTTTGTAGTTTTCCTCATTATACCGGGCTTGATGTACGGAAGGATGTTGATGAAGCTATCAAGGAAGCTGACTCTTGAGTACGATAAGGCTGCAGGCATAGCAGAACAAGCGATTTCTTCCATAAGAACAGTTTATGCCTTTGTAGAAGAACACAACACATTATCCAAATTCTCAGCTGCTTTGGACGGATCAGTTAAGTTGGGACTCCGGCAAGGTTTGGCTAAGGGTCTTGCTCTTGGTAGTGGCGGCGTATGTTTTGCTGTTTGGGCTTTCTGTACTTGGTATGGTACCAAACTTGTTTTAAACCACACTGCTAGAGGTGGTACCATTTATATGGTTGGCGCTGCCCTTGTTATGGGAGGACTGTAAGTTCCTTTGCTCATTTTTCCTTAGATTTTTTTTGATACATTGTTATTTTTGTTGCTTCCTTTCTTCTAATTTATTTTATATATATATATATATATATATATATATATATATAAAACTATTAGGCAACAATCCAATGTATGAAAGACTTAAATTTGTGTATAGTGATTTATGAAGTTTAGAGATTAATTGATATTTTAGGGGTTACAAGTCTCATAACTCTTTTGATTTCTCTCTTTTATGACTTGTCCTACCTATACGTGAAAGTAGGATAAGTTGCTTGCATGAACATACAATATAATCTCTCTTCTTGACTTCTATTGTTGCTTTCTACACAGAATAATCACTTTTGGTTCATGTATCCAATCCCACTTATGGGATTATCCAATCTCACTTATGGGATTAAGGCTTTGATTGATTGATTGACTTCTGTTGTTGCTTAGCATATTTCTTAATCTTTTGATGCTGTTGACAGAGCTCTGGGTTCTAGCTTACCGAACATTAAATACTTCTCAGAAGCTGCTTCAGCAGGAGAAAAGATGATGGGATTGATTAACCGGGTGCCGGATATTGACTCAGAAAAAATGGATGGACTGACCTTAGATAATATTTCTGGGGAGGTTGACTTTAAGCATGTCAGTTTCGCTTACCCTTCAAGGCCAGATTCAATAATTTTCCGCGACTTCTCACTGCAAGTTCCTGCAGGGAAGACAGTCGCATTAGTTGGAGGGAGTGGTTCAGGAAAATCCACTGCAGTAGCTTTGCTTCAAAGGTTCTATAACCCACTTGGTGGGGAGATACTTTTAGACGGGGTGTCTATTGATAAGCTTCAACTTAAGTGGTTGAGATCACAAATGGGTTTAGTCAGCCAGGAACCTGCACTTTTCGCAACTACAATTAAAGAGAACATACTTTTTGGCAAAGTAGATGCTACGATGGATGAGGTCATTGAAGCTGCTACAGCATCGAATGCTCACAATTTCATCAGTCAATTGCCTCAGGGCTATGATACACAGGTAAATGCACCATAATTTGCACATCTATTTAGTCATTCTAAGTGTTGAGCATTGCTGAATTCTTCTTGGAATATTATCATAAGAACAAGTAATGTCTAATTACTGTTAAAGATTATCATAATACAATCTCTTAGAGACATACAAATATACAATGAATATGTTATAGTACAATTTTGATACTCGTATGTGACGTTCATATTGCTGTATAAAATTTCTCTGTTTAAATGGAGCTTACATCCTTGGAGTTATTAAGGGGTTTTGAGATAATGTTGGTGTTGATGTATAATTGTCTCGATCATCAATCCTTACATTGAAGAGTTAGTGAAGTAAATTTTGCTCATTTTTCTTGTACCATCTGTAGGTTGGAGAAAGAGGAGTCCAAATGTCGGGTGGACAAAAGCAAAGAATCGCAATAGCAAGAGCAATTGTCAAGAAACCGCGTGTCCTGCTCCTAGATGAGGCAACCAGTGCATTAGACTCTGAGTCGGAACGAGTTGTCCAAGAAGCACTTGACAAGGCTGCTCTGGGACGAACCACAATAGTTATCGCCCACAGACTCTCCACCATTCGTAATGCTGACACTATTGCCGTTATCCAAAATGGCCAGGTGATGGAGATCGGTTCCCATGATGAGTTGATCCAACACAAAGAAGGGATGTACACTTCATTAGTCCGGTTACAGCAGATGGAAAAATCTAAAGATGATCACAAAAGTTTGTCTCACCCTTCAACCTCAAACGTACCTATGTCTTATAATGTGGATTCAAGACATAGCATAAGTAGCCGTACACTCTCATTAGGGAGTCGCTCGAGTTCAGTCAAATCGGATCATGACTTGGCCAAAGAACTTGATACCAAGCCTAAGGGCGATGAAGTATTGCCTGTCCCATCATTTGGTAGATTGTTGGCTCTGAACTTACCCGAGTGGAAACAAGCCACTTTGGGTTGTTTGGGTGCTATGCTATATGGAGCAGTCCAACCAGTTTATGCATTCTCTATGGGGTCGCTGATATCCGTGTTTTTCTTGGAAGATAAAGAAGAGATTAAGAGGAAGGCTACAAATTATGCTTGGTTCTTTTTTGGATTGGCTGTGATCACATTTATAGCGAATATTGTTCAACATTACTACTTTGGATATATGGGGGAGTTCTTGACCAAGAGAGTACGAGAAAGGATGCTCGCTAAATTGCTTGATTTTGAGGTTGGGTGGTTCGATCAAGATGAAAATAGTACTGGTGCTATTTGCTCTAGGCTTGCTGTAGATGCCAATGTTGTAAGTTCTCTATCCCCTTCTTCTAAAAAGTTCCATTTCTATGTGCTAGTATTTTGTGCTTTTTTCTTTGTTAGAGGAATAGTCGTCTACTTTATTATTTTTGCAGCTACCTTATGTGGGGAAAAAACACATTGAATGTGTCATTTCAGTACTCTTAAGGGAAATTCCCTGTTTCTCATGGTGAAAAACAAAATTTGTTTCTCATGAGGGCATTTTTCGTGAATAAATCAACAACTTTTTCAATATTGTGGGCTCCACAGTTGAATAAAGTTGAAAAAGTTGTTGATTTATTCACAAAAATGCCCCCATGAGAAACGAATTCGTTTCTCACGGTGAGAAACTGGGGCTTACTCTTAATAAGCACCCCTAAACATTACTCGCATCAACTTCCTTAAACATAACCATAAAATGGAGACGACCAAAATAGAATAAGTAACCATAGAAAAGTGACAAATGGAGTAATATTTTTCCTTCAACATTGATGAGCTTTTTTTGTGACTTGTGAACTCATATACGGACTATTTGCAGGTAAGATCGTTGGTTGGAGATCGGATGTCACTCATAGTACAATCAATTTCAGCTGTTGGAACTGCAGTTACAATGGGCTTATTCATTTCATGGAAGCTGGCCATTTTCATGTTAGCAACCCAACCCCTAATTATGTTTAGTTTCTACGCGAGGGGTGCTTTACTTAAAAAAATGTCTAAGAAGGCAAACAAGGCCCAAGATGAGAGTAGTAAGTTAGCTGCTGAAGCTGTATCCAACCTTCGCATAGTCACTGCTTTCTCATCCCAGGACCGAATCCTAGCAATGCTTGACAAGGCACAAGAAGGCCCTCGAAAGGAAAGTATTCGACAGTCATGGTATGCAGGCTTTGGTTTGGGAGCTGCTCAGAGCTTGTTCGTTATTATTTGGGGCACTGATTTTTGGTTTGGTAGTTGGTTAATTGTTCACGGTCAAATAACTGGTAAGGCATTGTTCCAGAACATCATAATATTAGTGACCACCGGGCGTGTCATTGCTGAGGCCGGGAGCATGACCTCTGACCTTGCCAAGGGTGTGGATGTTGTTAGATCAGTGTTTGCAGTCCTAGACCGTATTACCAAGATTGATCCGGACAGTTCTGACGGATACCATCCGGAGAAAATAAGTGGTCACATAGAAATCCAAGATGTACACTTTTCGTACCCTACTAGGCCCGATGTTGTGATATTCAAAGGCTTCTCAATCAATATGGAGGCTGGTAAATCATCCGCGCTTGTGGGCCAAAGTGGGTCGGGTAAGTCAACAATTATTGGATTGATCGAAAGGTTCTATGTTCCTCTCAAGGGGTCTGTGAAAATTGATGGACGTGACATACAGACGTACAACCTTAGGTCCCTAAGGAAACATATAGCTCTAGTGAACCAAGAGCCTTCATTATTCGCCGATACCATAAGGGGGAATATAGCCTATGGGGCTGGTGATGAGATTGATGAATCAGAGATTATTGAGGCTGCAAAGGCAGCTAATGCTCATGACTTCATATCCGGACTAAAAGACGGGTATGATACATGGTGTGGAGATAGAGGGGTTCAATTATCAGGAGGACAAAAGCAACGAATTGCAATAGCAAGAGCTATTCTAAGAAACCCGGCAATACTATTGCTAGATGAGGCAACAAGTGCACTTGATAGCCAGTCTGAAAGTATTGTGCAAGAGGCACTCGAACGAGTAATGGTTGGTAGAACAAGTGTTGTAGTGGCACATAGGTTGAGCACCATACAAAAGTGTGATCTCATCGCGGTGTTAGAGAAAGGCGAAGTTGTAGAGAAAGGTACACATTCCTCTCTTTTGGCTAAGGGGCCTAAAGGAGCCTATTATTCTTTGGTGAACCTTCATGGCTCACCACAGTGAACATGTATTAATGGAACGTCATGTTAATGACTTGTATTGAATGATTAATTGATCAGGTTTTAGCTTCAGGTATATGATAAATTGAACGTTTGGTTTTTTTTTTTCTCTTTTATTTATGATCAATTATAAAATTTCTCTTAATTTTCATTTGATTTGTATCTTATACTTCATAAATGAACTTAGCTTTGTGTTTATTAAAAGTCAAAGTGTGTACGTTTAGTATTATTCGTAAATTTTTTTATTTTATTTTTTACCTCCTCTGTTTTTTACTAGCAACGCTTCGGTTTCTAGTATTCTACAGATACTATTTATATTATATTTTAGGGTTTTTTTACATTATAACCCTCTAACTTTCCGTTTTCTACGATGTGCCCCCTTTTTTGAGAAATTTACACTGTAACCTCAAAATACATTTAACTTCTATATGGTAACCTTGCCGTTATCTTGCCGTTAACTAATTTCGTTACTGGGGCCCACTCACCACTTAATAATATTTTTTAATCGATTTGTGTGTTGGAAATGGTTCCGTTAATGGTTTTGGGGGCTATTTTGTTCCTAAAGCCGCCAAATTGATCTTAGAATTAACAAAAAAATAACACAAATGACTCGTTTTGCATATTAAGAAATGTCTCGATTTGCGTGTTTACGTATTTAATACACAAAACAAGACATCTGTGTCATTTTTTTGTCAACTCTGAGCTCAATTTGGTCCCTTTAGGACCAAAATAGCCCCCAAAACTTTTCACAGAACTATTTCCGACACGCAAATCGATAAAAAAAATATTATTAAGTGGTGAGTGTGCTCCACTAACGGAATTTGTTAACAGCAAGGTTACCGTATAGAAACTAAATGAGTTTTGAGGTTAAAATGTAGATTTCTCAAAAAGTGGGGCACATCGTAGAAAACGAAAAGTTAGAGGGTTATAATGTAGAAAAACCCTATATTATATTTTGCCTAACTCGACCCATTTAATAAACGTATTGTGTCGTGTTGTGTGTCACTTGTTTAGTTAAACGTGTTAGAAAAACTTGACACTAACCCGCTTTTTCATGTTGGTTCGTCGTGTGTTATCGTGTTATATGAAAAAATATAACCCTTATTCAATAAATTTATCAAAATTTCCATAATTTATTAGTTTTTTTACTTTTTTTTTTCTTTGGCGGTTGAGTCGTGTTAATTTCGCGTTAGGAATCTCAACACACTAAGGGCTTGTTCTCATTGACTGAACTGAGCTGAACTGAACTGAGCTGAGATGAGCTAAACTGAACTGAACTGAAATGAATACTTTATAAGAGAAGAAAATTAGGAACTGAACTGAAGTGAACTGAGCTGAACTGAACAGAATTTCAATGTAAGAGAACAGACCCTAACTCGACCGGTTTGAATAAAAGTGTCGTGTCTTGTTGATCCATTAAATTAAACGTACTGAAAACGCTTGACACAAACCTAGCTAATATATCCATATTCGGTTCGTGTTGTGTCAACTTTTGTCAGCTCTAGCCAAAATGCACCAATTAGGGGGCGCTTGGATTGGGAGTATTAAATTAAGGGGTAATAAAAGTCAACCCAAACAAAATTAATGTAAACATGGGAGAGGGAGAGCTAGTGATGATGTGATTGTATGAAGATTTATATAGTGATGGTGTGGTGATAGGTGAAGATTGGGAACTATTACCCTTATTTTGGGGGTAATAGGTTACACTAGGGGGAGGGTGGGTAACCTATTACCCTCATTTGGAGAGTAATGATTCCTCCACCCCTCTCTTTTCCTTGTGTCACTACAACCTTAATTCATTCATAAACACCTTCTCCCTACACTAATACCTCTAATCAACTATAATTTACCTAGTTTGACTTTTATTACCCCTTAATTTATTACCCCCATTCCAAGCGCCCCCTTAAGATTGAATGTTTATTGTAAGTTTATAACGAAAATGATCACATGTTGAATTGTGTAAATTAAAGATCGAGCCCGTAGTTTGGGGTCAACCATTGAATAATTTATGAAGGCATTATGTAAATCCTTCACGTGTACGGAGTGCCCCTCATGCATGCAGACAATGCAGTGGATATAAGTAACGGTGTTGCTTCGGTATTGTAACTTTTTTTTTTTTCTTTTCTTTTATTTTCTTTTTTTTAATCAAAACTAGTAGGTGGCATGTAAAATGGATATTTTTGTAAATGGCATGCATATTGTATCCAATTAAAAAAAAATATTATTCAAAAATAATAAAAATGAATAATTTAATATTATTGCATAGTTGTATATGAGTTCAAAAGACTTCGAATAAATTACAGAATGAAAATTAGCAATTTGAAGAACTAGTAAATTAAAAAAATGTAAAAAAAAAAAAAAATAGATAGTTACATTTGATTCGAGTATAAAAGCGAAAGGAAGAAGTATTATTTTCCTATAACTTAATAGTTAATAACTCTTTTATTTTTCCTTCATAAAATTCTTTCTTAAACTAACCTACATTTATTTTAAATTAATACTTACAAGTTTAGATTCGTGCGTGTGAATCTATCAAGTACAATTCTTTGGTTTTTTCAAATAGAATTTTGTTTTTTTTTCACATGTTAGTTTTTTAGATGGTAGTTTTTACAAAATGATGGTATTGTGTTAGTTTTTTTTAAAATGGGAGTAGTTTTTTTTTTTTTTTAAAAGATGGCATTTTTATTTTCTTAAAAAAAAAAAACAAAAATGAGAGGGGTATTTTGAAAAAGTGAAATTTATCACCCAAAACCCCCTTTCACTTTATATATAGGATCACTTTATATACTTACCACATATTCATTTGCATTATAATAAGCTAACAGAAAAACGAAAGTATTAATGTAATACCATATATCATTATCACACCAATTTGCGCCTGATTTTATCATGAATCTAAATAAGAAAGACATTTAATTTAATGCTTGATAATATTACCCCAAAAAATTGTTACATACCCATAGGAAAACAAATTTCTCTAAAAAGGAATGGGACATGTGTATTGGGATTTGGGACATTACAAATTGGAAATTGGAGCAAGTTAATTATGACGAAATGAGTAATGGATTCGAATTCAAAATAAATTTTCCTCTTTAGCTTTCATTATACTATTCACTTTGATTATTTTTGTGGTTAATACATAAGATTGCATGTAGTATGTACTTGCTAAAATCGTTTCATTGTATCATTTTCAAATACTCCCTCCGTCCCTTTTTGATAGTTCCTTATGGGCATTTTTCACGGGTTTTAATAAACACAAATAATTATAGTTAAAGTACATTGAAAAAGTAAATGAACATTTTCACCCAAAAAAAAAAAAGTAAATTGACATTGGGTATGCAAAAAAGTAAAGAGAGAAAGTAATAAAAGTACATGAGAAAACAAAATTTGCATAGGAAATTTAAATTTACACAAGTTTTGTTGCAAATTAGAGGGAATTTTAGTAAAAAATTAATATTAATGGTTGTTGGAAAAACCAAAGGGGTGAACATTTTGGGACTAAAATTTGCCCATAAGGGACTATCAAAAGGGGACGGAGGGAGTAGAATTTTGTTAAATGCTCACAAGGCGTTAGATAAGCATTCAAATATTCCTAAAGTAGTATTAATTTGGAAATGCATGTTAAAATCACATGTCAATCGAGTATAATTAATGGTCATTTTAATATGATAGATATTTCTACTTTTAGTTATCTTATCCAATGTCTCTATGGCGTTCATTAGCTTTTGCCTTTCAAATATTAACTTTATATATGATAATTAATTCTAGATATTATTGGTCAAAATTTTATATTAACAAATGTACCAATCAGATTGAAAATTCATTTTAAAACAAAAAGTGGATGTAGCTTCTAATTGAAATAAGGAAATTCATAAACATAGCCATATATGTATAAGAAGCCAATAAGAAAAAAAATTTTTTTTAAAAAAAAGGATAAATAAACATTAACTACATCGATTTGTGCATAACTGTGTCATGAAATATCAACTATATTCCATTTTAATAATAAGGCTGCACCGCTACATATGTCATTACTTATTTACCTTATAAACAATTCAGTTTTGACTTAGGGCCTTCTCTTACGTTGAAATTCAGTTCAGTTCAGTTTAATTCAGTTCAGTTCAGCTCAATTCAGTTCAGTTCAGTTCAGTTCAGCTCCTAATTTCCTTCTCTTATAAAATTTTCATTTCAGTGTAATTCAGTTCAGTTCAGCTGAGTTCAGTTCAGTTCAGTTCAGCTGAGTTCAGTTCAGTTCAATTCAGTTCAGCTGAGTTCAGTCAATGAGAACGGGCCCTTAGGGCGTGTTCACATTTACTGAACTGAGCTGAGCTAAAGTGAACTGATCGAACTGATTGAAGCTGAACTGAACAGATTGGAGCTGAACTGAATTGGACCGAACTGAACTGAGCTGAAATGAATATTATATAATTAAGAGAAGAAAATTAGGAGTTGAACTAAACTAAAATTAAGCTGAAGTGAACAGGGCCTTATTATACAATCAATATGTGACACTGATGTTAACAACTAGATATGATCTCATTGGATTTTATTGAAGAAACTATTTATAATAATTAAGAATGGACAAGATCTCATTGGATTTTGTTTTTGTTTTTTTTAAAATAAAAAGGGAAATAAGTCACATTTAAAGGAGTTGATTCCCATTTGGCCATTTCCCACATCTCCATGTTATAAAGTCATACTTAAAGTTTCTGTCAAAAAAAAAAAAAAAAGTTCAACTTAAAGTCCATAAACAATTTTTTATACACTCTTCTCTTCTTGTTTTTGTTAATATTAATAAGAATAAGAATGAAGGGTGTAATGGGGAAAAAAGGGTCATTGTGGAGCATCTTTATGCATGCGGACGGTGTGGATTTAATTTTGATGGTCCTTGGTTTCATCGGAGCCGTTGGTGACGGTTGCACATTGCCGATGACTTTTGGTTTCACTAATCAGTTGATAAACAATTTTGGCAGTAATTCTAATTTCAATTCTCCTCAAGCATTTAACAAGATTGTCAACAAGGTTTGTTTATTAATGCATTTTCAACAATGCTTTTCCATTTCTCTATTTTTTTTTAATTACAAATTCTTATATAGAGTTACTTCATGAGTGTTATAAGGATTACTCGATCAGTGTTACATAAGTTACTTCTTTAGTGCGTGTTACAGGAGTTACTTGATTAATGTTATAGGGGTTACTTTGTTTTTTTATACACGGTCACATGGTGTGGCTAGCCGCACACAAGACACTTTTTTTTTTTTGAGTTAATATGAATTTATTTACCAAAATTTTCTATGTATTAAGTTTTTCTTATTGATTATCTATTTTGTTTGTTTTTTAAGTTACTGATTAATTTTATTAATTAAAACTTATTTTTACTAATTTAACTTTGCTGAACTTTACTTGTCTAAAATTTTTGTTACTTATTACTAAAATTAATGAATATTATTTGAATAAGATGTTGAAAACATGACCATAGCTTTCACAATTTACTATAGAGTGACTTCGTGAGTGCTATAAGCATGTCATTATGTTAAAGCTTTCACATTTTACTACTCCCTCCGTCTTTGAAAGAACGACCCATTTGGCTTAATTTTAGTCCCAAAAAAGAATGACTCATTTGCATTAAAACACCCACCAATTTGCAATAACATTTGTGCAAAATTAGCTTTCCCATATAAAAATTTGATTTTCCATATAATTTTATTACTTTCTCTCTCTATTTTTTTTTTACAAACCCCATGTAAGTTTATATTTTCAATATACTTTTACTTCTTCTTATTTAACAATCTTAATACCCACGTAATCAACTCAAATGGGTCGTTCTTTCGGGGACGGAAGAAGTAGTTCAATTAGCAATTTTAGCATATAATGTCTTGGAATTAGATGCATAGAAAAAAGATGCATAAGATGAAAAATTGGAGTAAACAATGTAGGTTGAACGGCCGACTTTGGATCCCAATGTTTGCCTGTTTGGGGCTTATGAAGATCAGATGCAAGTCATGCAACATCTTATTCAGATTCATATTGTATCATGTTACTCCGTATTTATTATGCATGCCCTAACTTTTGTTTTAATCTACTCCTTCCATCTCTTAGTTACATTCCTGCTTTTCTTTTTAGATGTTTCAAAATTACATTCATAATTAAATGAATTTTTACCAAATATCCCTAAGTAATTATGATGTGCCGTTACTTTAATTATTTTCCATTTTGCAATTAATGTTTGCACATAAACCATAATTTTTATTCACTCTTGAACATTCTAAATCCATGTTCAGCACTATAATTGAATTATGATTGGTCTTTCTATTTTTCATAAAAGTTAATAGCAATTATAAAAGTTTTAATTATAAAAGTTAATAACAATTATAAAAGTTTTATTTTTTTTAAAATTAATCCCGTTAATGCATTTTCCGTTATAATGTTTCTTCAAAAAAAAATTTATAATAATAAATTAATGCTTCTCTTACCAAAAAAAAAAATAAAAGTTTAGGAGTAAAATTTTTTCTTGATTGCAAAGTTTTTGGAGATCACCTAAGATGTTTATCATGTACTCCGTACTTCGTTACACAATTATTGCGTGCATCATTTTGAGGTTTATTTATTAATTTTACCATGCATATTTTTCAGCATCCACTACTTTGATATGAAATATCTTTAATTATACTTTAATAATTATTATAAAAGAAAATGATGGCAATGGTTGTGCACTTGTGCTAACTTATGGCTAGGCTAGCCCATGATAGTGTTGTGTCATGGTAGCCCAAGGCATTATCTAAACTGTAGACCAGGCGATCCATAGTGCTGTCTTAATGTTTTTTCTTTTATTAAATCTGGCAATGAGATGTGCATATATATATATATATTTTTTTGAACGAAAGTAATAATATCATTAAATAATAGTCATATGACATCTACAAAATAAAGAATTGTAAACGATCAATATTATTGCAATCTTTAATTATCCATTAGTACTAACTTGTTACCACAATAATTTGTATGGTAAGGTAATAAATTGTTGAGAAAAAGAAATACTGTATTACCTAGCTATTTTCACATTTTTCATTTAAGATTGTTCATTTAATTTCTCTACAGAACGTATTAGTTTTATGCATTATGGGAGCAGGAGCACTGGTTTTTGGTTTCCTTGGTGCGTCTACACTATCTTTCATTTTTATTTTTCTGTTTTTTTTTACTTCTTTATTATTTCGTTTTGCTATGATATACTGTACTTATTTTAATTTCTATACTAAGGTAATATTTATACTTGTATAAAGTAGCTAACAATATATCAATTTACAAAGAGAGTGAAGGCATGAAGCTCACTAATTTAAGTACTTAGAATAAAACTACGGAGATAACATTGTGCGAAGTATATTGAATTGGAAAATGAATATGGAAGCAAATTCGTAGAAATTTTTTTTTTAGAAGTTTTATATGTAGCTGGTCATAACGTGTAACCGGAGCTACTTGGCTAGGGGTTACTTAATCGATAAGAGGTTATTCGGTCGAGAATAACTCGGTTAATCAGGGATTACTTGATCAAGGTTTATCGGACGATCGGGGGTTACTGAATCAGGGATTACTCGGTCAATGTTTTGGGATGTGTCTGCCGGCCACACAAAAACACGTCGTATAAAAATAGATAATTTGCCAAAATTACCGTATAATTTCTTTTTTTTTTTTTTAATGGAACCTTATAATAGTTTTTGGCAACATTGACCACAACAACACGAACTTTTAAGTTTTAACAAGGTGCATTTAGCGGCATGAATTTTAACTAATAGTCGTAATAGCACCAACTTCTTTATCAGGTGCACAAAATATCATAAATGAAACCTAGGACCGAAACTTTTATCCAATACGATGATTTTGTTAATTTTTTTACAAATTTTGATATCATATTTATTTAGTCCTCAAAGTCCAAATTGACCCAAGATCTTAACCGAGACATTTATAGAGCACGCAATTCAATTTTTTTTCAATTTAATTTGCTAAATTTGATCTCAAAATTGACTAAATTGACCTCCAAAGCCTTGTTTGATAATTTTTTTTCCGCATACAAATCGAGGCACGTAATACCAGACGATTTTTTTATGATAATAAAATATTAGATACCATGTATTCGGCAAAACTTTTGATATTTTGTGCACTTAACGAAGAAGTTTGTATTGTTAAAACTACGTACTAGACTACTAGTGAAAGTTCATGCTACTACTTGCACCTTATTAAAAATTTGGATGTTGAGGCCAATTTTGCCTATTTTTTTAAACAACATACCTTACGCTAGAATTTGAGTGTTGACCTTGTTTATTGACATCGACCTCGTCATGTGTGGGTCATCACCCAACAATTCTACTCCCATGAAAACAAAAATAAACCCAATAGAGGGAAAGAGAACACTCCTATCCTATGAACAAGAAAACCTTCAGCCATCCATTTCTGAAATAAATACCCAATTGATTCTTAAAGACAACATCTTGGGTGCTTCTTCGCTATTAGAGCTCGAATTCTTCAAACCCAATTCAGATTGCTCACTGATTGTTGAAGTACATAATGTAAATGGGTTTAATTTGTTGCTGGTTTTCAGAGGCACACCACCTGTTCGATGAAATGCCGCAGTGAGCGAACACCCTAATGAAAGGGTGATTACTCTCATATTTGTTAGGTGTGAGACCAACCCACTTAATTGGAGAGTTGTATCAGGGTTTTGCAGAAAATTAACCAGCGAGTAACGCTTTGTTTAATGTTCTTTCACCAACTTTCTTTCTGTGAGATGGCGTTGGTGAGGGTAGCAGTGAATTGGTGGTGGTGGTGGGGTGGTGTTGGTGAGGGAGAAAGAGGAAAAATACAGGGAGGCTGTTTTGAGAGAAGACGTGACAAGGTCAATGCCGGAAAACATGGTCAACGCTCGGGTTCTGGCGTAAGTTCTGTCCTCCCTAAAAATTTAAGTTAAGGCGTGTTCTTAAAAAAAAAAAAAAAACTACCTCCGGTTCTTATTATTCGCAATATATTGGTTCACATTACTAGCACACACCCACAAAAAAAAAAAATGTTAATGTGTTATGAACCTTTTAGCAAAAAAAATTGCAACACATTTAACACCCAATGTGATGAGAGTGAAGATAGCTAACAGTGGTAATAGCTACACACTCTGCTGTTCTTTGACATGCAACTTAAACTGAAATTATAGAGTTTTTTTTAATTGAGGAGTGTCATTGTGAATCTTGTGATGTTTAAGTTTAATGCCTTTTTGAAGCATCAAAGCACATTAATATGTCTCTTTGGCTTACTTTGACCTCATTGGTTTCATTTGGGTTTTTAACACACACAACAAGTTAAATATTCTGAATGGGATTCTAAATAAAACCAACCTAAATCATCTGCAATAGTGAGTAAAAACCTACTTCGTATTACATATAACATGGAAAACTCTTGTAACAAATGTTTATAGGAAGTGACTGAAATGCCTTATGTGAGTCTTAATGCTACTAGAATGGACGGATGGAGTGCTCAGAGAGTAGAGTTTAGTAGCTGAGCCGAAACTTGTGACTAGGCTGCTGCTTGCCCTGCAATGCTATATTTACAATCTGGTCTATTTTTGTAAATGCTTTATATGTTTGGCTTTGCAATTTGCAGAGGGATATTGTTGGACAAGGACAGCTGAAAGACAAGCCTCGAGACTGCGATATAGATACTTAAAAGCAGTGTTGAGGCAAGATGTGGGTTACTTTGATTTGCATGTTAGTAGTACTTCTGAAGTAATCATCAGTGTTACCAATGATAGCCTTATCATCCAAGATGTAATAAGTGAAAAGGTATACTTTCTTGTTATGATGCCTTTTTATTTTCCTTGCTTCTTGCCCTCTTGGCTATTGCATGAAATTCTAAGTAGCATTTGGCAAGCAGTCATAAATTGTAGCAATGGTAGTTAAACTGTGTGTAAGCTCATGAAGAACATTTTTTTTGTCAATCTCATCATCCATGATAATGTGAGACTATCCATGATAAATTGTAGAATTGTATGTAGCTAACATGAGTTTTGCACTCCATTGCCCTCTGCTGATAAATTAGGTACCAAATTTTGTGAGGAACGTATCCCTATTTGTCTCAAGCTATGTGGTAGCATTTTCATTGCTATGGAGGTTAGCAATAGTCGGGTTTCCCTTCATAGTTTTCCTTATTATACCGGGCTTGATGTACGGAAGGATATTGATGGGGCTATCTAGGAAGCTGACTCTTGAGTACAATAAGGCTGCAGGCATAGCAGAACAAGCAATATCCTCCATAAGAACAGTATATGCCTTTGTAGGAGAACACAAAACATTATCTAACTTCTCAACTGCTTTGGAAGGATCAGTGAAGTTGGGACTCCGGCAAGGTTTGGCTAAGGGTGTCGCTATTGGTAGCAACGGCATAATTTTTGCTGTTTGGGCTTTCTGTACTTGGTATGGTACCAAACTTGTTTTAAATCACACTGCTAAAGGTGGTACCATTTATATGGTTGGTGCTGCCCTTTGTGTGGGAGGACTGTAAGTTCCTTTGCTCATTTTTCCTGATGATTTTTTGAATTTATTGTTTTATTCTAGCTAACTTCCTTTGAAATACATTGTTGTTTCTTTCCTTCTAATTTATTATTAAAAAATAAGAAATCGAGTAGGCAACAATCTAATGTATGAAAGACTTAAATTTGTGTGTTGTGATTTGTGAAGTTTTGAGTTGTGTAGCTATATGCGTAAACCACAAAAAATCCAACCTACAACATTAATGTAAAGATTAAAGAAATAAGCAGAAAATTTGGGGGTTACAAGTTGTAACTCTCTCGATTTCTCTCTCTTTTATGACTTGTTCTTTTACCTGTTGAAACGCTAAGGATGATTTCTAAATCATTAAGATATCATAACATTAACTAGTAATATTGTCCCCTTTTAGATAAATATGACATGACACCACTAATCAAATAATTTTGGTGTTTACAGTATGAAAGTAAGATAAGCTGATTCCATGAACATAAAATAAAAATTTCTCTTCTTGACTTCTATTGTTGCTTACTTCATTTCTTTATCTTTTGATGATATTGACAGGGCTCTGGGTTCTAGTTTACCGAACATTAAATACTTCTCAGAAGCTGCTTTAGCAGGAGAAAAGATGATGGAAGTGATAAACCGGGTGCCGGCTATTGACTCAGAAAAAATGGATGGGCTAACCTTAGATAATGTATCTGGGAAAGTTGAATTTAAGCATGTCAGTTTCACTTACCCTTCAAGACCAGATTCAATAATTTTCCGCGACTTCTCACTGCAAGTTCCTGCAGGGAAAACAGTCGCATTAGTTGGAGGGAGTGGTTCAGGAAAATCCACTGCAGTAGCTTTGCTTCAAAGGTTTTATAACCCACTTGGTGGGGAGATACTTTTAGACGGGGTGTCAATTGATAAGCTTCAACTTAAGTGGTTGAGATCACAAATGGGGTTAGTCAGCCAGGAACCTGCACTTTTCGCGACTACAATTAAAGAGAACATACTTTTTGGCAAAGAAGATGCTACGATGGATGAGGTCTTTGAAGCTGCAAAAGCATCGAATGCTCACAATTTCATCAGTCAATTGCCTCTGGGCTATGATACACAGGTATATGCACCATAATTTGCACATGTATTGAGTCATTCTTAGTGTTGAGCATTATTGCAGAATTCTTCTTGGAATATTATCAGAAGAACAAGTAATGTCTGATTATTGTTAACGATTATTATAGTACAATCTCTAAGAGACATACAATGAATACTACAGTTCAATTTTGATAAGTGACATTCATGTTGGAATAGTGAATTTATTTGCATGTATAAAATTATTTCTCTGTTTTGGTGAAGTGAAGGTAAGGCTGTATGCATCTTCACTTTCCCTTCTCTTATTCTGCTGACATCCTTGGAGTCGTGAAGGGGTTTTGAGATAATGTCGGTGTTGATGTATATAGTACAACATATTTGATGTAGGTGTGTTAGGGGTATACTTGTGTTGATCATCAATCCTTACGTTCAAGAGTAAGTGAAGTAAATTTTGTTCATTTTTTGTGCATCATGTCTGCAGGTTGGAGAAAGAGGAGTCCAAATGTCAGGTGGACAAAAGCAAAGAATAGCAATAGCAAGAGCAATAGTCAAGAAACCACGTGTCCTGCTCCTAGATGAGGCAACCAGTGCATTAGACTCCGAGTCAGAACGAGTTGTCCAAGAAGCACTTGACAAGGCTGCTTTGGGACGAACCACAATAGTTATTGCCCACAGACTCTCCACAATTCGTAATGCTGACACTATTGCCGTTATCCAAAACGGCCAGGTGATGGAGATCGGTTCCCATGATGAGTTGATCCAACACAAAGAAGGGATGTACACTTCATTAGTTCGGCTACAGCAGATGGAAAAATCTAATGATAATCAAAGAAGTTTGTCTCACCCTTCCACCTCAAACTTACCTATGTCTTACAATGTGGATTCAAGACATAGCATGAGTAGCCGTACACTCTCATTAGGCAGTCGCTCAAGTTCACTCAAATCGGTTCATGACTTGGCCAATGAACTTGATACCAAGCCTAAGGGCGATGAAGTATTGCCTGTCCCATCATTTGGAAGATTGTTGTCTTTGAACTTACCTGAGTGGAAACAAGCCATTTTGGGTTGTTTGGGTGCTATACTATTTGGAGCAGTCCAACCACTTTATGCATTCACTATGGGGTCGTTGATATCCGTATATTTCTTGGAAGATAAAGAAGAGATCAAGAGGAAGACTACGATTTATGCTTGGTGTTTTTTTGGATTGGCTGTGTTCTCATTTATAGTGAATATTGTTCAACATTACAACTTTGCATATATGGGGGAGTTCTTGACTAAAAGAGTACGAGAAAGGATGCTAGCTAAAATGCTTGCCTTTGAGGTTGGGTGGTTCGATCAGGATGAAAATAGTACTGGTGCTATTTGCTCAAGGCTTGCTATAGATGCCAATGTTGTAAGTTATCTATCCCCTTGCTTCTTAATAGTTCCATTTCCATGTGCTAGTTGTTGTATTCTGTTATATCTTTAGTACTACATATTTAGTGCCTTTTTTTTCTTTTGTCAGTGAAATATTTTAGTCAACCTTATTATTTTCACGGCTACCTTATGTGGGGAAAAAAATATTAATGTGTCATTTCGTTTACTCTTAAGCACCCCTAAACATTACTCGTATTAACTTCCTTAAAGGTGACCATAAAATCAAGACGTCCGAAGTAGAATACGTAACAAAAGTGATGGGAGGGAGAAATATTTTCCCTTCAACATTGATGAGCATTTTTGTGACTTGTTAACTCATATATTGACTATTTGCAGGTAAGATCGTTGGTTGGAGATCGGATGTCACTTATAGTCCAATCAATTTCAGCTGTTGTAACTGCAGTTACAATGGGTTTAGTCATTTCATGGAAGCTGGCCATTTTCATGATAGCAACCCAACCCCTAATTATAATTAGTTACTACGCAAGGGCTGTTTTACTTAAAAACATGTCTAAGAAGGCAAGCAAAGCCCAGAATGAGAGTAGTAAGTTGGCTGCTGAAGCTGTATCCAACCTTCGCACAGTCACTGCTTTCTCGTTCCAGGACCGAATCCTAGCAATGCTTGAGAAGGCACAAGAAGGCCCTCGAAAGGAAAGTATTCGACAGTCATGGTATGCAGGTCTTGGGCTGGGAGCCTCTCAGGGCATGTACATTTTTGTTTGGACTGCTGATTTTTGGTATGGTGGTAGGCTAATGGCTCATGGTCAGCTAACTTCTAAGGCATTGTTCCAGAACATCATAATCTTAGTGACCACCGGGCGTGTCATTGCTGAGGCCGGGAGCATGACCTCAGACCTTGCCAAGGGTGTGGATGTTGTTGGATCAGTGTTTGCAGTCCTAGATCGTGTTACCAAGATTGATCCCGACAGTTCTAACGGATACCAGCCTAAGAAAATAAGTGGTCACATAGAAATCCAAGATGTACACTTTTCGTACCCTACTAGGCCCGATGTTGTGATTTTCAAGGGCTTTTCAATCAATATTGAGGCTGGTAAATCATCCGCGCTAGTGGGCCAAAGTGGGTCGGGTAAGTCGACAATTATTGGTTTAATCGAAAGGTTCTATGCTCCTCTCAAGGGGTCTGTCAAAATTGATGGACGTGATATACAGACGTATAACCTTAGGTCCCTTAGGAAGCATATAGCTCTAGTGAGCCAAGAGCCTTCATTATTTGCCGATACCATAAGGGGGAATATAGCCTACGGAGCTAGTGATGAGGTTGATGAATCAGAGATTATCGAGGCTGCAAAGGCTGCTAACGCTCATGACTTCATATCCGGACTAAAAGACGGGTATGATACGTGGTGTGGTAATAGAGGAGTTCAATTATCGGGAGGACAAAAGCAAAGAATAGCAATAGCAAGAGCTATTCTAAGAAACCCGGCAATACTATTGCTAGATGAGGCAACAAGTGCACTTGATAGCCAGTCCGAAAATATTGTGCAAGAGGCACTTGAACGAGTAATGGTTGGTAGAACAAGTGTGGTAGTGGCACATAGGTTGAGCACTATACGAAAGTGTGATCTCATTGTGTTGTTAGAGAAAGGCGAAGTTATAGAGAAAGGTACCCATTCCTCTCTTTTGGCTAAGGGACCAAATGGAGCCTATTATTCTTTGGTGAACCTTCATGGCACTCCACATCCTTCAAATTTGGAGTAGATAATTAGAACTGTGCAATGTAGTACTAATTACTAAATATAGTGGAGATGGAACGTACTACTAAGCATTGTATTGACATTTATTAGCAAGTTCATCTAGACTTTAGAGTCCAGTGAATGAGGAGCTGCAATTCTGTTTTATTTGGACCTCTAAAATAATTGTCTATGCTATGTTAGAAGGATTGATACATTGTTTTTCTTTAGTTCCAGCGTTTGGGTTTTCACAATTGCCAATAAACATTTTATATGGAGCACCAATAATATTTTTAATTATATTTTGGCAATATTTGTAACAAAATTTAACATGTTTAAATTATACACAAAAACGAATTTTTGACAAAAAATGAATTTAACTAGACCATATATGACCTTTTTATCCCACAAATCATATAAGACGGTAGAAGGAATGTACGTGTGTGAATAAAGAAGCCCTGTGCCTTTCAGCTTATTGGCAGAGCTAAGCAGAGCATATTCAGGTGTCAGCAGAACACAGCAATGCGAATTGAGTTATCAGAGCAGAGTAAATTTCAACAGAGGAGCTCAAAAGAATAGAGGAGAATATTTTCAACGTTGCGGTTCAAAAATTAAAAAATGTATATTGGGTATATTTAACATTAAGATCTCAATGAGACTTATGAGAGTATGAATAACTCATTTGAGAGCTTCCTTCACGATTTTAGGGTATCCTAGAATTGAATGCATCACCTTTGCGGCTCTAATAAAAACAATAAAAAATAAAAAACCTCAAGATTTCAATTTAAAAGGTATTATTCACTTTTTATTTTAAAATCTTAGAAACATGACTAAAAACAGTCCAAACTAAATTTTCAGTCTTTTGACTGATTTTATAGTTAAGGTTTATTTTTGGTTTGGCATGTGTAAACCATAAAAATTTCAAACTTGCAATATATAATTAAAGAGGCAGAAAAATATAGGGAACAATTATTTCATTGATAATTTGTGGGTAAAAACTCTCGTAAATCTCTTGATTCCTCTCTCCAAAGGGCTAGGGTTTTGATATCTGTTTATAGTACGGGGCCTTGTTGGCTTATTCCATACTATATACCTACAATGTTTGGTAGTAGGGAGGAGATGGGGTCTTTGTGACTTATTCCATCTAAGCCTGATTAAACCCTAAATACGACCCTCTTTATATAGAATGTCGTAGAGTAGTAAACAAGATAGCTATAAAATATTCTACGAGATCTTAAAGATAATATCTTATATTTTTTGATATTATCTCCTAATTTACATAAATCTGACACCTAATAATTAACAAAATTTCGGTGTCAACAAATGCCCCCTCGAGACCTGTTGTGGAGATTTGATATCGGATGCAACTTGGTCTCGAAATTTTCCAGTAGAATTTGAAAGCAAATTTGGTATGCCCCCATTAAATCTACGAGTTTTGAGATTTGAAGATTGGAGATGAAGAGCGAAAATTGTCCCACCGAGCGTGCCAATTTGTAAACCATAAAAATTTCAAACCTGCAATATATAATTAAAGAGGCAGAAAAATATAGGGAACAATTATTTCATTGATAATTTGTGGGTAAAAACTCTCGTAGATCTCCTAATTTACATAAATCTGACACCTAATAATTAACAAAATTTCGATGTCAACAGCATGATCAATCCACTCCTGGAGCCATGGTTTTTCAAATTTTTGATTTTTAATCCAGTTTAATACTCCATATCAAACTAGTGAGCAACTCTAGAAGTGAGAAGTGGTGTACTAAAAAAAACAACTGATTGTACTTCTTTCGTTCCCTGACCTAATGTTGCAACAATTATTATTTTAAGAAGATTTAATATTGCAACATTTCCTTATTTGTATGTTTTCTCTTTATTTCTCAAATCACATAAGTCTCTAATTTTATATATCTCTCTTTGTCTTAAAATTCGTGCAATATTCCCATATTGTAATATTAGAGAAATAATGGATCGGATGAAGTATATTATAAGGTAAAACCAATTGTTTAAATAATACTCATAGTAAGATATAAATGCCTAAATAAAGTTAACTAAACATTGTCTTATCTATCTTTCTTTCCTAAATGGATTCAAATTAAACTAATTCCCATACTACCCTCATAAAAATCACACACAAACAATCCCTTCAAAATGAGAGAAAGTGACAGTCACAATAGATAGAGATCAGAAAACTCTTTTTTTGTATCTTAAAATAAGCTGTCAAACTCAACCTATAATCAGGGAAATTAGGTGATATGGATTAAGCCTAAAAATATTGATTAGTTAATTATAAATTAAAAAATCTTAGCCGCGGAAATTCGTACGTATTAATCCTCAATTTTGCAATTTCTTTTATCTTCCTAATGACCTTAGAGTCAATCAAAAGGGGCAAAAAATTAAAGATGATGACAAATTCCTTAAAGAATTAGTATAAACAGGTTTATATGTCTGAAAGTGGACACCTGTTTGGCTTATGTTGATTGTAGTAGCATTATTTTACTTTAAACTTTTAAAGATTTCACTGTATTAGTCTCATTCTAATTGTGCTATAAATTAAATTCATTAAAACCTACCTGAAACCCTTTTTCATTTTCTTTCTTCCACTCCCTCTAATAATTAATTGAGGTTGATGTCCCCATTTAGATTTTTAATGTTTGGAGAGATTGTGCTTATATATATATACAATTATATATCAATCAAGACTTAGCGTAACGCTATATGACTAACATATTATGTTACTAATATAATGTTGATCGATGATGTGGTACTGATGCAAACATAATTTGACTGTGCTTCTACACATGTATAGCAAATTAGCAAGTATCTGACCAGCAAATATTAGTCAACAAGAAAACATTGAGGTTTGAGGTCTAGTCATGTTCTTCAATTCCTATCGTTACCACATCATCAATCTTTATTAACACTAAAAAAAGGCTTTTTAAAAAAAAATAAAAATAAATAAATAAATAAATAAATAATAATAATAATAATAATAATAATAATAATAATAATAATAATAATAATAATAATAATAATACTTGATGTAACATCGAGCTTTACTTTTAACTATTTTTAGTATGTTTTTTGTTGAATTACTTATTGATAGTAGTTACCTAACATGTTACATACAACATGTTCAATGTTATGGGAAATGAATGTGTCTGTACTTGCAAAACCAAAATTACCCTAAAAAAGAAAAAGAGAACATCAAAATGAAAAAGGTAGATATACTACAAAATGTAAAGTTAAGTTGATGAGTTTGAGTGATATCATGCCAAATGCTACAAGACACCTAAATGAATTGCTTAACAATTGATGAAATTATTATTATTATAGACATAACATAAATAATATTTGGTAGGGTACTAGTATCATTATAGCTAGCAAATTATTTAAATGAATGAGTATCATGAGTTGCAATGCTGGGATATTTGAAGTTCATGAACATGCATTCCAATAATAATAATCCAATGACCAATCTATTTTGCAATCTTTCAACAGGCTGACTAGGTTACAGAACACTTGTGAATCTCTTTTGACTTTTTCTGGATTTAATTGTGACTATTTTTATGGGACCATTTTCTACTTTAGTTGGGAAGAATTGCCTATGTAACCATTCTAAAAGCCAACTGTTAACTTGATTGAATGTAGCTAGACCTCACCAAATTGATTCGTACAGTCGTAACTGATTCAAACTACGTAGTATTTTATATTTTTGAATTTAAGGGCAGGTGATGAGAATTGAATTTAGGATCACATGAAATTGGTAGAAAATCTTTAACTACTTGAGCAGTTGAGTTATCTCTCACTCGCAGTTTATATTTGAATTTATTACCTTGATTTTGATTGTAATCAAGATCTATCCAAAAATTATTATCCGATAATTATTAGAATTTATATAATTGATTAATTTGTTATAAGAAATTTGTTGATTAATTGAATATGACTGAATCCAAGTAAACTTGACTGATCCAAACTGAGTTAGATACTAGATGATCTAGATCGGATTTGAATCAAATTAACCTAAACATGTATCTCTTGAATTGCATAATCAATTACCACCTCTTAACTAGCACAAGGTTGTACTCGAGACACATTTTAGTTTAGTTAAATTTCATGTCAATAATGCATGCCTCACATTGAACAAGGAGGTATGACTTAAGAGATTGATTTATGAGCTTGGTGAATACATCTGTTTGTTATATTGATCGATGAGAGAGGAATAAGCGGTTCATCTTTTATCTCTTTCTGATCAAGCCATGTATCCTAGTGTCCTACATAGGCAACATAGCAGAACAAGTGAATTGTTATGTAGCTACCCTACCATGGCAAAAGCGCCACCCGAGTTTTATTTATTTATTTATTTTCATCGATTTTTACTTGTTATTTTGGGCTATTTATTCATAGATTATTTAAAAAAAAATTACTTTCTAGAATTTTTTAGTTGACACCGTTTGACTTTTACACTACACAACACGCTTTGACTCGCTTTTATTGTTTATAGATACGATAAAACATATTCATGTGGGATCTTGTTTGAATCGCTTCAATGTGTATTTTATTACTATCTACTTTTTATAATTTTACAATGTTGATAATTAGAGATACTAATCATTAAAAACATGCGTTGGCAAGCGTGATAATAGAAAAGTGTCAACTAAAGAAAAACAAAGGAAATATATTTTTGCTAAAATACAAAATAAATTATAAGTCTGTTGTAATTTTATAGTAACTAGGATGGCTAACGCGCGCGATGCGTGGCTATAGCTAGCCATGTTAGGGTGTTCTTTCGACTTAGCCTTATATCATAACTTTAGTTGTTGGTCGGATTAATGAGCGGCGTCTGGGTTTTATAATAGAGAATATTGAAATTTGATTTTCACTATAACATGTCGGTGGCTTTTGCGTTGGCGGAACGCAAGAAGCTTTGATAGGTAGGCTAACATACCTATTGATGATCAAGTTTGCTTTATACTAGCTCGGGTTGAAGACATTCGCAGAGCACATGATCGAAATTTAATGGAGAGAAAAGGAAAACGATAAAGGGAGGAGATATTCGTGAGGTGGGAGGTTCCTCCGAATGGTTGGGTGCGGTTGAACACAAATGGTGCTTCGAAGGGCAACCGCAGGCTAGCAGGGGCAAGGGGCATTATTCGAGATCACACGAGTGAAGTTTGTGAAGTACTTGCGATGAATTGTGGTTCCTGTACTTGTATGAGAGTAGAATTGTTAGCAATATTGAATGGTTTGGCCATTGCTTAGAACGTAGGACATCGAAAAGTGCAAGTTAAGGTTGATTCAGAAGTGGTAGTTCGCTTGTTAGTAGACTCGATCCCTACTAACTCTCCTTTAATTCATATAATCCAAAATGGTAATAAATCCCTAATTGCTAGACAAGGGCGGGAGTTCACGATCAGACATTGCTACAGAGAAGGCAATAGAGCAGCTGATTAGTTAGCTAACTACGGGGTTCGGATGCAGCAAAAATTGATTATCTTTGAGGTAGTCCTGGAGGATCTTCGTGCCGTATTATTGGAGGATCTTAAGGGTTTGACCTTTCCGAGAAAAGTGCCTACTAGTTAATTAAGTAGCTTAGTTGGTTTTTTTGTGTGTTTTGTTTTCCTTTCCGTTAAATTTTTATTTTTTATTTTGTTAGTTTTTCTCTAGTTTTGGGGGCTTGCTCCTCTTTACCAAAAAAAAAAATTTATGCACACTATTTTTAAGAGTTCAAGAAAGAAGCAATTAACATTAATGAGGAAAAATAATTATCCAAATACTATTCATATGAGTAAACTTAATCTTTTAAAAGGTAGGGACGATATATAGGGATTTGATTATATCTATCAACAAATAATGACTTTGGATACTAATTACAAATTATAATTATGTAGGGAATATTTCAAGCATTATGATAACCCCAAACTTGAACCCCACTGTGATCATACACTAAAGTACGGTGGCGTTCCAAAGGGAAAGACAAAGAGCAAAAAGAGTCGCCAACAAGTTTTAGGAACTCGTAAACCCAAAAGACAATCCAAAGGACCATCAACTACTCCATAAGGTCTTGAACCAAATAGGGTCCGGGGATGAGGGTACGAATCTAATCTACAAAAGAAAGGACCCGCCCTATAAAATAGGGCTCTACTTTGTTCTGCTCGTATTTATGCGCGCTTTTCGAATAACATACAAACATTATATTAAACCTACCCTGTTTATCTATGTTGGTTGAATATTAATGCACAAATAAGACTATTATTGGCGATCACTTGAGTTAAAATCACATTAGCCTAAACCAAATTATTAATTATCTTATTAAGCGTGATTTCAAGTACAAATTCCCTTTAACAATCATAAAAGGTGTGATCAAGCAACAACAAAAAAATATAAATCAAGCAACATAATAATAAACAATATTAAATAATAACAATGATAATAGCATGATGAGGCATAATAAAGCTTGATAATAATAGCAAGACCCTAGGCATGATACTAACAAGATTAATAACAAATCCTAGCATGTCACTAAACAATAAAGATCAAAGCTTTAAACCTAGCATGGTACTATAACATGATATTAGAAAGGATTAAAGGCACCCTAAACATGATACTAGAAAGCGTAAAATAACATCCTAATTATGATACTAGAAAGTATTAAAAACATCCTAACATGATACAAGGAATTATAAACGATAATAAGCATACAATCTACATTGTGAAAGAAAAAGGAATTAAGCTAATCTACTTACTTTGAAGCCTCGTACCTCTTTCTAATAACAAAACACACAAGTTAGTAAACTTTAATGAAAATAAATAAAGAATAATTAAAGAATTAAATTGAAATCAAAATAAATAAAGTTTTGACTAGTTTTGGACCAAACCCTCAGAAAATATCAAACCTTGCACGTCTAGGGTGAAGGCAGCTTCGAACTTGGCTAGATGATTCAAGATCTTATGAATGCGGAAGAATTAATGAGAGGGAGAAAGAGAGCATATATTGCTCAAGAGAGAAAAGAGAGAATTAAGGAAGAATTAATGATGAGAATTCATGATAGTTGATTGAGAGAATTGATGATTCTGAAAACAAGGATTCGGACCCTATTTATAATGAAAATAGTCCGGAAAAATCATAGAATTTGATAAGGAATAAAACTACACGTTGTCGCCAGAAATTGACTCTGTCGCGAGGCGACAGAGTCTGTCGCGTGGCGACAGACTTGTCGTTTGGCGACAACCTGTATTAGCGCGTTTTCTTCACGCGGAATCCGATCTTTAATCAACTTGATCTACGGAATCCGTACAGAAGATAAAATATGTATTTTTAAGATAATAAAACGATATTTTATTCCAAATAAAAGTCTATTTTAAAAATAATTAATTATTAAATCTAATAATATTAGAATTAAAAAGGAACATTCTAGAAACTTCTAGAAAACTATAATTAATCCTAATAATTTTAGGAATAATAATTAACATTGGGCCCTCCTCTAGATCATTGGGCCGTAATTAAATAATTAACCAGGCCCAGTTTAGTATTTTGGCCATAACTTCCTCATTATTCATCGGAATTGGGCTTATAATATATCGTTGGAAAGGTCTTTTCGAGCCCCATCCAACTACACCATTATTAGACCTTAATTATGGACCAAACTAAACTGGTTTGGCTATTTTCAAATAAATAAAGTCATTTTCAAAAATAGAGAGAAGAGAACTTTAATTAAAACTAAACCGCAACACTTGACTTTCAACCACTTTCACCTAATTCGATAACAGTACAACGTGAAAGGCATTCATCACTGGGTTTGGTTTTGGGGAGACACAAATGGGTGTCTACAAATTAGCTCAATTTATAATTTTTAAATATGTTCGTGTTAATGTGATGTAAAACAATCTATCTCTCCTCCCTTCTACTTTCTACCGCCAAAAAATCGTCCCTTTCTTCTCTCAACCAACATTAAACTCCACGAGGGAGGAGACATAAATTTAGGCGAAGGAGAGGAAGGACAACACTAGGGTAGCAAGCTAGAGGAATTGAAGAAAGGAGAGAAAGACTCTTAGGCGACAAGGAGAAGGTAGAGGTGGCCGAAGTTAGGGCCTGATCTCTTCAGCTTAATTTCAGTTTAGTTCAATTCAATTTAGTTTAGTTCAGCTCCAATCATTTCATTTCAGTTATGCATGCCCAAATTTGGGCCCAGGGTAGTTATGCATGCCAAAATATATTTTTCCAAGGTTTGAGTAACCAAAAAAAATTTTTTAGTTAAAATTTTGGTGGAAGCCTGCTATATTTGGCCCAAAATAATGGCTTTGGGTGCAACTTTTTTTTGGCTCGAAGCTTTGACCCAAATTAGGGCAAGGAGGAAGCTAAGGGTATGTAACAATTATTGGAGATCTAGGTTAGGGATGATAAGGCGGTGAGGGGAGGAGAGGAGAAAGAAAAGGTCGATGGTGAGGGGAAGGGAGGAGAGAAAACTATATGTGGCGGTGACTATGCAATAATGAAAAGGAGAGACTAAGAGGATGGTTTTAAATTAAAATGTGTTTCACACGAAACAAACTAACAAATATATGTATATATATATGTATGTACATATATATATATATATATATATATATATATATATATACATATATATATATATAAATATAATATATATATATTATATTTATATATATATATATGTATATATATATATATTATATATATATATATGTATATATATATATATGTATATATATATATATATGTATATAATCTCAAACTTCTATCTTAATCCAACCACCACTCTCGGCCAAGTTGTTGCCTTAGCTCTATACAATAACAATTAACCACGATACTAGCTAGCCGCCGCTCCATCACAACCAATGTCCTCTTTCAAACTTAATGTTGCCTCCTTTGAGATATACCTCATATTTAGCACTGTCAAAACGGTTTGACAGTTCGGTTTCGGTTCGGTTTGAAATCGGTTCGGTATTTAATCGGGTCGGTTTGAAATCGGTTTAATTGTCTCACGGGTCGGTTTTGGTTCGGTTTAAATAGTTATCAGTTCGATTCGGTTTCGGTTTACTTTTAAGCGGTTTTAATTCGGTTCGGGTTGTACATAGTCCGGGTAGTATACGGTTCGGTGCAGACGGGTTGCGATTTGTTAACGGTGCGGTTGTGGGGAATGTTTTAAGCATTATGATCCCAAACTTGAACCCCACTGTGATCATACACTAAAGTATAGTGGCGTTCCAAAGGGAAAGAAAAGAGAGCAAAAGAGTCGCCAACAAGTTTTAGGAATTTGTAAACCCAAAAGACAATCCAAAAGGACCATCAACTCCATAAGGTCTTGAACCAAATAGGGTCCAGGGATGAGGGTACGAATCTTATCTACAAAAGAAAGGACCCGCCCTATAAAATAGGGCTCTACTTTGTTCTGCTCGTATTCATGTGCGCTTTTCGAATAACATACAAACATTATATTAAACCTAACCTGTTTATCTATGTTGGTTGAACATTAATGCACAAATAACTCTATTATTGGCGATCACTTGAGTTAAAATCACATTAGCTTAAACCAAATTATTAATTATCTTATTAAGCGTGATTTCAAGTACAAATTTCCTTTAACAATCATAAAAGGCGTGATCAAGCAATAACAATAAATAAAATATATCAAGCAACTTAATAATAAATCAATAACAATAATGATGATAATAGCATGATAAGGCATAATAAAGCTTGATAATAATAGCAAAATCCTAGGCATGATACTAACAAGATTAATAATAAATCCTAGCATGTCACTAAGCAATAAAGATCAAAGCTTTAACTCTAACATGGTACTAACATGCTAACATGATATTAGAAAAGATTAAAGGCACCCTAAACATGATTCTAGAAAGCATAAAATAACATCCTAACATGATACTAGGAATTAATTAATAATAAGCATGCTTTCTACATTGAAAGAGAGTAATAAGATTACATACTTTGAAGCCTCGTACCTCTTTCTAATAACAAAATACACAAGTTAGTAAACTTCAATGAAAATAAATAAAGAATAATTAAAGAATTAAATTAAAATCAAATTAAATAAAGTTTTGACTAGTTTTGGACCAAACCCTCAGAAAATATCAACCTTTCACGTCTAGGGCGAAGGCAACTTCGAACTTGGCTAAGAGATTCTAGATCTTGTGAATGCGGAATTGTGTTTAGTAAAAGGTTGGTTTAGAAAGAGAGAGAGAAAGAAAGAAAGAATTAAGTTATATTGCTTAGAGAGAGAACAGAGAGAATTGATGAAAGTTGATAGTTGATAATAGTTGATGAATAAAAACAAAGGTTCGGGACCCTATTTATAAGGAAATAGTCCGGATAATCATAGAATTGATAAGGAATAAAACTCCACTCTGTCTCTAACAAACCGACCTTGTCGCCAAGAATTTATCTTGTCGCCAGGCGACAGAGTCTGTCGCGAGACGACAAACCTGTCGTTTGGCGACAGAAACAGTTTTTGCGGATTTTGTTTTAATCATATCTTTTGATCTAGAAGTCCAAATAAGTCATATAATATGTCGTTGGAAAGCTATTGAAGTCTAATTTCTAATGCAATTAGAATCAGATTAAAATCTTTTGTAGATAAAAATATATGGCCGAAATAGTGAAACGGTGTTAGTTTCGGATAGAATTTCGTATATCTTTGAACATCTTTAAATCCGAATAGAATTAGGAAATTTTTAAAAAAAGGAAAGCTTAATTCAAATCAAATTCTATGATCTTATCTTTTCAAAAAAGGATAATTAAGATCTTTTAGAAACTTATAGAAGATTCTAATCAATCCTAATTAGTTTAGGAATATGATTAAACCTTTGGACCCTCCTCATGATCATTGGGTCGTAGGTAAAATTCGGTTTGGGCCCAGTTTAGTATTTTGGCCATAACTTCCTCATTATTCATCAAAATTGGACTTATAATGTATCGTTGGAAAGGTCTTTTCAAGCCCCATCCAACTACACCATTATTGGACCCTTATCATGGACCAAACTAAACTGGATTGGACGTTTTCATAAAATAGAGTGGGTTTTCGAAAACAGAAAGAAGAATTTTTAATAAAAACTAACCGCAATACAAGACTTTCCCACACTTTTACCTCATTCGATTATGATTCGACGTGAAAGGCATTCTTCACTGGGTTTGGTTTTGGGAAGACACAAATGGGTGTCTACAGCGGTGTAAACGGTTTTTATCCCGGTTCAAAAAGTTTCGGGTTAGAAACAGTTCGGTTCTTTTTTGGTCCAGTTTATAACTAGTTCGGTTCTTTTTCGTTTCAGTTTTTAACTAATTCGATTCTTTTTCGGTTCAGTTTATAACTGATTCGGTTTTTCGATGGTTTAACCACTTTAATGTCATTCATATCGGTTTCATTTCAAGTTTACTAAATTACAGTTCGGGTCGGGTTTCAATTTCAAAAAATAAATTGTTTATCGAGTTGTTTGGATTCGGGCAGTTAAATGGTTTTGGTTTGAAATTTGATAGTACTTGCTAACCTTTTGCGTTCACAAGTTTTATATAAAGTCGCAAATCATTTCTTATTTAGGCATCATATTATAAACAAATTCTCATTGATTTTATAAATACATTTTATGTTCTGTTTCAAGTTTAGTGATACTGATCTTACTAGTTATATTCCCGTCAAAAAAAAAAGTTTGTAAACGGTTCGATTTAATTATATTCCCGTCAGAAAAAAAATCCATTTAATTATATAAAAAAGTTTGTAAACGGTTCGATTTAGAAACGGTTTGGTTCATAAACGGTTCGGTTTACAATCAGTTCGGTTTTTAAAAGGTTCGGTGCAAACGGGTAGCAGTTTGCTAACAGTTCGGTGTAAGCGGTTTTTTTTCCAGTTTAAACGGTTTTGGGTTGGAACCGGTTTCGGGTTAGATACAGTTCGGTTCTTTTTCGGTTCGGTTTTCTTTCAGTTCGGTTTATATATGGTTCGGTTTGTTAACGGGTTCAGTTCTTATAAGGTTTAACATTATTCGGGTCGATTCGGTTTCGGATTTACTAAAATACGGTTCGGGTCAGTTTTCGGTTTCAAAAAAAATCGGTTTTTAATCGGTTCGGTTCTCATTTGGGTCGGTCGATTTCGGGCAGTTAAACGGTTTTGATTTGAAATTTGACAGCACTACTAATATTGTAAAACATTGTATAATCATCAAATGTAACACTTCTCGCATCACACAACCAATATCTATTAATTTCCACCATGTACATCGTTGAAATTGACAAATAATTTCCAATTTGAATGGCATGACCTAAACTCAAAATGTACCCACATCCAATTAATAAAACTTGATCTAAATACAAAATTAAATGAACTCAAATCAACCTAGATTGAAGATAAGTTTAATCAAAATTAATCTATTTATATTTATATAAGGGTCTGTTCACATTTACTTAATTTCAGTTCAGTTCAATTCAGCTCTAATCAGTTCAGTTCAGTTCCAATCAGTTCAGTTCAGTTTAGTTCAGTTCAGTTCAGTTCAGTTCAGCTCTTAATTTCCCTCTCACATAAAATATTCATTTCAGCTCAATACAGTTCTGTTCAGTTCAGTTCAGTTCCATCAGTTCAGTTCAGTTCAGCTCCAATCAGTTCAGTTCAGTTCAGTTCAGCTCAGTTTAGTAAATGTGAACAGACCCTAAATGCTAATTAAAATTAGTTATGAATTCAAATCAATCCCATTTGATAAGATTAATTTGAATTTAACTCAATTCAAATGGCGTATGTTCTAACCTTAATCAATTACATTTCACAAATAACCATGTGTGACATTATTTAAAAGCGATGAAGGATGACCATATAAAAGATAGGAATACTGTGGAAGTGTAAGATGCATGGCTCCTTTTATTACCGGTGAAAATAAAAAGAATGAAGGGGACAATGTGAATTGATGAAAAAAGAAAGGAAAAGCCATTACTCATCATTAGTCATAGAAAAAGATTGGGGAAGGGGGGAGGAAGTGATTAAGATAAATGCTTTCTCCATTCTTTTAATTTGATAATGTAACTTGATTGAGATGGGTTGCACTTCATATATCACAATTTAAATAAAATTATATACAACGGAAAAAATAATAATTGTGAATGCATATATCAAGACAACAAACTCTAAGACTAACAAGATCTTACATATATGAAACATACCTATATTTTTTCTTACGTATAAATCACAATAGTTAAAGAGAAATTATTTACCAATGTCAAAATTGTAAACATTGTAATATGGCTGTGACGGAGGACGTATATATCATTGTAAGTTGTGTTATGAGTAATTTTAGACTAGTAAACTAGCTAACTGTGATTTAAGTCATTATTTCTAAACAAATCCATTCTTAAGATTTTCTTTAAGGAAAATCTTTGTCTCGCCCGCCCAAATTAATCCCTACTTTGGATTATTCCCCATCGCTCCCAACGTTAGGGGGTATTAATTTCTATTGCACCCAAATGACTTAGAAACGGTTGAAAAGGTAAATTTTGCAAACTTGTGATTTGTTGCACACGTGTCGCATCATGATAGATCAATTTTTTTTAAAAAAAAAAGGAAAAAAAAAACCACAGCTACTTCGACCACCACATCACTCTCAATCTCGCCGAAACCCTAACCCAAAAACCCTCCCCCGCTGCCGAAAAACAGTCGGCACCTCCGACTTCTACCCAAAACCACCGACCATCCTTCACCACCCATCATAGACCCTGGAAACCACAACCGGTTTTTGTGGCTGAGTGTTGGGGAAGGGGGTGAAATTGAAGGTAGGGGAAGGGAAAGGGGTGGGTTTCGAGGGCGGGGGAGGGGTAAGCACTGTTTTCCGGTAGCGGGGGAGGGCTGGGTATCGTTTATCGACAGCAAGGGAGGGGTTTTCGGGGGTGAGGAAAGGGAAAGGGAAAGGGGTAAGCCTTGAGGTCGAGAGAGGGCTGGGCGCCGTTTTCCGGCAGCGGGGGAGGGGTTTTTGGGTGTGGGCTGGCCGCCGTTTTCCGATAGCGAGGGAGGGGTGCCTTCCGGGATAAGGTGGAGGGCTGGGTTTGGTAGTTTTTTTTTAAAATATTTTTGTTTTTATTACTACCTCCGGTCAAAATTACTCACAACTTTGGGGTATTATTTGTGAGATATAAAATATTTCAAAGTTGCGAATAATTTGGACCGGAGGTAGTATTTTTTTAAAATTTTTTTGGACCTATCACATGTTGACACGTGTCTGGTAACTTGCAATATCTGTTTAGATTACCGGTTGGGTGCAATAGAAATTAATACCCCCTAAAGTTGGGAGTGATGGGGACAAATCCAAAGTAAGAATTAATTTGAGCAGACGGGGCAAAATTCAGATTAATGGAAGCAATTTTTCCTTTCTTTAATAATCAAAATAAAAGAATATCTAAGCAAAAGCATTACTTCCCTCCGTTCCCTTTTGTTTTTGACATTTAGAATTATACCCTGTTATTAAGAAATTGTGTAAAGTAGAGGAATATTGGAATAATTCAATGATTGAAAGTACAATTTTACTTTGGAAAAGAATATTGTACATGTGGGATGAAGAAAAAAGAAGATAGAGGAGAGAGAAAATATTAAAATAGAACTAAAAGTAAATATGCACATGACAAATTAAGGATATTTGAGTATTAAAAATGTAAAGCAAGGGTAATTTTGTCTAAAATTTATGATTATAAAAGGAAAGATACTAAATGTAAAGAATAAAAAGGAACACCTAAAATAAAAACGTAAAGAACAAAAAGGAATGGAAGGAGTAGATTTTAAGATTTCTCATCATTTCTTCCACACAAGCTAGCTAGAGCATAATAGGTCATTTACCATTTATATAATACTGGTACAAAATAAAAGATGGTGTATTTTTCACTAATAAATTTATTTAGGATAATGGTATAACTACATATAAGCATCAAATAGATTTTTAAAATGAGGTAAAATGAAAAGTTATGACAAAAACACACACAGACTCGTGCACTTGTTGTTTTGTTATTCTAGTCTTTTTCATTTTTAACTTCTTATATGAAGCCTTATACTTACCGTGGTCTTTTTTAGTTTACACGTATTACTTTTTTGAAAGTTTATTTTTAGCTGGCATGTTTCCCTTTAAATAAGTTTTATACTTTGCAATTACTAGTCTACCTCCACTTTCTTTATCATTCTCTCTCATTCTCTACCATCTCTTTAATTTGTGTCCCTAAATTAAACACGTCAATTAAATGAAAATGGGGAAGTAGCAATTTTCAACTTCTAGATAAAAAATAAAAATTGAATGCAAATCATAGCATCCAACCCGTTTGATTATTAGTCCCTTAGTTCAGTTAATGAAGTTATGATAATACAGCCAAATCTAATTAAACAATAGATAGATTAGGAAAGAATTCTACTTAATTAAATCATTCAAACCAAAAGAGCCAAAAGTTCAAAACAAAAGCAAAACATTTAAAAAATTTTAACCTACAAACTCCTCAACAAAGGAATAGGATACTCCTATTTCTTGTACTTATCTTCCTTTGCCAGCCTGTTCAAGTGTTCAACCTTCCAAATGTAACATTATTTTACAAACTCCCAAGTAAAATGCAATTAACAACTAATTAAAACAAGATTACCCAAATTCAAAACCCACAAAATAAATTAATTTTTTAAAAATAATTTATAGAAAAATTAAAGAGAAAATTATTACAAAATACTCTCTCCGTCCCTTTATTACATGCCTGTATTCCTTTTTGGGGTGACCAAAATTAAGTGCCTATTTCTATTTATAGGTTGTACTTTTTACCAATATTATTCTTGTTTTGATGATTTGTCATCAATTTTCCTTTTCTTTTTTGTACTTTATATCAATTCCCAATACTTTCTCTCTCCTAATTCTCAACCACTTTTTCTTTCTCTCTATCTCTCTCTAACCCCACATGCATATTTGTACTCCCAATTTTTAGTTTTAAGGAATCTTTAACTTTCTTAATTCCTGTGCAAAATAAGAAATAGACATGTAATAAAGGGACGGAGGGAGTAAAATTAAAAATGTCACAAATAAACAGTGACACAGGGCACAATACACAGAGCCCTAAAGATTCCTGCAATCGTGCACTTTGTCATACGTGTGGCATCCCATCTAATCTAAAACCAACCCCTTTTTTTTAGTGTATTTTTTTTCAAATTTCTTTAATTTTTTTAATTATTTAAATTTATTAAAATTTTTTTTGAAAAATCCATGAAAAAAATGTCTTTTCCTGTCAAATACTGACTGACATGAAAGCAAGAGAGAGAAAGTAAGTTGTTTTATAGAGAGAGAAAGGGTGGGGCCCACAAATGAATTTGTTTGAGTTATAATGGAGGGTGGCATCACTCACATGGGGGGTGGGAGGCGTTGGTGGATGGGTCTCACCATCAAACCCACAAGAGACGGGTCCCTTTTTTTAAAAAAAATAAATTATTACTCAATTTTTTTGTTATAAAATAAAAAATAAAAATAAATGGAAATAAATATAAATAAGAGTGACCCCACATGTACTGTCAGCTCCCCCATGTGACTCTTCTCTGTTGTGAAACTCTCTTTCTTGGCCTTGGCTTTGGCCCCTACCCTCTCTTTCTCAACACATTATTTTCCATTTATACTCCCTCCGTCTCTTTATTACATGCCTATTTCTCATTTTGCACGGGAATTAAGAAAGTTAAAGATTCCTTAAAACTAAAAATTGGGAGTACAAATATGCATGTGGGGTTAGAGAGAGATAAAGAGAAAGAAAAAGTGGTTGAGAATTAGGAGAGAGAAAGTATTGGGAATTGATATAAAGTACAAAAAAGAAAAGGAAAATTGATGACAAATCATCAAAACAAGAATAATATTGGCAAAAAGTACAACCTATAAATAGAAATAGGCACTTAATTTTGGTCACCCCAAAAAGGAATACAGGCATGTAATAAAGAGACGGAGGGAGTAATGATTTGTGTGTATATACTTTCATTGTCATCTCCATATGCCTACATTGTTTGTGATTAGACAAGCGTACCCTCCCTCTCGATTTTAGGTGATCTTGGAATTGATTTTCATTACTCGTTCTTTGTGGCTCTTTAAACACCAAAAAAAATATTGTTTGTAATTAGACCAAAGTGTCATTCTCCTTGTTTCAATTTAGTTAAAATACTTTTTTTTTGGGTTAAAGAATTTCATGGATCTTTATCACACAATTGATTGTATCTAGCAAAAAGTGTTGACCTGCTGGAATGCAAAAAATCTTCCAATCTTAAGGTTCGATCCCAGACTGAGTGTTGTTCTGTTCATCTTACTTTCACTTACTTTAGGTGTAATAAGTTTAGATAAGTTTAGTTTAGTAAAAATAAATTCTGTTAAGATTTATCCTAATACAAATTATAATTAAAAGAAATTTTCAAAAGATCTAATAAATTTGGATAAGTTTATAGAAGTGAAAACCAAGTTAGTAGAATACACCATAGGAATAATAGGATCATTAAAGTAATTTCTTTGTTTGTATGCTTATACATAGAAAATTGTCTGGTTCTATCCATCTTTCTTAATGTTTTAATACAACTCTTAATATAGATAAACGAGACAATTTTAGAGGGACGGAGAAAGGGGTTAGAAGTGTATACCTCAAACTAATATAGGTCATTTGTCCAAGCAATAAATAGGCTAAGATACTAATCTAATGTGAAAGTGAGTTATGAGAGAGTGGTGGGGGAGTAATAAGGGAAAAAAGACAAATTTGGACTTGTGTAATTGAGGAAATGAAGCTGCAACAAGGAGACAAATTGTCCTATTTCAAGAGGCAACAAATTATATAAATGAATATACATATATATATATGCGTATATAAAGCATTAATTCATAGCTGGATTGCACTAAAATAGAGACTTGTTCCCATTATAAATTCCCTTTTTTCTATTTCTTTCATCATCTTTTTTTTTTAAAGAGAAAGTCTACAGAAGTATACAATAACATCAATTTAACTAATTAAATAAAACCCTAAAAAAAAAAAATTACATACTATTTTTATACTTGATAATCTGAGTTCTTCAATCTTTAGATTTTGCTTCACACCTTCCCATTGATACAACCTTCCAATTTCCTCCAATTCTTCTGTGGTTAAATTGCTATTTGCTCTGACTTTGTGCTGCTTGGCTGTACAAAATAAGGACTTTTTTTCCTACGGAGTAATAATTAAAAAAAAAAAAAAAAGACTAAAAAAACCTATATTTTTTAAGGGCTTGTTTGTCTCTCTTTCTTTTTTTTTTTTACCTAAAAAAATAGCCCATAAATAGAGAATGAAAGGAAGGTGTAAAAAAGGAAGGGGAAGGTTGAAAATTACAGTGCTGAGTTACTGCTACCAATTATTACTATTATTAGTACTACACACTAATCATTCACTTTCTTTTTTTTTACCTTTGGGTTGTATTACTGTGGACCCCACTCTCCAAAACTTCCAACTACAGAATCAGAGATTTTTTTGGGGGAGAAATAGTAGTACAACAAACAAACAGGGCATAAATAAACTGACCCCACTTCTTTTCTTTTCTTTCTCTCTTTCTAACTGCCTTTTATCTTATGTATTGTATGGTAATTATGGTACTACCACTTCTACTAATACAACTACTAGGAACTTTGGTACACTATTTGGTGGTGATGGTGGTGGTAGAAGTTTTCAAATGATTATAATGATGGCGGTGGCGATGGTGATGGCGGTGGCAAAGCTTTTTTTTTATTATCGGTTTTATTTTTATGTTATGTTCCTCAAACAAGAACCTTGGATGACTTGGTATATAGAATGGTTTGTAACAAACTTCTTTCTCAATCGTTCCCTGTAAAATAACAAAAGCAAAAAAAAAACACCAAAAGAACAAAACATAAACAAATTTTCGTGCTGTAGTGATGTAACAAGGAAATAATTCTATTAGATTTAGTGATAACGACGTACCTTGAATAATGATTAATAACGCCAAAACCTCGCCTTTTAGCCGCTACCTACATACCAATAGCGCCATGACCAGGGGAAAACCTGCACCAAAAGTCCAACACTAAGTTTTCTAGTAATCAAAGAGTGTAGTAAAACTAGTAATAGATGCATGTACCAATTTAGTCTTGGAGAGCATCAAAAGCATTCAAATTATTTTGGGTTGATAGAATTAGCATAATTTTAGGCCTTTTTTCCAATCTAGTGCTACCTCCTTTCAAATTGGTGGAGCCCTTCCCCCATGATTAATAAAAAAGCCTAAGTTTTTTTCAAAAACTAAAAAAATTATGTGTCCAATGATTTTCTTCATGGAGAATAACTTTATAACAGGTCCATCCCCTCATTATATCAGTAGCATAGATCAAAAAGAATAATTGTTTTCAAATGGAGGAAAAGAACACTTTGCATCAAGTATACCTAGGCAACTGGAAGTAGCATGATGACTTGAAATCCAATGCGGTTGTGGCAGGATGGAAAGAGGAAGCCTTGGCGTTACCGTTAGCAGAAGCTGCACCTAGGTTAGATAGCATCTCCACCTCGTTCCCGCTACCAACATTGTTACCCGCAAAGGTATTCAAGTACTGGCTTGCTCCTTTCCTAGGAGAAGCAAAAGGACTATCGGGGAGATTATGCTCCAAGCTACATTTATGAACACCAAAAAGGAAAAAAAGGCATAAGCATTTTTCTCGTTTTGAAAATTGATCTATACTAAAACGAACTTTTGTCATGAAAGTTTGCAACATGTTAAGTCTCCTACCTTACTACTAATTAGATTGGGTAATCGTCATAAAACTCATAATCATACTCTTAACACAAATGCATTGCCTAGAAATTTCCATAATCTTGTGTTCTCAAGTGAGTGACATGATTTCTAAGATTGGTAACTTCCGAACCAATAATGAATCGGTTATGCAAAAGGAGGTAAAAATAGTCACCTTTCGGGTAAATGGATGATGTTATCTTCATGACAAGGATTGTCATTGCCATTGCTGTTGTTGCTAATATCCTCCCCACCAACAGAACCTTCCTTTTCTCTGTCAGTTACCTCATTTATAGCCTGTTGCAATGCTTGTTTGGCGTCATTAAGTGGGGGACTACCACAGTTTTCTGGGGCAGAAAAAAATGCAATCCGTTCAATACAACTTAACAAATTTACTACAATAAATGCTGCTGTTCAACAACTGAGCAATTTGGCACTGAATTTCCTGGACTGAATTTAATGTTAAAAAGATTAATGAAGGGAGCTAGTGTATACCATCTGAAGCATCTGGACTACTGCGGTCGGAGCTGAGGAGGGACTGATTGAATATGCTGTTAGGAGACTGAGTCGGAGAATGGATCGGAGGAGCACCGGTGGAGAGCGAACGATGGTGATGGTTTCGCTTAACATCGAGGAGCTGCAACCCCATCAGTCTTCGGCTTTGCAGCTCCAAAGCTTGCTGCAAATCAGCTTGCTCCTCTAGCTTCCTCCTCCACAATATGTATTGTTGTGTATCATACATCATTTTAGCACCTAAAATTCAATTTGAAGTTAAATAATGCTTAAAACAAGTGCAATAATACAAGTTCCAACATGAACAGAATAAAAAGATTATTTTTTTTGGGCATCTTTCTTACCAAGTGGAAGATCAAAAGGGTCCCTAGAATCAAGGGCAGTGGGAGAATTACAAGATGAGAACTCTCCCCTTTCCATCTGCTGTTGCTGTTGCTTCCTGGAAGAAATACCAGTAAATCTAAGCAAACTATATTCGCGAAATTATCAAAAGATTAAGTTCTAGTCAAAATTCGACGAAAATTTACCTGAACTTATCAGGCACTTTGCCCTTCTCCTTGTAAGGTTTGACTAAAACTCGTGCATCGCAAACGAAGTGTGGATTGCCCTTAGCCAGTATGATCTTAACAGTCTCAGGATAAACAAAGGTTACAAATCCAAACATACGCTTCTGCTGATATGGTATTCTCACATCTTGAACCGGCCCATAAATGCTACAAGAGAATCATACCAATCAATTAAAATCAAATTGATTTTTTTTTTTACTCTTTTTGGGTAAATCATAAATTTGTGAATACAAGGCAGCAAACAAGGAAATTAAACAACATAATCATCAAATTGCATATACTTATAATAATAATTTATAAGACATCATCATCATCATCATTATCATAATCAATTATAGTCAATGGTAACAACATACCTGAAATAGCTGGAAACATCCTCTTCTCTAAATGTGCTATCAGCTGGAAAAGTCAAGTAGATCTGCCTCGAAGCCGGGCTCGAATCACCCCGGCCACTATCAAGCCCTCTAGGGGACCGGCTAAACTTGTGCAAATCATCCCCCATCATCAAAGCCGCCGCTGCTGCAGCAGCAGCTCTACCATAATCAAAAGACAATCAAATAGTCAGCACATTAAACTAACTTTACCAATTCAATCTGAAAAAACAGCTGCTAACAGTGATTGTTGGTACCATTTATAGAAAAATTACCTTGGAGAATCATTTTGCTGTTGCTGAGCAAATAAGCTTAGTCCCTTGCTCATTGAGTAAGGAAAAGAAGCTGATGCAGAAGTTGGAGATGAAGCTGAAGCAATGGCAGCAGCAATGAGCTTCTGCTGTTGCATGGACATGGACTTAGATCTGAGCAACTCGTGGCAATGTTCCATCATTTCTAGCTTACTCGGCGAACCCACCAAAGCCGCAGCAGCTGCATCTGCGTCGTTCATCATTCCACCACCATGAACAAATCTACAGCTAGAGCCATTCTTGCAGAAGCCTCTAGCATAGTAGAGGCAAGGCTTCCACCCTAACCCGGAAGCCGGGTCATCCATCAATGATGCCAAGTTAATATCACTAACTGAACAACTCCGCCTGTGGGGGAGTCCTCCTCCACTGCCTCCACCCCAGGCGGAGGATGCGGAGTTGGCGACTCCGTGATGACCGAAGTCGCCAACTCCGCCACCCATCTCGAGCTCCGCCTGTGAGAAATACAGGTCGGTGCTCTTAGACCGGAGACTAGGAGAATTATTATTATCATTCAAAAACGACAACTGCTCCTGGAGCTGGAACTCATCCATCAGCTCACCACCACCCCTCCGACTCACATAGAAAGGCGGGGTGGAGGGGTTCAAGGTAGACGGGTTCGACGTACCATTGGCAAAGCTATTCCCAGAATTTGACATGGGGCTAATCAATTCATCTTGGTTGCGACTATAATCGGCAAAAACAGAACCACCCCACGAAGGCGAAGAAGCCGAAGAAGGACTACTAAGTGTAGGCAAAGTAATAGAACTGGGAACCTTAATACCATTAGGCAGAAATCTAGAAGAAGATGACGAAGTTGTTGAATTTTGCCTACTAGAAAAGTTATTAGTATTACCACTACCATTATTATTATTATTAATATTATTGTTGTTGCTATTATTGTTAGCATTCGAAGGCGGAGTAGTAGAAGGCGTATTTGGAGAAATACCCAATTCTTGCCTAGCCTTAACTACCACAGAGTGTAGTAGATTCTCCGGTCCAAACGCTAATCGTATCATTTCTTTCTCACCATGATCTTGAATTAGTAAAAGACCCATAATCTTCGAAGCGTTTTCCGGATCCAAACTTTGTACCCTTGAAAACACTACCTTTGTTGCTTCATATGGATCCATATCTTATCTTCCTTTCTTTCTCTTCTCTAAGTTTCCAAATTCTTCCACCAAAAAGATAAACAAATCACCAAACTTAATTATTGGAGCAATTAACCTTTTTTGTTCCTGCAAAATAAAATAATAAAATTAAAAAGGAGGAAAAAAAGGAGTGTGAGTGAGATAATGCAAAGTCAAGCCCAAAGTGTTCCAAAAAAAAAAAAAAAGGTGTATTCTCGTGGGGTTGAATAAAAAGAGGAGAGAGAAAATTTTATTTTTACAAAAGCATATCATAGTGACTGAAAAAAGTTATTGCAGAACAGCTCCCATGCATTTGCTGCTACTTTTATCTAATTTTATGTAATTTGTTAATTCATATGCAAAATGAATGAAAAACATAATAATGAGTACATCTATCATACTAGTGACGAAAAACTTACCAGTTATGATAACCCCATCAAGTTTGAACAATAATTAGTCATATAATCATACAAATCAATAATATTTGATTCTAATATATACCACCACCAACATAACATCTATACAAGCGTTGCGAAAGCATCGCCTTGTTGTTGCTGCAGTTGATTCGACTCAAACATTATGCTATCTTCAAAACCCATCAAAATTAACACTCAATAATATCTGGGTTTTTTTTGTTTATTTCTGATTTTAGAGAGAGAGTTTGTTTACTTTTACTAGTATTTGAGGAGAGCTCTCACTCTCAACTTCTAAAGAGATGATTGTTTTAGTTGAGTGTTTTTTCTCTCTCTAAAACAAAGGAAAGGTTAGGAAAGTAAAGTGTTATTTTCTCTCTCTAAAATTTTGTACTAAAATGTAAAAGAAGTAGTCAAGTTGAGTAGTGAGAGTCGGGGTTATAATTGAAGGGAGAGTGAGAAGAAGACAGCGGATTCAGATCTGGTTCATATAAGCAGCACGTTCTCTCTCTCCTCTTTTCTTCCTTATTTTCTCTCTCTAAACCCCTTTTTATCTTCTTCTTTTCGGCCTATTTGCTCTCCTAACATTTATATTAACTTATTCTTATTTTGTTTTATTGATTCATTAATTAATTCTTGATTAGTGTTTATTAGACTATAAAAACTTCCTAATTAATTCATAGTGTTGAGACTTGAGATAAACTATAAAATTCATGTAAGGGACTAAGAGATTTTTTTTTGTCATCTTATCCCGATTTATTTCAAAGATTCATCATTGTGTCATGACATAAATTTTGGAAAAAGCGACGTTAAGGCCCTGTTCTCTTATGTTGAAATTAAGTCCAGTTCAATTCAGTCCAGTTCAGTTCAGCTCCTAATTTCCTTTTTTTATAAAATATTTATTTCAGTTTAGCTCAGTTCAGTTCAGGTTAGCTCAGTTCAGTTCAGCTCAGCTCAGTTCAGTTCAGCTCAGTTCAGTCAATGAGAACAGGCCCTAACTATATTTAGCAACACATTTAACAAATGTTGAAGGATAAGCTTGCTAAAAGTATACAACACCTTATTTGATTTATCTTGTTTGGCAAGCACCTTAGATAAATTTAAGGCAAATTTAAATGAGTTAAATATTGGTTACTTTGAGTAGCATCTAAAGGTGATAAAAAATTTGGGTCGAGCGGGCCTTAGCATCATGCCCAAACCTGTAAACAAGTGGCGGACTTTTTGGGCAGGGTTCAGATTTTTAGCTAAATAGCCCTATTTTCGAGTAAAATCGGGCTGAGCCATAGTTGATCAGCTCTAGTACCATTTAAAAATAAAGTATTGAAGAATTTGTAATTAAGTATTAAATTCATCTTTTATACGTTCAAATATATATCTTTTATATAAACTCATCTATTTATGCTAAAAATTAAGTTCTACCCCCCCTCCCCTCGTTTTGAGAGATTGTTATATACACTTAGGTGCATGGTGCACCAATGAGTATTTTATTCTCATTTTGATGATTGTTATTTATTTCATCATCAAATGAAGAGCAAAAACTTGGGTGCACCGTAGACCCGGGTGTATATAACAATTTTCACTCTGTTTCACAATGATGTTTTATTTGGAATTTTTTTATTATAAAACATGAGAGAAAATCTTCTTAATTTCTCTCATTCTATAAAAATAAATATAATCAGCCTACTTTGATATGTCTTGGAGAGTACACTATTAATATATATCTGACTTTTATAATTTTTGCTACAGTGATATTAAAGATATTTGCGATCAAAGATTTAGGGTCTGTTCACATTTACTTAATTTGATTTCAGTTCAGTTCAGCTCTAATCAGTTCAGTTCAGCTCCTAATTTCCCTCCTCTCTTATAAAATATTCATTTCAGCTAAGTTCAATTAAGTTCAGCTCCAATTAATCAGTTCAGTTGAGTTCAGCTCCAATCAGTTTAGTTCAGTTCAGTTCAGCTCAGCTCAGTTCAGTAAATATGAACAGGCCCTTACATCAATTTACGTGAATAGGAACATTATTATAAAACAGAAGGATGTACCAAACATTTGGTGTTATATTATCAAGTTCCTTATTGATGAGAAGGTTTTGTGTGAATTCGTTTCACGTGAGTCTGGTTTTATTGCATACTCCCATCTCTTACCCACTGTCTCTGCCAGCCCTATCAGCGGCCGGCGACCTTTTCCCTCCCAGCCCCTGGTACCGGCGACCCTCCCCCGCCACCGACCAAAAAGAGCCCAACAAACACGATTTTAAAGTCGTCAATTGATGAAGCATAGCTACAACTCCACCACGCACCACCGACCCAAAAAAGCCCAAATCCAAACCGGCCGTCCTCCACCCTCCTCAACCTAGAAACGCAGCAATTAACGACCCACCTTCCTCAAATCGCAGCAATTAAACACCACCGGCATCGATCGTTGAACGCTAAACCCACCATCGACTTGCTGCGATTTGGCTGCGCTTTGATGGCTGCGATTTAATGGTTCGATTTGAAGGAGTTGATGGTTCGATTTGGTTATGCTTTAGTTATATGTAGCGATTTGGTTTGATGTCGATTTGATGGTGGTTATGGTAGGATTGAGGTCTCACCATTTTCATAGAGGAGAGAGAAACTGTAAATGGTGGGTTGTTGAGGAGAAAGGAAGAGAGGAAGTAAGGAGGGGTTTTAATACCTGACCATTACAATCTAATTTCTGACATATGTAACCTATTTTCTGATATGTATAACCTATTTTTTGATATGTTTATTCTATTTTCTGATATATATAACCTATTTTCTGATATATTTAACCTATTTTCTGACAATGATAATATAATATATGATATTTATAATCTAATACATGACCATTATAATCTAATTTCTGACCATAATAATCTAATATCTGACTATTATTATCTAATTTCTGACCATTAAGAATTTGTTTCCTCAATTTTTTTCTTTTATTTGTATGAACGGACTCACGTGAGTCCGTTCTACACAAAACTTTTACCTTATTGATTTTGGCATTTTATTATTTTCATTTACTACCATATTAATTTCAATTAACTTATCGATTTTAACTCGTTTTATGTATGGCTGCCAAATATAATTATTATAAGTTCATACATTATTATAAGTTCATACATTATCATAGATTTTTGACGAGATTTGATTTTCAAAATAGGATAAAAATATAGCTTGTGCCACACATCATTTTTTCAGGGTAACATTTATACTTTGTCTTGGGAATTTTCGCTCTGCTCCCTATTTATCACCTTCCTTTCTCAACGATGGCTACGCCTTATCATCCACCCAAGTGTCCCGATGTCTATGTAACAAAACCACAAATACAAAAATTCTTACCTTTCTCTCTCATTGCTCTTCATTGTCGTCATTTCTTGATTTTCTACTTAATCTGGACCAATGTTATTCTTCATCTCTTATCCTCGTTAAACTTGAACACATATTTAGGGCATGTTCTCATTGATTGAACTCAGCTGAACTGAACTTATTAATTAGTGATTTTTAACTACGGATTAGTGATCTTTGATTATTTATTGATTATTTATTATTATACATATGTGCATATACACATATAGATATTAAAATATTTAAGAAAAATATACTATTCTTATTATTTATTGATTATTATTATTATTATTATTTCTTGAATATTATTATTATTATTTATTGAATATTATTATTATTATTATTTATTGATTATTATTATCATTATTATTTATTGATTATTTTTATTATTATTTTTTTTGAAAGAAGATTATTATTATTATTATTATTATTATTATTATTTATTGATTATTATTATTATTATTATTTATTGATTATTATTATTATTTATTATTTATTATTATTTATTGATTATTATTATTACTAGTATTATTTATTGATTATTATTATTTATTATAATATATTTATTATTAATATTTATTATTATTTATTGATTATTAATATTAATATTAATATTAATATTGTTATTATTATTATTATTATTATTATTATTATTATTATCATAATCTTCGTTGTAATAAGAACTTAAAAGAATGAAAGTTGACTTTATATCATTAGCAATATCATTAGACATGAACTGAACCAGCCTGAACTGAACTGAGCTGAACTGAACTGAATTTCAACGTATTAGAACAGGCCATTGAATCGATTTTCTACCAAAAATGATAAACAATTGGACAAATGTTTTGCCATCTCCGATCACCAAAAACACCGTTGAATTGACATAAATCATATTTACTTAATAACATTTATTCTTTCTATCTGTAGTCGATTGCAGTGACGTGAATTTTTTTAGAAATTGATTAGCGTGGATTTTTTTTAACATATTTATTATTAAAAATCATAGTTAATGTCAAAACTAGTTTTAAAAACAATATAGGGCTGTTTATTTTGCTTTTTGTAGTTGACCAATGATATTATGCAAAAGTTAAGGGTTATCAGAATTTCCTTTATTTTTAAGGCTTTTTTGGTTGACAAAGGAATTTATTTCCTAGGGACATTTGTATTTCATGGGAATTAAAACCCCACATCAAATTTCCTAGCAATCCACTAAACTTGTTTGGTTATTTACAAATCACGGGAATTTTGAATTACCAGGACCTTGGTAGTTAAATTCCCATGTTATGTGGGAATTGGGATTTTCCATGATTTTACACTTTTCACATTCTCACTTTTTATGGTCTACCAAACAAGCCTCTTTTTTAAAAATTCATGGAAAACTTCAATTCCTCCATTTTTAATGTGCAACCAAACTACACCAATACATACTTGTAACTTTATACTAAGCATGTTATATTTGGATTATCTTCAATTTTTGTAAATTTATTTGAGTTATTTCAATTAATTACTCCATATACTTTTCCTTTAGAGCATCAACACTCGTGGTACGGTATAATTTTATACCACGGTGTAAAAACTCATCAAAAACCTACAATTTTTTACTACATCGGTGGTATAGAACTATACTATTTGATGGTATATACCATCCCATGGTAAACATTTTCTTTGGTCCCCATGAAACATAAACCAACCAAGTCATGCCATGTGGCCTGGTTATATTATCATGTATCTTTTTTTTTTTCCTCAATTACATTTTAAGAAAAAATTATAAAGTAAAAAATTATGAAAAAATGACTATTGTTCATAATTTTTCAAGACCTACACATAGACACCTATATAGATATAGTTTTATTTTTGTCGAATTCGCTTTTTACTACCTAAATTGCTTATTTTATTTAATTAACTTAAACATTAATTAGTTATTTCCAATAATAAAATGAAATTTAACTACAATTAAATTAAATGTACTAATAAATAGGAGAGAGAAAGAGTGGTGGTAAACTTTTTTTATACCATGGGTGGGATGATTTTTGGAAAAAGTATATTGTATTGTGGTATAAATGATGTGGAGGATTGAGAAAGCGGTAGAGAGAGAGGGATGGTATAAATTTTTATACCATGAGTGATGATGGTCTTAGTGAGCAGGTTATACCATACCCCTGTTTTGGTCAAAATCTGACTGCTTGGTATGACCAGGCTCGTAATAACAACAACTAGATAAATCGATAAAATTTGCAGAAACAGGTTCTAAGTAACAAATAAAAGGGAATGCACATATTGAGCAGAGGAAGAGGGGAAGAGAGATGCGAGATGATGATGCAGAAAATCCCATGAATAAGGGTAAAAATTGCGGGTAGCTATGAGTCCACCAATCTACTAAGTGTTTAGGTTGAATGAGTTACAATTTAGGTTTACAAATTAATAGTGATGCTATGAAATGATAAAGATGCTATGAGTGATAAGGCTGGAGTATTTTGTGATGATCTACACAATGATTACACCTTTATTTATACCCTAAAGAATAACCAGAAGACCTTCAATGGCTATCTTCAGTGATCCCTTGGAATCCGGAGATGATTGCAGAGGTTGTTCCTATTTTCTCTCTGTAGACACCTAAAAATGTCTCCCCAAAACCAAACCCGATGATGAACAACCTTTCACCGCCATTATTGGTCGGGTTGAGTATTTAATCTTTAGAGTGCTTAAATCCATGTTCATTCCCAATACATTTCATAAACCAACCCAATCTCTAACCTATTTCACCAAACCATAACTTATTTTCCTCTTTTCATGCCTTTAAACCCATAATAATTCATTTCGTGTCCATTAAAAATCATTCATTTCGTGTCCTTTTTATAAAATGTTTAGATCAGTTTATTTTGGTCCATAATCTGGGTCCAATTGTTAAATGGTTGGATGGGGCTTGAAAAGAGCTTTCCAACGATATATTATAAGCCCAAATCCGAGTTATAACGAATAAGTTATGGCTAAAATACTAAACTGAATCTAAACCGAACTTAAGCCCACCTTACCTACGACCCAATGATCATGTGGAGGGTCCAAAGGATTTAATCCCATTCCTAAACCAATTAGGATTAATTGGAAGCTTCTATAAGTTTCTAAAAGATCTTAATTATCCTTTTTGAAAAGATAAGATTAAAGAGTTTGAAATAGAATAAAACTCATCTAGTAATTCTATTCGAATTGAAAGACGTTCAAAGATTGACAGATATTATTTTCGTTCCTCACTATTTTTATCTGATTATCATATGGTTGGATAGCTCTTGAAATTATCTTTCCAATGATATATCATAATATTAATTCCGAGCTATAACGAAAAAGATATAAAAGAAATACGAAACTCTATCCAAAACTGACACCGTCCCACTATTTCGGCCATATATTTTATTCTACAAAATATTTTAATCTGATTTTAATTGGGTTAGAAAGTAGAATTCAAGAGCTTTCCAACAATATCTTATTCGTCTTATTCCGATTTCTGGATCAAAAGATATGATAAAAACAAAAACCGCAAAAACTGCTGTCTATCGCAAGAGTTTTATCCGATTCGAATTCTTATCTTTTCTTGATTCGACCCCTCTTTTTTCCCTATAAATAGAGGTCATATCTCCCCTTTTTCAATCATCAACAAGATTGATCACCAAATCATTCTCTCTTCCTCTCTCCCTACACCAAAAATCATTCTCTCTCCCTACACCAAAAATTATTCTCTCTCCCTACACCAAAAATCATTTTCTTGCTCTAGCCTAAATTCTAGCCACCCTACTCTCTCATTTTATATCCCTTAAGCACTCTAAGGAGTCCATACAATACCCGAAGTTCTATACTTAAACCAAGGCGTGAAAGGTAGAATTAACTGAGGGTTTGGACCAAATCAACTCTACCTTTTATTTTATTTAATTTCAATTTGATTTATATTTTTATTGAAGTTACTAACAATTTATTCATGATGTAGCAATTTCAAGGAAACGCGGAAAGTGAGTAATTAATCACTTAATTACCCTTATTATTATTTCTTATTGCTAATATCATGATGAGGATTATTATTTGATTTGTCTAACGCTATTATTGTTAGATTTCTTCCAATATTAATGTTGGTTTCTATTATTATTTATGATCACCATATTGCATGTTTAAAGGGAATATGTAATTGAAAATAACGCCTAATAAGATAATTTGGAAAACCGGTTTAGGTTCCTCTTTAGTCTTGTTATTTAATCAAGTGATCACTAATATTTTAGAATTTAATATGTTGCATTAATATTCAACCAATTTAGCATAATAATAGTTTGGAGCAAATTGAATATTTTGTTTGTATGCCTTTGAGATCACAGGAATACTTTTCAATATAAGAATCGAGTAGAGGCCAATACGGGCGAATGTGACTCCATGACTCACTTCGTACCATCATCCCCGATCCTCCTTTCATGGTTCCGAACCATATGGAGTTAGTAATCTCATGGATTATGAATGGGGTGTAACCTTCACGGGTCAATCGTTGTTGCCTTTCGTTGTCCCTTTTTCGTGGTTGCCTTTTATGATCCGTGAACGGTTTACAAGTTCCTTAAAAACTTGTTGGCGGCTCCCTACTTTCCTTGTCCCTAATCGTGTCCCTAATCGTATATGTCAATTTCCCACTTCCTATGAGTGCTAAGCATATTCACACCATGCTTTAACGTAGGCGCACTTCAAACGACGCCTACACTCTCCCACTTCTTGAGGTCTTATCTTCTTCCGTTTGAATTAGTCTTCCTCAACGGTGTAGTTGCTTGGAGTGGTTTCTGTTTCCTTGGTAAGGCTCTTTGACTTATTTCACTCGAAGCATCCTTGGAATATTCCTTGAGAATATTCCTTCTCTAATTTATTGATCACTTGGTACCTGACTATTAGATATGCAGCTATCTTCGACCTGCAATGTATCAACCTGTAACCTAGCAACCTATAGAACATAAGAACTTAGGATGAAAATTTAGGCACAACAACCCCCACATGGTACAAACCATTGTACTCCGTATCAAGAAATTAGATTGCATGGGAAAATTAGAGTGCAAGCTACTATTTATTTGGGATACATATAATAAGAGGGTTAACTGGTAAATTCACATGTACCTGTGATATTTTTATGGTTACAGCGGTATTTTAAATGTACAATTATATATTGCATGCATTTTATACTACTAAAATATAGGTTGTTTTAGTAGTACGGAGTACTATTTATAACCATTGTAGGTAACAGTGGTACAATATTTGATGCCAATCTATATACTTAGGGCCTGTTCTCATTGATTGAACTCAGCTGAACTGAACTGAACTGAAATGAATACTTTATAAGAGAAGGAAATTAGGAACTGAGCTGAACTGAACTGAAATGAATTGAATTTCAACGTATGAGAATAGGCCCTTATTTGTACCACTAGAAAAACATTTTTCATCACTCTTTTGTCTTATTATTCATGTTATTTACTTGTCATGTAAATAGCAGTTATGCGCTAATATATATTCTTAACGGAAAAATAATAATCATGATGGTTTGGATAAACAGAGTAATATATTAAACTTTTTTTTTTAAAAAAAAATAAATGAAAGTTGTTGTCTTTCTCATATCAAACATGTCAAAATTGTTCATAAAGGTCTTATAAAAAAATTATTCATAAAGGGTAATTTCATAAAATTGAAACTTTATGAAACTAGCAATTGAAATAGAAAATTTTGTCCCAATCTTAATTGTATGATTTTATTAAGAAAGTTGAATTTTTTTTAGTGGATAAGATAGTGATTAAAATTCTTCTGAAGAGTTAAGCAAATTTTGTTGAAAGAATGAAATGCTAATTAAAATTTCTAGTCAAAGAATATTGAAAGTGTTGACACCGAAATTTTGTTAATTATTAGGTGTCAGATTTATGTAAATTAGGAGATAATATCAAAAAATTTTAGATATTATCTTTAAGATCTCGTAAAATATTTAATAGTTATCTTATTTACTACTCTACGACACTCTATATAAAGAGGGTCGTATCTGGGGTTTAAGGAGGCTCAGATGGAATAAGTCACAAAGACCCCATCTCCTCCCTACTACCAAACATTGTAGGTACGTAGTATGGATTAAGCCGACAAGGCCGCGTACTATAAACAAATATCAAACCCTAGCCCTTTGGAGAGAGGAATCAAGAGATTTACGAGAGTTGTAACCCACAAATTATCAATGAAATCATTGTTCCCATTTATTTTTCTATCCTCTATAATTATATATTGCAGGTTTGAATTTTTATAGTTTACAGAAAGGTTGAGAGGTAATTGAATAATATCTTACTTCATATTTCCTAACCATGTTTCACTATCTAAATCATTAAGTTGGATCGATTTAAATTTGAAATGACTTGATATCAATTGAATTTGATCATAAATTAGTTATAATAATTAATTAATTGACATTGGTAGTAGTTGAAAAGCAGAAATAAAATACTACCTCCGTTAAATATTATCTGCAACTTTTGCCATTTCGGGATGATCAGGGTTATCTGCAACTTTCCATTTTTTTGCCATTTTTAGTAAACAAAAACTGATGAAATTACCGTTTTACCCTTAATTAGTTTTTTTTTTCAATTACTACCCTTATTATCTCCTAATCTAATTTGATTTATCTAACCTAAAACTAATCAGATTAACTGTATCCTAATGATTCCCTCCCTTTAATTCCTATCTCCCTCCTTCTCTCTTCATTTACTCACATCCTCAACCACCAAAAATTAAATTCTGGTGGTTGAGTTTCCCTTTATGTTGTTCAATCTTCTCCAGAAGATGAACCCTAGTTCATCTTCCGTCCTTTTCTCTCTCCTCTTTTTCCTCCGTTCTTCCTCTCAATCTCTCCAGATCTACTCCTCATCGCACCATTTTCACAAAAAAAGAGTCCCTTGAAAGATGCCTAACCTAGATCCCTTGAAAGATGCGTACTTGGCCACAAATGATAAGGGTGAGGAGAATCTCATCAATCATTTCCTCCATTGCTTTGAAACTGGGAACCCTTTTCCTCGTGAGTTCTATGAATCTTGTGAGACTGGTGGGTACTGTACGCTGTACACATATAGGGCTTTGGGTCAAGTCCTCAAATCTGTTGATGAGGAGGAACGTCTGAAGAAGGAGGAGGGGAAGATGAAGACGGAGGAGGACCCAGTTCCGATGGTGGTTGAGTCTGGGTCTGCTAATGCTTCTCCTGCAGATCTGGGCTCTGCTGCTCCTTCTCCTGCAGATCTGGCCTCTTCTGCTGCTGCTCCTGCAGATCTTGTGGCGGAATCTTCTTTGGGGGTTCCTGTGGCTCCTAAAAAGGCCAGATCTAAGAGGCCAAGGTCCCCCCCCAAAGTCAGATCTACGAGGAAGGCGGCGCGTGTTGCTCTGAGAAGGATGCGTGGGCTTCCAGACTATGAGTTCATTATCCTTTCTTCTGATGATGATGAGGAAATGGAGGACGCTTCACCTTCTGCTGCCCCTGTGCTTGAAGTCCCTGTGGTCAGATGCTATATGAGGCGGATGAACCGTTCGGTTCAACCCTCTGAGTGACTGCTTTCGTAAAAATTTCTAACCCTAATCTCTTTAATTAAATTTTACTTGAGTCCCTCATATGTGTTGCTTGGTTGGATATGGAGTTATGCATGTGACTTCCTGGTTTGATTTGGTTGTATGCATATGTTTGTTGGTTTTGAGTTGGTGATACTTGATTATGTTGTGATTGGTGGGTGAATTACATGAGTCCTGTTGCCTATATGCTGGTGGTTTGTGATTTATTTGATGGGTATGTTGGATGAGCATGCTTGTGGCTTAATTGAAAGGCTGTGTGAGGCTGGATTCATGTTCTTGTTATGTTAATTTGTTATGCTGATGCTGTTTTTGACACTACTACTTCTGCTGCCTTCATCTGTTTGCCTTGATCTGTATGAGTGTGTGCTGTCTAAGTTGGAACAAGGGATTGTGTTTGATGAATGATGAAAGCTTAGGTCAGTTTGCTTGGAATATGTTTTGTTTTGTGGTTTAGTCAGTGTTCTCAATGATCATGCTTTGTAGAGAGCACTGTGTATGGCTTGGTGTTGTAGTTGATGCAATGCTTTAATGAGTCCCCCTTGCTGGTTGTTGGCTTATGAATGTGTAGAGTCCCCCTTTGCCTGTTTCAAATTAGACCCTTGTATGAGTCAAATGATGAAGGGACTCAATTGAATTACACTATACACATTTGAGTTGCTCCAACACTCTCTTGTTTGAGATTGTTGTAGAGGGAACAATGTTGTGAAGTGTTGTATTCAACAAAATAAAAAACCCTTTCTGATGACTCCATTTTTTGCATACCACTACATTAAGTTGCCTTTGTCATTTCATTGAGATAGTGATTACAAAAGTTGATGCACATAAACAAAAGACTACACATTTGACTGCCTATAGTGTTAGTTCAATTTAAATCAACAAAATACACCTAACCACCTATTCATTAACAACAACATAAGATGGAAAAAACAAAAGTTAAGTGGTTATGTGTGGCAGTCAATGTTGTAACTGTGCAAAACCTGGTATGAAACTGTAGGTCCCCTAATCTGCATCCACTTCCATTTCCTCTGCTGCATCTTGTGTCCCTTGATTGGCTGGCCTAAACATTGTGTCTAGGTAATCTACACTTCCCAGCACTATATTCCTTTGCACCTCCACCTTGTCTGGCAAAATACCCAAATTCTCTAATTTTTTCTTGTTCATATGTGGAATTTTGTACTTGTTACCCCCTGTGCTTGCAAGATCATGATCATGCATTTTTGCAAAGTGATCCATATGTACTTGTTGACCTCTGGTTTGAAACTGTCATATGACTCAATGACCTTCTGGACTAGCTCATCCAAGTTGCTTGGAAATGACTGATATTGTAGTGATTGAATTGACCTGAACAATCCTAAGTCTAGCACATTCAAATCAGGTGACTGTGGTGGCTGATACACCAATTCAATGTTGAACCCATTTGCAGTTGTTGCTTCAATGAATTCTTGATCTCTTGGAATCTGATATGGTCTTGCATTATCCCACTGAATTGTGACATTTTTGCTGAGACTTTGTGGCCATTTTGAGATGATAGATGGTATGACTTTTGTGAGCAACATATCCCTGATTACCTCCCTATTCACATTTTGAATTGCCTTAGTCTCCCATGTTCCAGCAGGCCTGTTTTTGCTTGTTTTCTTTGCTTGCTCTTTGACTGTGAAAGGGAAGATCCCATATTTCCCATCATGTAGTAGTTCCCCATTAGTCCCATACAATGGCTTTCCCACTACAGCCATAAACATTGCTTTCAGTTTGAATCTTCTTGACTGTTGAACTCTGTGTGGGTCTTCCTCACTTGGAAGGAGATAAAATCTCCTTTTATCTGGATTGAGGTAGAACCATTTCTCATCTATGTGGATGAGATGGTCCATTTCCTCAAATGTAGGGTCTGAGTCCCCAATGATTGGATTAATGTGTGACAAAATCCATTTAATTCTTGCAACTTTGTGGTCACTTGTTAGAGCTGGTTTGTTGCTGCTTGTATGGGTTCTGAGCCTACCTTTCTTTTTTAAGTTGTGAAGAGTTACATGAGATATCTTCAGTGCTGCTGCATAACTCCTCTCTGTCTGCCTAAGATGCAGGGGCACTGACTGTAGGAATTCATCAGTAAATTCCCTTTGTTTAGGCCCTGTTTTTCCAATTTTTTTGGACCTGACATCAATCACATCACCTTGTTCCAACTGTTTTTTGATATCTTGCAAAACCCTTGTGATTGTTGATTTGTGTACATTGAATTTCTGAGACAATTCTTGCATGTAACCTCTTGGTAAGTTGCCATTGTGCATTTTGAGTAGCATTGCATCTACAATCTCCCTCTTCTTATGCAAATCAAGTTGTTTTCTGCTTGTTGGTGCTTGAATGTTGCCTTGAACTTCTGTTTCTGGCTGTCCCTATTGGTTATTGTCTTGCTGCCCCTGTGCTTGCATTTCTTCATCATCAGATTCATCATACAAGCCTTGATTTTGCATGTCCTCTTCATAATCATAGTACAGCTCTGCTAGTTCTTCTTCTGTTAAAAGCTGATCAACATCCAAAAACACCCCTTCTTCATACTCTGCCATGACTTTTACTACACATGAATTTTGTCCAGCTTTAGGTTGATGAAACAGGAGTCCCTGCTGGTTTTTTTTTGTGAAGAAGGGGCGTTCCTGGTAGGCTATATGGATGATGGAGGTGCCAAGCCAATGAAGCGTCTGTCTATGTGAAGAAGATGTGCAGCACTAACTTTAGATAGGGTTTTTTTTTTGGATAATTAGGGAACTAATGAATGTGATTAGTGCTAAGGGAAACAATTGGTGTAATTGTAAAAAATTCATGGCTTGTCTTTTGGGAGAAACAAAGAATTGTTATGTAATGAATGAGGCTCCTTTTATAAGCCTCATAAATGCTACTCTTTAATGCAAAAATCAGTTTTTTACTTTGAAATTTTGGTGGGAGTTTTGAATCTCCCAAAATTTCAAAGAGTTTGAAATTTTGGTGAAAATTTTAGAGGGAAAACTCTTTCCCTCAAAAAACTGACAGCTTTCCCCACTAAAGTGCAAGTGGGGGGCCGTCCTTTTCTCTCTCCTCTACTTTAATTAATTCCCCTAAACTAATTACTCTAATTTTCACCCCTCAAATTTTGCATCGTGAACCGCAAACTCCTCCAAAGTTGCAGATAATATTTAATGAAGGTAGTAATAAAATTAAAGATTTGTAGGACCACTTTTTAGAGGCAATTGAACCTAATTAGCACAAATATATGATAAACAATTGGAAAAATAAGACAAGTTACTTTACTCCATAGTTTGGACTACTGTGAATCTGTCATATATATATATATATATATATATATATATATATATATATATACACGCAGTATTTGAGATTAAAGTGACGATGTTACTTTTAAATTATGATTTTATTTATTTCAATCAAAGCACTATATAAATGAAGTACAATCAAATACAAGTATCAAATGGATAGTTCACCAAAGTCAAATTATATCAATTGATGATTTGATGTATTGGATATCTAATAATGGAAAAAAATTATTTGCCATAAATGAAATTTCCTAGTGATCCTAACATTAGTAAAGCTTTTTTTAGCAAGATAGTCTCCAAAATACAAAAGCTAGTCAACAACAAAACTAAGACCCTATTCTTTTTAGTTATATTGAACTGAATTGGAAGTGAGCTGAAAATTAATTAATTAATAATAATAATAATAATGTATTGGAAATGAAAAGCCCAAAAGAACTAGCCATCTTTTTTTTTTTTAAAAAAGAAAAATCATAGCTCACTTAATCTATCATAAAATAGAATTTAAAAACAATATTCCCTTCATTTGGTCAATAATATTTAACCCATTAGAGTCTTTAGAGATTCTATGGAAAATAGAATCTACTTTGTATTAATTAAACGATATTGTTATGCTTAATATAGTAGGATCATGTGAAATTTTGTTAGATTTGTTTAAAATTTTCGTTTACAAGTATATAAATACTCCATTTTTTCCTCACACAATTATTTCATTTCTAAAAATTTATCTTAATTATAATTTATGGCCATGTCAATAAACTCTTAAATAGATCTGGTTCACATTATTTTGGATCACTAATATTAAGGTCTGTAGGTTGAAATGTTGATATTTTAAAAATAAAGGCTGTTATATTAATAAAAAAAAAATATTTTAATATAAAAGTCATTGTGTTATATTCCGTAATAAAGATCATAAGAGATATGTATACTATATAATGAGAATTTTTATATATTGATTAATATAAATAATAAAGATCTCTATGTTAAAAAAATAGGGTTACTATTTTCTAATAAGGTTGGCTAATAACACGTGTAGACTTCAAATCCACAATAACATTATTGTGCACTAGGTCCACACAAGTTATAATAATGATCATTGTGCTAAAATTAGGGTCATACTACCTCCGTTTCTTTTTAGTTGACACGTATTCCTTTTTAGGAAGTTTCTTTTTAGTTGACACGTTTCCTTTTTGGGTAAATTTTTTACCTTGCATTTACAAGCTACCCCACTTGCTTTTTCATTCTCTATCACTCTCTCTCCTCTCCTTAATATATGTGCCTAAATCAAACGCGTTAACTAAATAGAAACGGAGGAAGTATATGCTTAACATAAGTCCACTAGCACAGGTCCACAATATATTTCTAGCTAAAATCTCGTGCCATGCACAATTTTTACAAAATGTTGTAATGAATTGTGTTCATTTAATCACGCAGAGTAATAATTTACCAAAAGAAAAATATTTTTTTAAAATAAAGTTAAAAAAAAAACCTTATAATTTTGAAATAACATTTTAGTTGAATATTTATAGATATATTATGGATATATGTGAAGGAAATGTTATTATAATACAAGTAGTACTAAATATTCTTTAATGATTTGATAAAGTAAACATAAAAGTTGAGGAAAAATAACATTACCAGGAAGTGACACGTGTCATTCATGATGTCAGTTTTAGTATCAATTACATAATACTAAAAGCGAATACAAAAAGACACTTGTCAATGTTGCATTAAAAATTTTCCCTCCAAAAGTACCTTCTTAAAATAAATCATTATTATTTAGGGAAAAACATTGTACCTAAATTATGATATTTGTTTTATATAAAATATAATTCATTTCCAAAAATATTAAACTTTTCATTGTAAATGTTACATGTAATTTAAATATTTTCTCTTGCATGTTTTTGTTTTTAATATACACCATATTTTTAATACATGAGTTAATCTATTTATATAATTTTTATAATATTATTTTCAAAAGTATTTAACAACCGTGCATTGCACGGGATTTAAGCTAGTTATGTTATTAATTGTGAATCATGTCCGCATGAGTTTTTTTCCTTATACTCAAGCGTTACCTAATATAAAGTGAAATTATCTCTCCTCTTTCTCGCAAATTTTGAACATATAGTAAAAAATATGAGCATCACAAATATTGAACATTTAGAAAAAAAAATGAACAATCGCAATTCATCACGCCTATGCTTTTGAACATTTTGTAAATAGATTTGAAAAATCACAAATTTTGAACATGTAGTATTAAAAATAAACATATGCATATTTATAATAAACGGGTAAACTAAAATGGAGAGTACTGAAGTTTGGATTTTTTTTGCAAATAGAGTACTGACGTTTGGCCTGAAGCAAGTAGAGTACTCAAACAATTAACCCACTACAACCGGTTATCGTTTGCAAAAAAAAAAAAAAAAAATTGCTGCAACATTTATCAAAAGGTACTGAAGTTTGGAGAGTTTCAACAATTTTCTGTTACTAAGTAGTTGATGATATTCAAAAAATTTGTTGTTTCCATATATATAATGCTCCATAAGCATCTTCAACAAGGAGACTCTGCATCAAATTGAAAAAAAAAAAGAAAATTTACAAGAAGTATTTCAAAAATTACAGAATTTTTTTTGCAATTAAAACATGTCAAGGCTAACTGGCTAAGCATATCAGGAAGTAGATGTCCCGTGGTTTGTTGTGTGCAAGAGTAGGGCCTGGACAAAGGACAATCCTGATTGAAGGTTCCTTGCTTGCCCTGACTAAGATGTAGAAACGGAAAGAAGGGGCTGCAAATTTGTTAAGTGGGTGGACATGGAAGACCCCAATGCTTGTTAGACTAAGGTTATATTGGGGCTTGGTAGGCAGTGGCAGATCCACTAAGGCACAATGGGTAGCACATGCTACCCCTAAAAAAAAAAAAAAAAAAAAAAAAAAAAGAGACTTGTTTTCTTAAATAATCGGTCTCTTTGAGGCTGCTATAACAAATGTCCCCTTGTTAAAAGAAAAGAGACTTGTTTTATATAAAGCAATGCTCTTAGGTTCTAAACTTTTTTGTTGAACTTGAACCTGCTTTCTAAGTTAAAATAAAAGAGACCTGTAATTTGTAAAACAGGTTTCTTAGGTTTTGATTTTTTTAAAAAAACAAATTACTTTTACTTATTTTGTACAATTTATTTTTATTTTATTTTTTTGAACGACTCTCATTTAAGTTATAAAAAGTTATACTAGAATCTACCAAAATGAATTTTTAAAATTTAAAGGCTAATTATTAAATGATAATACTAGTAAATAATATAGAACTTTTTTCTAATTTTTTTTCCCCTTATTATTCTATGCTACCCCTAGTGAGAATTCCTGGATCTGCCACTGTTGGTAGGCTGTCGTCGAGTCTACCAAAGATAATCCTATCATGGTCTCACTAACTTATAGCAAGTAAGGGTAAGATCGAAAAGGTCTTATCCAAGAGAGACGTTGAATCATCCACCAAAATACTATCGTTTAAATAGGCTAAATAATGAAGTCAAATTTGGGTTTGTTTTTAAGTAACTTCTATAAGTTTGATTCAACTAAAGGCTAAGAGGAGATTAACAATTATAAGAGGGATCTAGGGCTCGGGCTACACCACTCAACTTCATCACAAACTACAATAAGCACGCATAAAAAGGTGAATTGGGGGATAAATTAGGGGAAGTCATCTAAGACATCCAACCACTCTCTCAAGCTAGACGGATTACTTGAGTCATGAATACAACATACTCTCATGGTTACAAAGCATAAACAAGTGTTAAAGCATAATCACAATGACATGAACATTCCCTTAACTAGAAATTTCTATTCTCATGACATTTCAAGTCAATTAAGCATAAGAGAGCTAAGTCAAGTTCAACTCTCAATCATTCGTTGATAAAACTTAGATAAATAAATCTAGCAAGTAGTAAGTTAAAATGATGCACAAGGAAACAAACATCTTATTATGCTACACACGTTATCAAACCCCAAACACTATAAAACTAGTATTGTAAAAATAAAAAAAAGTCACCGTTTTAAACATGTTAGTTATTCTTTTACAATAAAGATAAATTATTGTACAGAGTACTCGACCCTATTGTAATACTACCTCCGGATCATATTATATGCAACTTTTGCCAAAAACGGAAATTTCACATTAGATGCAACTTTTCCATTACTTCTTTTTTTAGCAAATTTTTGTAAATGAAAATACTCTTTTCCCTTACTAAATTTCCTTAAAACTTACTTAGACAACTAAACTAAGGGTCTGTTCCCATTTACTTAATTTCAGTTCAGTTCATTTAAGCTCCAATCAGTTCAATTCAGTTCAGTTCAGTTTAGTTCAATCTAGCTTAGTTCAGTAAACGTGAACAAGCCTTATAGTTATTAAATTACTTAATCTAGCTAGATTAATTAAATTAAGTACTCCCACCAAAATAAATTCAATCCCCCAACTTTCCCCAAATTTTTCCGGGATTAATTAAAACCCTAACTCGACATCTTCTTTGTTCTTCCTGCTTTCATCTTCTTTATTGCACTTTTTCTCTCATGCCATTGTTATAGGTCTTCTTCCTACCTTCACCTTCTTTCTCCTCTCTCTTCCTCCTTGTTCCCGGTTGTCGGATCTGACCCCACTTGATGCGACTGTTTTAGTGAGTAAGGATAAGCAAGAAATCTGAGCAGTGAGTTAATTGACTCCCTTGAGCGCGGCTCTCCGTCAGCTCGTCGTCGCTTCACTTCTGGTGAAATCGGTGACATTTTGAGTGTTAATTCCAACGAGCTTTAGGGAAAGTGCTCAGTTTTATTGAGGAAGAAGAGGAGGCAAAGAAAAAAAAATTGCTCTAGATTGGAGTTTTTGGGGTAGGTTCAAGTAGATCGGGGTTAGTAATGGAACGTTCCGACTGTGGGTTCAACGGGATCAGGTCGATAGTGGTGGTGTGGGTTCAGGGTGGTGGTGGTGGTTTCGCGTATGATGGTGGTTCTGGCTATGGTGGTCAGGTGGTGGTTCTAGCTATAGTGGTGGTTTTGCGTGAGTGGTGGTGGTTCTGGCTATGGTGGTGCTTCTGGGTGAGTGGTGGTGGATCTGGCTATGGCGGTAGTCTAGTGGGGTGACGTTGGTGGTGGTTAATTATTTCCATTCTCTCTCCTACCCTTAATTACATACTTTTTAATTCATTAATTAACTATTGTGAAATTTTGTCTTGGTTTCTATTAGAGCTCGAAAGTTGCATATAATATGTATTGGAGGTAGTAATATGGAACGAATAATATGGAACGGAGAGATTACAAACCTGGTAAAAAAAAATAAAAAAAAACCTCTCAACGTATGTGCATGGCACTATGGCAGTCAGTAATGTCTCGATTGATGATTGGATAACTTAAGCCCAAGGTATCATTTTGCATGTTAGGAAATACTAGATGGGGGAGACAGTCAAGTATGACCTCCTGTGATCGATATTTCAATTAATACGGTCCCAAATAAACACCTTTTTACAAGAAAATAAAATTATTAATCTCTTACAGTACTTATTTTGGTTATAGTACATTATTTCTATGTACTATATTAATGATAAATAGGAAAATTATATACTCCCTCCGTTACTTTTTACTCGCAACAAATACTATTTTCGGCCGTTACACATTACTTGCAACAAAATTTTTTTTTTCCTTATTTGGTATGTTTTTAATGGTAAAATGACAGTTTTACCCTTATTTATTTTTTTAACCAAATCTGATTTCCCCTAATCAATGGTTAGTTAATTCTAATCTAAATCACTAACTACTACTTAATCTAATCCTTCCCACCAAAAAAAATCCCAACCCAACTGATTTTTTCCAAAAATCATCCAACTCTTCAACCACCAGAATTGAATGTTCTTCATTCAATTCTCTTCGAAAATGGTGCGTTCTCGTTTCTTCTTCTGGAGATTTCTCCAGTTTCACACCATAAACCCTAGATCTACTCCTCTTTCCTCCTCTGTCTCGCTTCTTCGTCCTCTCTTCTCTCTCTTCTCCGTCTTGGTGAAAACCCTAAATCCTTTTTGTCCTTCTCCGATCTCTGTCTTTCTCCTACTTCTCTTTGAAAATGAGTTCCAAAAAACGAACCAGAGAGTCCCTTGATCTTCCTGACGCTGATCTAAACACAGCGACGCGTTACCGCCCTCAACGGGGAACAAGAATCATGAAGCCTGTTCGTCGCTGCTCTTCTTCCTTCTCAAGGTACAGGAGAGGCAAAATTGGTGCTAAGTTGACGGAGTACATCTCCAGTGATGAAGAGAAGGATGCTGCGGAGGCAGATCTAGTGGATCCTGTCCACGTCCCTGTGACGGTGGTTGCTGATCTGCCTGAGATCGGCGGAGATCAGGGTAAAGGTGCTGAAGGGGTGCAGGAAAGCCCTAAAAATCCTGACTCGGGGAAGAAGGTGAGCCCTGCTGACGCGTCTGGGAGTGGTGGTTCACCACGTGGTGTGAAGAGGAGTAGATCTGTGTTCAAGCCGGACTACAGTGACTGGGATCCCTGCTATTTGGCTTATTTGAGGGACAAGTACCCTCATGACTTCCCCCCAGATCTCTGATCTTGCAGCGTAACTATTTCTAAACCCTAAATTCTTTAATTTGAGTCCCTTTTTTTTTATGTTTATGGATTAGTGGTGGTTGTTCTACTGTTTGAACCTTGATCTACTGATTATGGTGGTTGATGTTGTTGGTGGTTTTTTTTGTTTACTGATACTGTCCCTTTTTACTGATTATGATACTTTTGGTTCATTTGGTTGGGATGTTGGATGATTTGAGTGTGATTGTTGTCTGTTTGAAATGATTTCAGCATGCTTGTAGTCCCTTTGGCTTGGTAATCCCTATTAGCTGCCTTGGTAGATGGAGTCTGTATGACTGGTTGTTGATTTTTGTTGGATGGTTACTCATGCATTTTGGCAGTGTTGTGGTTATTTTTTAATGACCTGTTAGGATGTGTTGCATTTTGGATTGGGTTGGTGTGCTTTGTGGATATGTTGGTGGCAGTGTGTGCAAATGATAGAGAGTCCTAGATTGTGAAACTGATGCATTGAGTCCCCCCCCCCCACTTATTTTGCATCATATTTGTATGTCATTCCAAATGATGAAGGGACTCTTATGACTTGAGCCCATTTTGAAGTATGCTCCAACTTCTTTTTGGTAAAAAAAGAAGTTGTTGAGGTACCTTCTAGTGGTTGCTAATATGGTTAACAAAAATCCCATCTGATGGAATGTAGTGCACATTGACCCTGCCCAAAATGCACACTTTGATTTCATCCCTAAAATTCCATTTCATATTACCAAAAAATTGTAGCCTTTACAAAAGCACAAATATGTGTGCACTACATTGTCATGACTGCCTTCCTACTTTAATTAACAAAAGACACCTAACCATTACAAAACAGACAAAAAAACTAGTGTTAATGTTAATGGTTATGTGTGGCAGTCTCTGATCTTCAACCTGATGTGACTTGTGTGTTACTTTGCAAAATGTTGTCTTTTACTTACAAAAAAATGTGTGAACTCCCCACTTTTGTCTGCAACACCTACTTTGTTCTGTTGTCATCAATCTGCATCTACTTCCATATCTTCATGCTCTGGTTGAGCCCTTGTAGTTGGCACAAACAAACTGTTCAAGTATTCCACTGTGTCAGCAATTAGTCCCCTGTCAACCTTGAGTATGTCTTCCAATGTCCCTTCCCTGTCTTGTCTTGCCTTCCCCATGTGTGGTGGATTGAAGTTGTTGCCCCCTTGTTTTTCCAAAACCTTAATCATGCATGATTGTAGTGTGATCCAAGTGTACCTGTTAAGTGTTGGGTCAAACATGTCAAATGCCTCAGCCACTTTCTGAATTAGCTCATCTAAGTTAGTGGGGAATGACTGGTACTGAATTGACTGTATGGCCTTGAATAAACCTAGGTCCAACACATTCAGATCTGGGGACTGGGCTGGTTGGAACACAAACTGAATATTGAACCCATTTGCTTGAGTGGCTGCCAAAAACTCTTGATCTTTAGGAACTTGATGTGGCCTAGCATTGTCCCACTGTATTGTAATGTTCTTTGACAACTGAGATGGCCATTCTGCATGTATTGTTGGGATAATATGCTCCAAAATCATGTCCCTAATTGCATCTTTGTTGACACTCTGTATGGCCTTGGTTTCCATTGTGCCTGCCTCTCTGTTTTTGCTTTTCTTCCTGGCCCTTTCTTGCTTGACAAATGGGAACAACCCATACTTGCCTGAGTGAAGTAGAGTCCCATCCTCTGCATAAAGTGGTTTACCTACCATTCCCATGAACATAGCCTTGAGTTTGAACCTTTTAGATTGTTGTGCTCTGTATGGAACCTCCTCATTTGGTGTGAGATAAAATGTCCTAGTCTCAGGGTTCAAGTAGAACCATTTCTCATCAATGTGGATGTTGTGTTGCATATCCATGAATGAAGGGTCTCCCTCACTTGGAACTGGGTCTATGTGCTGTAGTACCCACTTGAGCCTTGCAATTTTATGGTTGTGTGTTAGTGCAGGGTGGTTGCTTGCAGACACTGCCCTAAGTCTGCCTTTTTTTTTCAATCTGTGAATCAGCACATGACTCACATTCAGAGCTGCACCATAGCTTCTGTTTGTGGTTCTCTTGTAGAGTGGCACAGACATTAGCCACTCATCTGAGTACTCAATTGGCTTTCTCCCTGTTTTGCCCAATTTTTTTGTCCTTACATCTACTGCATCTCCCAGTTCCATGTGTTTCTTGATTTCTTTTAACCACTTACTGGTTGTGGACCTGTGCACATGGTGTTTGTTTGCCAAAGAGGTGAGCATTCCTCTTGGGAGTGTGTCACCTTCCATGTTTAGCAGAATGTCATCAACAATCTGCCTTTTCTGTTGGATGCTTAGCTCTCTGCTGTCCCTCCCATTATTTGCTGCATGAATGTCCAGCTCTTCCTCTATTTCTGAGTCCCCTGTATGACTGCCTTCAGTGTTTGCATGTTGACTTGAATGCTGAGATTCTGTCCCAGACCCTGAATCTGTTTGCATGGAATTCTCTTCCATCTCTGTGATGTGCTCCATGAGCAGTTGGTTGATGTTAAAAAATTCATCCTCGATTTCTGCCATGAGTCCCTTTCTCTTTTTATGCAGATTTGATGGTAGGTGATGAAGTGAAGGTGGCTTGCCTTTTTTTGAGAGCTTTCAATGGAGCCTAATTCTGTACAAATTCACTAATGCTGCTACTACTAACTCAGCAATTAGGAATTAGGGCTAATTTAACTTGATGTCTCTGATTTTGTAATTTTCAAACTTAAGTTGATGGTCTGTAATTTTTTGGATACATTTTAATTCCCTCCCCCCCCCCCCAATCCCTTGTGCAAACTGATATGATTGTGGGGTGTTTATGAAACAATTTCCTCCTTTTATAAGGGGCTTATGCTTTGAATGTTGTGTTTTTTTTTCAAATTTTTGCTTTTCAAATTTTCATGAAATTTTTTTGGAGCCAAAATGAAATTTGGAGGCTAAAAGAATTAGCCTCCAAATTTGCTGACAGAAAAAGGGGGAAAACGAGAGGGAAAGGAAAGAGAGAGGAGAGAGAAAAAATTAAAAAGGGGCCACATGCACCCACTTGCAAAACGTTACTACTCTTTTCCCTCCCTTTTTAATTCTCTAATCACATGCCCCTCCACATAATCTTTCCCCTTAAAAACTTTTGCCTAGGAGTCCGCAACTCCCTCCTTTGTTGCGAGTAAAAAGTAACGGAGGGAGTAATTGATTTTGGGAAACATATATATTATGTGTCACCTCACATTCATAATATTGGGTCTACGAGGTGAGTTTGGTGATAAAATCATAAATAAATAATTGGGTTCGTTATTAACTAATTAGTATATATTACAATTATGATGAGGATTAATTAATTATGATGATAACAATGTATGATGTCTTTATACTGCATCACTGTGTTATATACTCAGATTGATCAGTGTAGGAGTGTGGACGGTTTTTATAGCTCGTTACCAAGGTGGAAACACATAAGCATTCCCTTTTTTTAATGTTTCTTGCCTCCCCTTGGCCTCTTTCTCTATGGGTCCATTTCATTTGTATTCTTCCATATACTAATTTACTAATACTATTTCATAATAATATACCTAGTCCCCATATCATGGATGTCTATACCTAGTCCCCATATCATGCATGTCTATTACTCGATCAGGCTTACTTGGTTTATCAACTTGATAAATATGAGTTGTTTATCAAATGACAAAAATTTGTTTTATCATTTGTTATTTTGCAACTATTCATAATGCAACCTCTAATGGTGTTAGCAGTTCTACCATGAATAGTGCCACAAAAAAAATCATTGTTCATGGTAAAATCGCTAACACTATTAGCGGTTCTTCTTTGAATATTTTTTTTTAATTTTTTTATTTATTTATAAATTCGCCACATCAAGGTGATAAACTTGTATTTTCTTTACTCTGACTAGATAAATCACATTGTAAATATGTTTTTAACTCGAACAATAAAACTGTCTTTTATTGATCTAATCTTACATGTACTTGACCTTTTGGAATTGGAAGACAACTTAATTCAATTATATTCTCAAATCTCAATTAAAGCCTGAATCAAATTAACCGACCCAATCAATAGTGATCAATACAACACTCGTACCCAATATCAACAAACACAAAAGTTAATAAGAAAAACTGGTCGCAACGACATTAAGGTCCTATTCTTTTGAGCTTCTGGCAAAGGATAGCAAGAGTAAAGCAGATTTCAACAGACCAGGCCTAGACTTCTACACACTACGCAGCAGAGCAGAGTAGAGCAAGGCAGGGTAGGACAGAGCAGAGTAGAGCAGGAGAGCAGGCAGAGTAGAGCAGAGTAGTGCAGAGCAGGACATAGTAGAGCAGAGCAGGCAGAGTAGAGCAGAGTAAGAGCAGAGCAGCTCTAAAGAAAAGCTAAGGGCCTAACTATCCACATAACAACACAAACTATTGCGAGCGCGAACGGCAACATAAACTTCGACCAACGGCCACAGACATAAACATACTATAATTGGAAAGGGTGACATTATCAGTTTCCAACATTCTTTAACAAAAGGTATGCCAATCGGTTGTTTTCATAAAGATGATTCTTATTTGATTTATTAGATTGTAATTGAAGAATTAACCTCATTTTCAATCTCGCATAAATAACAACAATGACGAACCACTTAGTGGCCTACCCAAGCCACAATCCGCCTTATGCCCATAAAATTTAGGTTTATTAATTAAATTATTGTGAGTCGTTACACAAAATATACAAAATTTAGGCCTTGTTCTTTTGAGGTTTTGGGTAAAGCAGAGCAGTGCAGTGCAGTGCAGGGCTAGGCTTCCATACACGCGGAGTAGAGCAGAGCAGAGCAGAGCAGGACAGGGTAGAGCAGATTTCAGCAGAATAGAGCAGAGCAGTGCAGAGCGAAGCCGGACACAGCAGAGCAGGGCAGCTCTAAAGAACAGGGCCTAAGTTGAGTTGGTTTCTAGCCCTTTACTCTTTATTTTTTCAAATTCCACAACTAACAATATATATATAGGGTTGGGATCCAATGAGAAGTTTCCTAAAATGAGATGAATGAGAAGGAAGAAATGTGCAAAAGCTTTTCACCAAATGTGCATATTTTTTTCACTAAATGTGCAAAATTGATTTTCGAACTAATAATAATTTTGAATTTGGATATTTTGACTTTTACCACCAAAAAATTTGGACAAATTGTTATTTACCACCTACTCTTTTAAAAGTTGTATTTTACCACCAATAAAGTTATAAAAATTGTTTTCACCACCAACAGTTAAGAAAACCGTTAAATCTAACGGTGTTAAAAAAAATTCTTCGATTTTTGTGCCCGAAATATGTTCTTTATAAGTTTAGGGGGCATTTTGGCCCTATGGGTCCAATTTGAGGTCAAAATTGATAAAAAATGATCCGAAATACCTCGTTTTGCGTGTTCAGGCAATTCGATGTATTTTTAAACACGCAAAACAAGGTATTTTCGTTCATTTTTTTTATCAATTTTGACCTCAAATTGGACCCCTAGGGCCAAAATGCCCCCCTAAACCTATGAAAAACATATTTTAGGCACCAAAATCGAAGAATTTAAAAAAATTCCGTTAGATTTAACGGTTTTCTAAACGGTAGGTGGTAAAAAACAATTTTTTGTGTTTATTTGGTGGTAAAATACAACTTTAAAAAGAGTAGGTGGTAAAAAACAATTTGTCCAAATTTTTTGGTAGTAAAAGTCAAAATTTCCTTTGAATTTTCTAGAAAAACAGAAAATATGCACATTATGTTCAAAATTTATGCACATTGACACTAGGCGAAAAAACCATTTGGACACCGGTTCAAAACCCCCCTATGCCACCGGTTCAAAACCCCCCTATGCCACCGGTTTTGAACCGGTGGTCATTTGGGGGGTGGCAATAAGTCAAATAAAAAGCCCCCGGTTCAAAACCGGTGGCAAAATCAAGTATTGCCACCGCTTAACCGGTGGCAAAAAACAATTCCCGCTTTATTTTTTTTTGTATTAAACATAAATGCCACCGGTTAACTGGTGGCAATGTACATGTTATGTAATTCTTTTTTTTTTTTTTTTTTTTTTTTTTTTGGCTTTTTTCAAAAAGAAATATAATAGAACAATTAAATAAAAAAAAATTAGAACGTCAAAACACAAATCAAACAATATCGATAATCGAAAATTTATAATATATAATAAAAAAAAATTAAAATATAGACCAATAAAATCAATCAAGTATTTCCTAAAAAAACAAAAAACCGAACAATTACAACATATTAAAAAAAATTACAATATAAATAAAAAAAAAATACTACAACATCAAAATCAAAATTCTTGTATCTTGATTCTTGATTCTTCGATTTAAGATCTAAATCAATATACCTGAACCAATCCAAACAAAAAATAAGTAGATTAAATTAAATAAGATGCGAAAAAAAAAACAAAAACCAAGAACGATTGCATGTACCCTTTATAATCGAATAAAATCAAACCATGAAAAAAAACCCAAAAATTAAAAACAAAAACCCAGGAACAAAAAAAACAAACCAGAAATTGATGACCAAGAACTCGTAATAAAAAAAACCCAGAACTTAAATGAAATCAAATCGATTAAAATCAAAAAAATCTACTTCAAATCGATTAAAATAAAAAAGAAACGAATCAAAATCGATTAAACCCAGAAATTGATGACCAAGAACTCGTAAAAAAAAACCCAAAAATTAAAAATAAAATAAAAAAAATCTAATTCAAATCGATTAAAATCACCCTAGAAAATCCCGAAATAGATTAAAATAAACAAAATCGATTAAACCCTGAAATTAAACGCAAAAATTTTCAATATCACCCTAGAAAATTCCAAATCAATTAAACTCATCAAAACCCAAAAAAATCATGACATTTAACAAAAATAATTAAACCCAGAAACCCTAACCTTGAATAATTAAACCCATAAACATGCATGCACTGAGCGAGGGTGTTGTTGTTGTTTGGACTTGGTGGCGGCCGTGGTGGCAGTGAGATGAGATGAGGGAGAGGAGAGAGAAGGAGAGACGAGGGTGAGGAGAGAGAAGGAGAGATGAGGGAGAGGAGAGGAGAGGAGAGATAAGGGGATTGTATCGACGAGGGTAAAGAGAGACGGCGGAGTAGTGGTGCGTAGTGGTGGTGGTGAGACGAGATGGAGAGTAGAGAACAGGGGATTGATTGAGAGATGGAGAGGAGAGAGGAGAGAGCAGGAGAGAGAAGGAGTGCAGCTGCGTGAATGAAAGCTGGGTAGGGTTTGGGGGTTTAAATATGTAGGTTTTTTTATTATTTTTATTTTTTATAATAGGCCACCGGTTTGAACCGGTGGGAATAATGGTTTTCCCACGGGTTTGGTTTGAACCGGTGGCAAAAACCACCCCTCAAAATCCCGCCTATTTTTCTACCTATTTGCCCCACCGTTTTGAAAAACCGGTGGCCTTAGGGCGGTGCCAATCTTAGTTTTTCACCTAGTGTGAAATTCTGTCAAATTTTTTTTGTTTTTGCACATTTAGTTCGAAATATATGTATATTTAATACAAAAATTATGCACATAAAATCCTATTCATCCTTCTCATTTTAAGGATCTTCTCATTCAACATATATATATATATATATATATATATATATATATATATATATATATATATATATTAAAGCGTGCATTTGCACGGGATTGACCTAGTATTAATTATTTACATTCCATTGTTTTTTTTTTTTTTTTTGAAAGAATTCCTAAAGGACATTAAATTTCATTAATAATAGCCATACGACATCTACAATTGACAATTAACAATAATGAAAACGAATTTAACAAAATCAAACAAGAATTAATCGGAAAAGGGCTAAGAATTCATATGCATAAATATAACAATTCGGAACATTTTCGGTTTGTTGTCTCTTACAACTTTTTGAGTGGATCCGTCGCCGCTGCGCAATATTTTGAGAAAGAAAATTCTTGTATTAATTCAATTCTGTAATCCGAATCCGAGCCATAATCAATAGTAGCCCCGCACAACTAGAGACCAAATTAAACACAAAAAAAACCTTGTCTTTCGAAGGAGTCTAAAAATCCTTGTCTTTTGAAGAAGATCGAAAACACCTTGTCATTCGAAGGAGATAATCCCTTTCTTTCAAGGGAGACATTATTGTAAACTAAGAATAAATAAAAAAAACATAAAAGAAAATAAAGATTGGGGCTTTCCACCGGTGAAAACCGATGAAAGCCCCTTCAAAATTGACAATGGAGGCTAAAGTTTAGGAGAGAGAAGAGAAAAAGGAGGGTAGGGTTATTTTCATTCCATTGTCAGTAGTGTGTCAAATATTCAAAAACGAATTAAAATGAGAATTGGGTCAAATATTATGAGCTAGTAAGAGTGTTTATCACGCCCCCGCTCTCACATGAAATCCTTTTGAACTTGAAATGTAAATGCAACATGGAATGTCCAAACCCAATGCTTAATATTCTACATATTCAACTTTTAATTTTTTTTAAATTTATTTTATTTTATTTTATTTATTATTTTTTTTATGGGTAATATTCTACATATTCAATTTGAAAACATGTGTGAATAAGATTAGAACCCATGACTTTGTTAACATTGTCTTTAATATTATGTTAAAATGATCAGTTTTACCAAAAACTTTTAGTTGATAGTTGAGTTTAAAATTAATTTATATTCTATCACAAGCTTACAGGATAGCCCAATATGAGTCTCCCTTTAGTAGCCATTTAACCAATGCCAAATATTCCACTTTTGAATGGTTAAGCTCAAAACGATTTTCTTTAATATTGTTAAAATAGATATAAATTCCCATTATGCTTCGTTTTAAAAACAAATTCCCAAAGTAGTGTTCACGTAGGATTGGTTTTTGATTCAACTTAAAACCGCTAACATTATTAGCGGTTTTGCAAATTTTTTTTTTCAAAATAAATTCAAAGAGACCTGTTTTTATTGAAAGGCGATCTCTTTGAACTTATCAGTGTAATTGCCAACACTCTCTTTTTCTTGCTGTGGGCAAAGAATTAACAAGGACGCAAAGAGACATGTCTTATTGAAAGACGGTCTCTTTAAAATTATCTTCCTGCAGATTAAGCCTTGTGAATTAACCAAGGACGCAAATTGTTAGAGGCGGCCTCTTTTTTAAAAATGCTAATGATAATAGCGGCTTTTAAACTACAACCGCTATTACCATTAGCGGTTTTAAGTTGAACCAAAAGCAAAAAAAAAAAAAAAAAAAACGATCCTACTTGGACACTATGTAGGGAATTTATTTTTAAATCAATGTATTATGGGAATTGATTTTTATTTCCACAATATTAGGGAAAATCGTTCGTTAAGCTCATGATTAGATTTTAATATTTCATACTTTATTAATGCCATTAGTCATCATACAAATTATAGATCAAAACTAAGTTATACTTGGCCTTATAGGCACTTAGGGCCTATTCTCATTTACTGAACTCAGCTGAGTTGAAATGAACTGAACTGAGCTGAACTGAACTGAACTGAAATGAATATTTTATAAAAGAAGGAAATTAGGAGCTGAACTGAAGTGAACTGAACCGAGCTGAACTGAATTTCAACGTATGACAACAGACCCTTAGTTTACGTTAGATAATACAGCACATATAATTTAATATTGCACATATGACTACTCTAGTACTCTATGATTATTATTTATAGTTCTATCTAATCTAATGATTTTACAATATGATTTTTCTTAATACTTTTTTTAAAATATAATTATTAGACACTTATCTTGTTATAATATTAGAATTTCAATGTCAAAAAAAAAAAAAAAAATTAGAATTTCTTTTTAAAAAAAAAAGACGAAAAAACTAGTTGCTACATAGAAGCTTCGCTCCACCTCCTTAGCCGCAATAGTAGAGTAAGTTAAAGGTTTGAGTTTCTCTGGTTGTCTTGGTCTCTTGGAATACATAGCAATTTGGATATTATTATTTTTAATATAAATAATTTATGGTTTTACTTATTTTTATTTTATATTTTTTGAAAATTGACAACATTAACATGTTTTGCATTGCTAAGGCAGCTCGTCATTCTATGATGTGTTCAGAGATTATGTTCCAAATGTTGTTCATTATTTCCTGTCACATGCTTTTTTTTATATTCCTAATTTTATCCATTATTATTAATTCCTGCCACATGCTCTATTATTGTTTCACAATTTTATTTTTAATTTTGATATGAATTCAAATTATTAATTTTTATGAAATTTTATTTGCATGAATTGCATAAAAGCCGGGGATAATATAAGATGCATATTTCTTGGACACTTTCCATTTTAGTGTTCCAGGTATAACAAAATTCCACTCTATTACTTCCATTTTAGATTAATTTTTTAATTGACTTAAAAAAAATGAGATTAATTTTTTAATTTTGTTAAAAAAAAAAAAAGAAAAAGGATAGATTAATTTTTCAATCAACAGCAGCCTTGACATTTCATATAGTTTAATTAAAGTATAACGTATTAATATTACAAAAGTTAACGAATGCTTCAGAGACGTAAGATAAGATAACAGACAAACATTAGATTGATATGTTAATTACACACCGGTCGATGACTAATTTTTTGCATGCATTTCAATTAGGAAAATTTGTAAATTACCACCCAAAAAGAGGTCCTGTTTTGATATTACCACCCATTAAAAAATTTATTTTAAATTACCACCCATTAAATTTGAAAAAATTTCAGATTACCACATTTTTATGTTTTCCCGTGGAAATTCCGTTTGAGGGCCCCACATAACGGTTATAAACGACTAATTTCACTACTTTGACTCTCTCTCCCCGATTTTTGTTGTTTATAAGTTGTACAATTTCAAGTCACAAATTTTGCCCCAAATTTCAATCAAAATTCCTCAAATTTCAACTGCTACGTGAGAAGAAGTTATCTGCGGAAGATTGTACACTCAATTTGCATCAAAGGTATGATTCAACTACTTCACAGTTTAGGGTTTTTTCGCCAATTTAGGAATTAGGGTTCATGAGTCAATTAAATTGGTATTTTTTGCAATTAGGCTATTTGGTTGCAATTAATTGTGCGATTTTGTTAGAATTCTGCCAATTGGAGTTGATGTTGTCCAAATTTGTTGAATGATTGTTTGCTATGTTGAGTAATTGTATCTTATGTGCTGTGTTTTACGATTGAAAGATGTGAATGATTCATAATTGCATGAAGTTGTAAGCTTGTTCTTTTTTTGTTTTTGGATTATGTTTTGCAGAAATGGATCAGAGGAGAATAGGTACATTTTCAGATTTAAGTATTTGAGTTTTGTTGTTGACCTTGAATATGAAGTGGAGGAATTGAGGAGAGATGAAGTTTTTAGATCATTGCCTCAGTCAGAATGTTAGGTCGAAGTTAATAAGGTGAGGCCCACAATCGAAAATTCCACCGGAAAACATAAAAAGGTGGTAATCTGAACATTCTTTTAATTTAATGGGTGGTTATTTAAAATAAAAGTTTTAATGGGTGGTAATTTCAAATTAGGACCCCTTTTTGGGTGGTAATTTTCAAATTTTCCTTTCAATTAATACCAATTTAGAAAGTTTGTTGAATTTATTAAATAACGCTCAGGGAACTCCTTAGCCAGATGCTATTAAGATATACTAATTCACCTGGGTATGAAGTAATTTTTTTTGTTGTTGACCTAAATGCACGGATGTGCTTCACATTACCAAAATTAGTTCGGATTTTTAATGTTTTAGCTAGTATGTGGCCAATTTGTACTAGAATAACCATATATATTCAATATTTTGCATGTTATGATTTTAAGATATTTAACAACTATTGACTGCTTAACAAAAATTGAAATTACTATTTTTCATCAAATTAAAAAACTCTATACATGGAGCTTTTTCAACTTCAAAAGTACTCCCTCTGTCTGTTAATATAATGCCTCTTTCTCTTTATTATGTGAGAAATAAATGCTCAAAAGAGGCTTTGTATTAAAGGACGGAGGGAATACTATTTTTCATGAAATTACTAGGATAAAGTTGTTATTTCGTCTTATAATTATTACATAAAGGGAGCAGATAGCACCATTAAACATTAATCATCTAATCCAAGTTAAGGGCCTGTTCACACTTGCTGAATTGATTGGAGCTGAACTGAACTGAATTGAACTGAACTGAGTTGAAATGAATATTTTAATTATGAGAGAGGAAAATTAGGAACTGAACTGAACTGATTGAAGCCGAACTGAACTGATCTGATTGGAGCTGAACTAAACTGAAATTAAGTAAATGTGAACATGCCCTGACTATAATTTTGCTGATGGATACAAAGTACAACAAGTCGATAACTTAGGGCCTGTTCATATTTACTGAACTGAGCTGAACTGAACTGAACTGAACTTATTGGAGCTGAACTGAACTGATTGGAACTGAACTGAACTGAATTGAGCTGAAATGAATATTTTATGTGAGAGGGAAATTAAGACCTGAACTGAACTAAACTAATTGGAACTGAACTGAACTGAACTGAACTGAACTGATTGGAGTTGAACTGAACTGAACTGAACTGAAATTAAGTAAATATGAACAGGCCCTAAGTTGGTAAGACTTGCAACTCAATACTTGTTGATTCCCAGTTTAAGTCTTTGTATAAGCTTTTTTAAATCAAAAGATAACATGGGTACAAGTGTACATTCCTTTGAGTCTTGTACCCAGGGGCAGATCTATTCATGTGCACAGTGGTGCACGTGACTCACTAGTTTTAAAAAAAAATATCAAAGAGATCGCCTATTATATACAGACGGTCTCTTTGATGCTGCTATTGACATGAGTGATGAGTATTGTTGAGTATTGCGCTTACATCAATGTTTTTTTTTTAACATCAAACAGACCGATTTTTTTAGATAATCGGGTATCAAAGAGACCGGTTATCTATCAGACAGTAGATAATCGGTCTCTTTTGATGTTAGCATTTAATGTTTTTTCGCGTTGCTTTCTTGTTTCATTAAAAAGACTGTTTATATTTATTTTTTTTTAATTATTTTTTAACTTTTTTTTGTGCAAAACTAGAGGCCAAGCCCCAAAAACTAAAACACAAGAATAAAAACACTATGGTGGAACGAAGCGGGGCATAGCCACTCCAATCACATCATTATGTAAAATACGACCTAATTCTAAAGGTGGGACTTGAATCAACTCAAACTTGTTGTTCTGCGTTACTCCTTGATTGGCAAGCTAATCTGCGGCTCTGTTAGCTTCACGATAGATGTGCTCCACTTGTACTTCCTATTCCACTTATGCCAGCAACTTTTTACAGTGTGAAATGTCATGCACACATTCACCATTATACTCACTCGAGCTATAAAAGATTTGCACCAAAGCTTGATTATCAATTTGGACAATTAACTTCTTAATTCCCATCTTTTTAGCCAGTTCCAGCCCGTACTCTGCTGCCATAACCTCAGCCTTGAAAGCCACACAATTACCCGATTTTAAGAGAGTAAGCGTAAGAGAACTTCCCTGTGTGATCCCGTCTCTTAAATTATCTCAGGGTTTTTTTTTTTTTTTTTTTTTTGTATTATTTTTTTTTAATAATTCTTGATTCTATTTATATCCTATATTTATGCAACCAATTTTAATATTTTATAAAATGCTTATCAATTAAGTAAAGAAATCATAAAGTTAATTTAATGTACAGTAATTTTGTAATAGTTTTATAGTACCATTTGTTTGTAACATGTTATTTATTACTTTCGACTTGTAAAATTGAATTTTTAGGTATTACTTCATACTTTAATATGGATTTTTATGTCCTACTTTAGATTGAAATCAATTTGGTGAAATATGTACCCAACCTTAGGTTAGTTGGGTGTACGATACACGCGCGTGATTTCGTCGTGCATTCTTAAACTATTAGCAAATAAGGAGATATCTTTAATGCTTATTCATGACCCTTTGAATTCAAAATATTATCATCCTCATCTATAAAAAAAATCCGTTAAAATTTGTTATATAGACCCGGGTGTACCGGACACCAACTAACCCAAGGTTAGGTTTTATTCTTCATTTGATGATAAAATGAAAAATAATCATCAAAATGAGAACAAATACTAATGGGTGTATGGTACACCCGGTTGTACATAACAACCTCTCCAAATCCATGCATTATAATATATAGACGAGGATGATAGAATTTTATTGCATCAATGATCGATTTAAAAATATTTTCCTTATAATATATGAAAAATTATTGTAGTAGAAATTGATTACAATATGAAAATGGTATACAAATCAGGATAACAAAGAACATTTGAGCACTACTATGTATATCTCCTTTTTTTTTTTTTTTTTTTTTTTTGAATAGATGTATATCTCCTTGGTTGCTACAAAAAATCAGTCTACTTATGATTAGTAAATAGATAAATCTCTTCGAGGAGGAGTTTAAAGTTTCAGTTATTTGAGAGAAGAATTTGCGAATATGGCCCTCACATTCGGCAGGCCATGGGGAGAGGTTGGCCCATCTACTTTCACTTCACAAAATGGGCCTTTGGTTTTGGGCATCAGTGTCTTCTCTGACTGGATAACTGGTTTGGGTCGTACTAACTAATTCCATCCAAGAGTCTGTTAAATAGTTTGATATCTATATTGTGGAATTTTTTTGTTCTTTTTTTGTTTTTAATTGTTTTTTTTTTTTTTTTTTTTTTTTTTTTATGGTGTTATAAGTAAAATATAAACACAATTACCAATATACTTAAATAAATAAAAAGATTGAAAATCTTAAAAGCGGTAGATAAAATAGAGCAACCAAAAGTATACTAATTGTAAGATGTAATCTATTTATAAACCTATACTACATTATGAAAATTTTTTCCGCCTTTTTGTTTTTGTTTTTGTTTGGTTTTTTTTTTTTTCTTCTCCTATCTTTTATTTAAGAAATTAAGGAAAACAATTGGAAGGTGGAACATATTAAGTTAACAACATATTATATAGAGAGTGAAGGATAGCTCAAGTGGTTAGAGCCTCCCGTGTCCAAGAGATCTTGGGATCGATTCTCACCCCCGCCCTTGTGGCTCTCTAAACACCAAAAAATAACATATTATATAAGTAATATTAATAAGTCAACCATACGATTCACAAATCTGTAAATATTTTAAATTTAAATTAAAGCTTGACAAAAATGGTGTTATACTAAACATTTTGCATACTACAACAATACTAGCTAAATATAAATTTTTCTGTACATATAAAATAATTAATAGTTTCATAGATCAAATCAGAAGAAGAAGAAAAAAAAAAACAAAAAAAAGAGAGAGAGAGAGAGACTTTGGATATAGCTCGATATGGGGCTAATATTTTAAGATGATAAAAAAACAAAGGGAATGAAAGAGATACAATGTGAAATGTGAATGCTCCAATAAAGTCCAAAATGTTGCATGTTTGAACTTATTTATTTAAATATGTCTAAAACTGAGTAAGTTTATTTTTTTTTATTATTTTTTTTTGCACGGTAAATTACGGGAAGGGGCCCCCTTCCTATCACAGGAAAGGGGGCTATGAGGAATCGAACCCCCATCACATGGGGGGGAGATGGAGGGATTCACCACCCTTCCATCTCCTCATTCCTCACCGAGTAAGTTAATATATTGAACTATTGTTTTATTTAATTTTTTTTTTTGAATTTTATTTGTTACATATAATTAATTTAAAATAATTTTTAAAAAATTTATAACCGTACATGGTACGGGACTTAAAACTAGTTATGGAAGAAAGTGAAAATAATCACTCATTTACAACCATTAATAATGCACAATATTTTATAAAGTAAACGTGTACCATAATTACACATCAAAGAAGAAAATATGGTATCTTGAGTTATTCAATTAAAAAAAGTGTTGCGTTTATATAGTATTCATAGAAACTTACTACTGTAATTATTTTTGATTTTTCAGAAGGTGATTGCGGAGGTAGGTTTATTATAAAGGAAAATGCTATACATAGCCCTTAGGGCTACATATAAGCATTAAATTTACACTTGAAAATCGTAAAAAGTTAAGAAATCATCAAAATATAAACACTAATTACACTGATTTACGCGTGTTTTTGTCATGAATTCCTAATTTTATATAATTTCCAAGAATGTATTTAATGCTTATATATAGCCCTTAGGGCTACATATAGCATTACCCTTTTATAAATTAGTCCTTTTATGTACACGCGTACAAAAATTTAAGTTTAATGCATGATATATATATATATATATATATATTTGACAAAGGATATGAGTATAATCTTAAACTTACTAACAGGGCCGTCTCAACCATTTTGGAGGCCCTGTTCTAATTTTAAAATGGGCCCTATAATAATAATATTTATATATATATATATATTTTTTTGACAAGAGTATTTGTATACTAGTATTATTAAAATATGATGCACCAAATAAAAAATCAAATACTTAAGGGTCCGTTTGGCATCGCTATAGTTTTCTGTTTTCTGTTTTTTTGTTTTTTAAAAGTATATTACATATGTTACATAATGGATCAAAAAATATTTAGACTTTTTAAAATCATGATAATTTTAAAAACTGACAACAAAAAATTGAAAACACCTTTTTCTTGTTTCCTGTTTTTGGTTTTTAGTTTTCAAAAAAACAGGAAACTAAAAACCAAAAATGATGCCAAACAAACCCTAACTAAATCACTTTGTTTATACAAAGTTCCATTGTAACATTTATATTTTAATTATACTCTCATACGTAGTATTTCTTATAAAATGAAGCACCATATAAAAACTCAAACACTTCGTATAATTCTTGTCCTAGTACTAGATCCAATTTAATTTGTAAGCTTATGACTAATCGGATCCAACAGAGTAGTTTATAACTTTTTTTTTTTTTAAAAAAAAAAAAAAAAATCTAGCCCATTATTCAAAACAATGGAAAAAAAAAGAAAAAGAAAAATTACTGATGAAAAAAATCAAAAGCTTTGTCGCAATTTATTGTTCACAGTCGTCATCTTCTTCCTCCCAAAACACACAAAATACCCAAAAATGAAGTGGTAGTTGGAATAATTATCGAAAAAGGAGAATGGTGGAAATCATTGAATGATTATACTCCATGAAAGGTTTGAATTTGATATTTTTCCCCCAAAAATAAAACGAAAACTGAATATTTTGAATTTGAAAATTAATGAGAAATTAGAGTGATTTGAATATGGAATGTTATGAAATAATTATTGCTTATGGGAAATGCAAGATTGACGGAGAAATTTATTACTCAGTAGGAAGTTTTGAGGGATGAATGTTTAATGAAAGCTGGTTAATGGGGAAGAGCAACATCGCATTTCCAGAAGAAATAAAACATCAACTGGACTTCAAAATTATGGGGCCCTACACAATTGGAGGCCCTGTGCTGAGGGTCTGTTTGCACAGGCTCTCAGCCGGCCATGCTTACTAATGATCTATTGTTAATAAAATGTATATAGTTATTACATGCGACACTCCCTTCATTTTGTAATGTTTGCATCGCTTTGACATATGCACTATTCACATACTCTTTTTTATTATTATTAAATAAATAAATGCTATAATGTAACATGTTATTGTATTAATTAGTTACAATATGCATTTATAATTTAATATTTTGTTTACAATTTTGTTATTAGACAATTAATTATAGATTTTAATGGTCAAAATCAGTGGCGATGGAGTCAAAAATTTCAAACCGGGGGGGACAATAATATTCACTTAGTTTGACAAAAATGTTGGGACATACATATACTTAAATTGTTAAAGTATTACAACTCAAAATTTCCAAAATACGGAGTACTTATTAGTCTAAATATTCCAACATAATGTACAAATTCTTCCTTCATTAATATATATGCTTATTGGTTTAGAATTTTTGAAAAATTCGAACATTAAATAATGTACCTAATTAAATGCACAATTCATAAGTCGATCTCTATTATAATCGGAATTTGGGGTATTATTCATGCAAAACTACAATTTGAATTATTCAAATAGATACTACCTCCATTTTATATTATTTGCAATGATTAGACATTTTTTCTCTCAACTTTGTGTCAAATCGTTACAAATAATATGAAATGGAGGTAGTATATGGCATAATTTTTAAGAAAAAAATAAAAGAAATACTATATTTTACATTAAAAAATAAGGGAAAAAGAGTGAAAAAAAGAAAATGGTTGCAACAAGAATTTGAGATTATTCATGCAAAACTACAATTTGAACTATTTCAAATAAACATAAGGAATCTTTTCAAAAAATAAATAAATAAATAAATATAAGGAATAATTGTTAAGGGGGAAAAAAGTTATAGGAATATTATATTTTACATTATAAAATAACGGGAAAAAGAAAGAAAGAAAAAGGGTGCAGTGCTGCACCAAGAATTTGGGGGTATTCATCTATAGTACTATATAAAGTGAAAGGGGGTTTTGGGTGATAAATTTTACTTTCCCAAAATACCCCTTTTATCTTAAAAAAGTACCATCCTTATTATTTTTTTTTTAAATGTAACTACCATCTTATTTAAAAAAAAAAACAAAAAAACTTCCACCTTTTCTTTTTTTTTTTTCTTTTTAAATTTATTTTAATTTTATTATTTAGCCTATATGACATCATCAACAATTCTTAAACCTACTAATATTTTTTTTATTAGAACAATTAAATGATAATTTTGTGGAAAAAAAAAAAGAATCGAGCTTGATAGATTACTTATATTGCATACGCACGCATTGTGTGCGTCTCTTAGCTTGTATTATTAATTAGTTTACATCAAAAACTAAGGGAGGGAAAAAAGAAAAAGGAGGATTTGGCTGCAACAAAGTTTGATCCTGCATCTCACTACAACAAGTCTCTTTTGTAGAACTTATGAGTTATGACCGCTGCTCTAGCTAATTTAGAATTAGCCATTTAGCTAAGTAAATGAATATAAACAATATATATATATATATATTTTTTTTTTTAAAAAAAAGTGGGGGGGACAGCTATTCGCTCTTCTCCTTCTGAATTTGCCAAAGGTCAAAATTATATCTCGTCAACTAAATCACCCAAAGTGATGCATATACAGTAAAATGGACTAAATCTTTGGAAGTTTAAATAAAGTAAAATTGTAATACCCTAGAAATTCATTTCCTTGAAAATACCCGTTTTGCTCTTTTTAAAACAACCGACACTGTGAAAACGGCTAAGGTAATTATCAAACATACACAGCGGAAGACTATCTTTAAAACCATTCAAAATAAGTCAACTTAAAAATAAATCAACCAAATGAAAGCAAAGTCGGACCAAAGTCAAATGAAGTTAACCTACAACTTGGAACCATTGTAGGCCCTTATAAAAACTGAACAATACTTAAAAACCTTTGCATTAGTCTCACAAGCATAATATAATAAAATTATCAAAGCAATAAACCACATCATAAACTTAGGGAAACTAAGCATGATTCGCTCTTCACTCTTGCCCGTCATGAATATGCTTCATCACATGATAAACTCCTCTCTTTTGCCCCCACTACTCTCTATTAGGAATGGGTCATCGTAGGGCCAAAGTAAAGACGACAAGGCCAAACAAACGTGATATTGATGGTTTTTGGTATGTTTACTGATGGTTTTTGATCGACCATCGTTATTCGGCCGATCATTTCTTGTAGTGAATATGATGTTGAGTACATAAGCGTAAATAAAACACACTAATATGTTTCACCCTATCATCGCACACTAACATGTTATAAATTGCAATGTTGCTGATTCATATATGACATAGCTACCTCAATCCTGCAAGCTTACACTTCAGCGGAATCAACCAAAAACAGAACGACCACATATACGCGACCAAAGAATAGCAATACAATGGATGTAATGTGTGGAATATACTAATTAATGTATAAATCAACATCAGCTATTAGTAAGCTATCAAATCTGTCAGCCAAGTCAGATTTAAGTTGGCTAAACTCAGATTTGTACAGGTCTTGTAAGGTCTTTCTTAAAGATCGGCTTCATAACATTACAAGGCTTATAAATAATCTGTTCAACACCATATTTTATTGCTATTAAAGTCACTCCTCTTTCTTTCTAGGAAAATACACTTTAATAATCCTAACTATTGGCGATTTACCTACAATAATCCCAACTAACATTTATTCTACAATAATCCCAACTATTAGGCCAGTTTTCCTCGAGGAAATACAAGTTACTTATCCTGAGTAACAACAAATGTAACTCAAGGGGCACGGATGTAATTTCGTGCTTTTAAGTTGGGGGTAAAAACGTCCACAGAAGGTTTTTTTAAAAAAAACAAAAAAATTAATAATAAAAAAAATTGTGTAAAATTACAATATATGCCACTTGAGTAACAAATTTCGTTACTCAGGATGAGTAACTGGGGCTTGCTCGTTTTCCTCCAGCAGTCCCAAACCGGTCAACAAAAGTCAACAACCTATTATTGTAGGTTGTTTGACACGTGTCAGTGTGTGAGTGGTTAAAAAAAAATAAATAAAAAAAACACAATAAAATTAAAAAAAACAAAAAAAAAAAAACTGGCAGCAACCCTAACCACCACCACCACCTCCTGCCGCCCAACCGCCACCTCCAGCCATAACCACCTCCACCTCCTGCTGCCCAACCCTAAAGTACCACCTTCTCCAGCCACCCAAGCCGGAAGCGACTCTCACGACCACCAGCCGCACCCTCAAAACCCCCAGCCGCACCCACGACCCCCAGCCGCACCCCCGAAGCCGACCAAACCACCCAAATCGCACCACCGAAACCACCAGCCGCACCCACGACCCCCAGCCGCAACCTCGAAACTCCGGCCGCAACCCCGAAACCAATTGCACCACCACAGATGAATTTGAGAGTGGGGAGGAGTTTGAATCGATTTTCCGGCGAAGCGGAGGCAAGGGAGGAGAGTGGTTTAGTGGGTTGGGGTCGATATGGGGTGTGTGTTTCGAGGGGAGGGAGAGTCGGCCAGCCATTTTCGGTAGGGTAGGGAGGTGGTCGGCCGGTGCCAATCAGTTGTGGGTGGCTGGGAACGGCAGCGGTCGGCGGCGGATGGCTAGGTTGGTTGAATCTGGGGGGTTGATTTCTTTTTTTTTTTCTTTATTTTGTTTTTTTATTTTTTTTTTATTTTTTAAAATTAAGCCAATCATGTGCTGACATGTGGCATTTAAAAAACAAAAAAAAAAAGTTTACCTTTTCAGCTTTTTGGGACTGCTGGAGGAAAACTGACTTAATAGTTGGGATTATTGTAGAATAAACGTCAGTTGGGATTATTGTAGGTAATCGCCCATAGTTGGGATTATTAAAGTGTATTTTTCCTTCTTCCTATGATAGTTTAACAATCCAATCAACCAAGGATTACAACTAAGCTATGATTGCTATCAAACAATCACAAATAGGCAGTATAGTCCTACAGACCAAGCAGCACAACACCAGTATACATTATTATGAGAGCATAAACGAAGAGGAATGAAAGAGCAATTCATACATTCATCCATTCGTCAAACACTGCCTTCTCTACTTGTAGCATCTTCTTCTCAACATCCCATCCTAATCTTAAGATGGCATTGTAGAAACCTTGAAAAGTCAGTCCAAAAAATGTACATTAGTATCAATATACACTAGTATTACAAACATCATATATTACCCATCAAAAACAATTTAGTTAATGTATAATAATTTGCACTTATAAAAATTTATCCAGGCAATGAGAGCTATAATCAGTAGCACAAGATAAGCTTAGCTTGTCCATGCAAAACTACATTCTGCTTTGGGATGGATAAGAATACAATTTGGAAAAATCAACTTGTAATTTCAAGGAGTAAATTGCAACAAATAAGTCAATAATAGTCATGTACTAGTAACAAGCAAAATAACCAGCAAATAAACCATCCCAACTCAAAATTCTAATCAAATTAGGAATTTCCTAATAATTGGGGAAAATTTAGGGGAAAACCACAAAATAAACAACAATTACAATAATAATAGCAATATATACCATCAAATTCAGTAGAAAATCAAGAAAAGAGAAGAACATTTCAATTGAACAAGCAAGTTAAAAATTCAAACCAAAAACGGCAAAATTGATATCGCATGAACCCTAGAAATTGAACGACAAAAATGAAGATAGCAAACCTATGATAATGTTTGAAGATTTGTAGTAGAAAATTGAAAATTTAGGAGCAAAATCTAGATAATTGTATCTTCCTTTGTAGAATCGTCAAATTTTTTTGGGATTTTTAAGAAAATTATCGAACAAACGAAGAGGAGAGAGAAGAGTTTTCACGGAAATAATTGGATGGAATAAGTTACCACCTACTTAACGGTGAAAGAATAGAAAGCACCCCAAACATGATACTAGAAAGCAATAATAACATCCTTACATGAAATTAGGAATTAATAAAGTCTAAACATGCTTTCTACATGCAAGAATAGAGCAATAAGATTTTCCCACTTTGGTGCCTCGTACCTCTTTCTAATAATAAAATACACTTGTTAGTAAACTTCAATGAAATATTAAATCAAACAATTAAATTAAATAATTGAAAAGAGTTTAGAAATTAGATTTGGGTCCAAACCCTTAGAAAGTATTAACCTTTCAAGTCTAGGGCGAAGACAACTTCGAAATTGGCTAGGTGTGTCTAGAGCTTGTGAATGCGGAATTGTGTATTTTGAAAAGGGCTAGGCTTAGAAAAAGAATAGAGAGAGAATCAGCTTTAGCTTAGTGAGAGATGATTGTTGGTGATCAAACTTGTTGATGATTGAAAAAGGGTGATATGACCTCTATTTATAGGAAAAAAGGAGAGTCGAAGGATTATGAAAAGAATCTGAACTTGAATCGAAATAAAACTCAATGGACCACAGTTTTTTGCAAATTTTGATTTTATCGTATCTTTTAATCCAGAAGTCTAAATAAGGCATATAATATGTCATTGGAAAGTTCGTAAAGTCTACTTTTCAACCCAATTAGAGTCAGATTAAAATTTTTTTTACATAAAAAGATATGGCCGAAATATTGAGACGGTGTCAGTTTTGAATAAAGTTTCGTATTTCTTTCATATCTTTTTCGTTATAGCTCGGAATTAATATTATGATATATCATTGGAATGATAGTTTCAATACCTATCCAACCATACAAGACTTGGATAAACATTATGAGGCACAAAAATAATATTTGACTGTTTTTGAACATCTTTAAATTCGAATAGAATTAGGACTTTAAAAAAGGAAAGTTTTTATTTAATTTTAAATTATTTAATCTTATCTTTTCAAAAAGGATAATCAAGATCTTTTAGAAACTTATAGAAGCTTCTAATTAATCCTAATTAGTTTAGGAATGGGATTAAATCTGTGGACCCTCTACATGAAAATTGGGTCGTAAGGAAAATCCGATTTGGGCCCAGTTTAGTATTTTGGCCATTACTTTTTCATTATTCATCGGAACTGGGCTTATAATATATCGTTGGAAATTAAAGGTCTTTCAAAGTCCCATCCAACTACACTATTTTTGGAACTTTATCGTGGACCAAACTAATTTGGACTGGCTATTTTCATAAATAGAGCAGATTTTCAAAAACAGAAAGAAAGAATTTTAATAAAAATAACCGCATCACTAGACTTTTCACACTTTCAATTCGTTCAATAATCAAATTACGTGAAAGGTACTTATCACTGGGTTTGGTTTTGGGAAGACACATTTGAGTGTCTATAGAAGCCCCCACTTAGACTGAGTTTGGAGAAACGCAAGTGTCGAAAACAAAAGTCAAAGTAGCGATAGGGCGAAGAATGATTCAAAGCGTTCTGCGACCCTAAATCATTCTTGTAACGTCGATACCTACAAACTAGCGTTAGTTGAAAAAGATAAGAGAGTTAAGAAACGCGTATCTTGCACCGTCGAGTACACGTCTCTAGAGTAACCAATTTTGTTACTGCATTTTTGTTGTGACGACCTCCACAAGCTAGGGGATATCGCTTGAAGACTGCTTCGTTTGTAACTGCCTTCAATTTTCGCTATGATAGTCTTCCACATCTTAGGGTCGGGAACACTATCAAAGATCGATGACTACATTGTTTGTGACAACTCTCCACATCCTAGGGAACGTCGTTGAAGGTAACTCCTTGTAGCCATCTTCAGTTTTGCTATTGTTGATGTTGTGGTCACGCTTCGCTGCTGTTGATGTTCACTCGTCTTTGAATAAAAGAGCTTCTTTTTGAAGAATGTACACTCATCTCTGAACAATGGAGCTTCTTTGAGGATTGTTCACTCGTTTTTAAACAATAGAGCTTTCCTTTTAGAATGTTCACGCGTCTCTTAACAAAGAGATTTGAATGATATGCCCACGCGTTTCTGAGCAAAAGAGCTTGAAAAGAATGTCCACGCGTCTCTGAACAAAGAGCTAAAATGATACTTAAATGTTTGTTGAGATCGTTCGGTTGGCTGCAAACAGGAGCTTTGCTAAATGGTTGTATCCTGTAAAATTAAAAGATTGCCAAAAGACTTTGCTGGTGTTTTTCTTAAGGTTGACCTAATGTGATTGACTGACTTGAGGTTGACTCAATGTGTTTTGACACGTGTGTGACTTATGTGTTTTGACACATGTGTTATACTCAATTCGAGGTGACATGAATCAACGTACATGACTCGTGTGTGCATTGTGATTGTGCGACTCGAAAAATGCGAAAAAACAAAAAAATTTCGTCAATTTTTGTGGAGGGTACCGACTTTCTACCAAATAAGAAAGACACAAAAAGGAAGAAGTGAAGTGTTGGATGGTATGTTGAATGAGCTTAATCAAGTGTATACGTCGGCGTTTTAACTTAGGGTGTGAAGATTGTAACATCCTATGCTATCTCAATTGTTGAATTTAGATGGAAGTATATAGGTAACTTAGACACGGAGGCTAAACACTTCATAATTTGTGACACAATGATGATTATGACCTTAATCTGCCAAGATATGCTTCAACATTATGTTAAGATTTCATGACAAAGGGTTCCTAAAGGAAGTACTATTTGGTCTATGTGTCTGTGTAGTGTGTGAAAGTGACACTGAGTTGTGCCAAGCCTGCAAATACTGGACCAAAAAAACCGTGAAGATGATGTCTGGTCAGAATCCTCTTTACTATAAAATTATAACGTGAGGAGTCAAATGATGGTGACTCTTAGGCTAGGTAAGCTAATGATGTAGGGATCAAGCCCCCAAGTCTAGCTCTAAGTGGATAGGGGTGAGCATTGGATATCCTTTGATATGATCATGGTGTGGGTGTGTGAATGTGAATATGAATGCAATTTTATTACGGCCGCACTCCGATATAAGGTTGCCTACGTATCCGTTAGAAATCAGGCCAAACGTAGCTCTATCGAACCCCGCACAAGTGTGTGTATGCCTCAAAAAGGTCTTTTTAAGGGTTGTAACGTAGTTAGGCTAAAGGTTGAAGAAGACGGGGATAAAGGCTCAAGACCCTAGATAAACCTCCAAGGTGTGCAACCTTACTTTTGAATCTTTGTATTGGTATGCTCGAGGTTTTCTCACTCTTTAACTCTCTTTTGTTTATATTTTTGCTCTCTTTCTTTCTTTTCTTTTTTTTTTTAATTTTTTTTTTACTTTTTTTTTTCCGTTTTTTATTATGAACCTTTTTTTTTGGATAAGCGTGGGCTATCCCGATCATGCGGTCTATCACTCACTTGACATTCATGTTTCTCAAGCACGGTACCGAGCACTCGTTAAGAGACGTAATCCGAGACGTGTTCATATCAAAGACATGTTCATATCAAAGACATTGGAACACTTTCCCTTTAGCACACTTTTATTGATGTTATTTTTTGCTAATTTAATCTTTTGAATCACTCAAGCTTTTATCCTTTGAAAATTGCATAACTTGCACACCATCCCATCCCAAGGTTAGGTAGATGTGGGTTGAAGAAAGAAATGTCTATCGTTAGACGAGGCCAAAGTGGTTTATCAAGAAAGGATTATGTATATTTAAAAGGGTGAAGAGATATGATGGGCTACAAGAGGTGCGTCTAATCATAAGTATTCATTGCGTTTAGTTCGACTTGGATTTTTATTTTATTTTTTTATTTTTTTTATGCAATGATCATATGGAAGAAAAGAAATACTCATTTTATTGAATTGCTAAGGTAAAAAGGATAAATCTACAAAATAAGATCTAAGGAAAATAAAAGGTGCCTATGCTAGACTTATTAAGGAAAGGAAGAATAAAAGAAATAGAAAAAGAGATCACAAAATCTTGTCGTTGAAGCTCGCCTCGTGTCTTGTGCTTATCATCACTCAGTATTTTTTCCAGCTGGAGGAAATGGAAGCTTGTTTCCCTCGATGAGGTCATGAGGTCTTGAATGAGATTTTGAAACTTGTAACATTGATTTGTAGTATGACCATTGCTTTGATGGTACTTGCAATAGGAGTCTGGATTCCATTCGAATATTCTCCTTTCAAGAGGAGGATCTTGCATAGGTCCAATTAGTGTGATGAGTCCCTTGGCAAGGATTCGATCAAACTAAAGGCAATATTGTAGCTCATCCCAATTGGGGTGAACTTCCTTTCTTGTTCTTTGGTCGAAGATAAAAAAAATTTAAAAGAACGGAGGTTATATAAAATTAAATTTCATGCTATTAAGTAGTTAATGGTTTAAGTTTAAATAGGGAAACTTCACGTATTCAGTTTTGTTCTGCGCTTGTTTTGAGCTACCTAGCATCCAAGATACTGAGGATTAAGTGCTAATATTGCGTTTTTGGAATTAATGTTTCAAGCTTTTTTTCATCCTTTTCTCCTATAGCTTTAGTTTTCAGCTTTTTTTAGTGCCTGAAATTAGTTTCCAGAGTTCTTTATTACCTTTGGCTGCATTTCTGTAGAGTCTTTCATCCACTCTCACGCTTGCAATTCCGCCACTGAATTGAAGAGTGATCTCATGATGTAAACATAGACATGGATGACGAAACGAAGAGTTCCTCCGATACACGTATTGCAAATTAAAGAACATCTGTCCTCAAAGCAATGATGGTTCAATCCAATCTGTCTTTAAACCCTTTGAGGAGGTTTTGTACAGTGTATCTGAGGAACTCTTTGTTTGGTCATCCTCGACCACTATCGAGTCCCCTGGGGGATCGGCTGAACTTGTGCATATCGTCTCCCATCATCAAAGCCACGACAACTACAGCTGCAGCTCTACAATTAAATGATAATCCAGTAGTCAGCACATTTATAGAAGCAATCTAACGAAAAGATATACTAATGATTATTAGTACCATTTATAGAAGCAACGTAATAGCTTAGATAATCAATTTATGCTGCTGAGCAAATAAGATTAATCCCTTGCTCATCGAGTAAGGAATTGAATATGAGATATGAACTTAGTTATGGCTGTCAAATGTTTAAATAATTTAGGAAGCTAATAATATAAAGGAAAAATTGTCCGGAATAATCCCATTTTTCGGGCGTCCGTTAAAAATAATTCTCTTAAAAAATGGTCTGAACCGGTCATGTAGCTTGTTAGTCCCTCCGTGTTTTAATAGGTGTTACACTTACCAAATCCGACCGTGTTTTAATAAGTATTACACTCCTATTTTTGGCAAAAAGCTACATAATATATTATATCTCTCTCCTCTCATGGTCCCCACCTAAACCCACTATTACTTTTTTTTTTTATTATATCTTTCCTCTCACATTCATTATTTTTCAATAAACTATCAACCCCACTATCTTTCTTTTACAAATTTAACTTACCTCTTATTTTATTTAAGTCAATTAGTTAAATTGCCTAAAACTATGTGCTGGTCAAACTGTAACACTTTAAAAAACACGGAGGGAGTATAACAAGTTACCGCACACGTGGCGGCCTTTGATTGGTCAAAATAACAAAAACACAATAATTTTTTTTTAAAAAAAATTAAATTAGATTTCTCGCTTTACCACCCACCCTTACCACCCTCCCAACTCTTGCCACCCCTCTCGCTCCACTTTAACACGATATTGCTTCAATTATTTCCTTAAATTACCTTTGCAATGCCCCTCCCCTTCACCCCAAACCACCCAACAGGCCAGCAAAACCTTGGAATTGTGGGTACAAGGACAAAATTCACTATGGTGGTGGTGGTGATGTAAGGGTCAACACAGGAATTGTGGGTCAACATCCATATTCCTGGTGAAGATGTGTTAGGATATATTAGAAAAATTTGATATTATTTGATTTGATTTGCTTAGGATAATTACTTGGCAAAGATATGCTAGATAATATTCTAAAGATACTTGCCATATTTATCTTGTATTACTCTATATATTTTGGCCAAGAGCCATGAATGAAGGTAAGGCAAATATTCTGAATTGATATTTTCACATGGTATCACAGCCAGAGTTTTTATTTTCTTGAAATTAATCTATAACTATAATAGGTGAAACACCACTGCCACCGACTCCACCACCATTTAAAATTGAACCAAACACCCCGTTTTTTGGTATTGCAACAGTTCATGACAACTGTTTAATTGGTAAGTTTAATACCAAAAACTGGATTATTGATACCGGCGCAACACATCATGTTACCGGAGATGAGACTTGGTTATTTGATGTAAACGAGATTATGCAAATTCCCGTTGGTCTACCCAACGGTGGAACGGTGCTTGCAAAGAAGGAAGGATCGATTTGATTATCGACCTCAATCACTCTTAAAACGTGTTATATGCTCCGCAATTGAGTTGCAATTTGCTTTCGGTTTCACAATTAATTGGAGATTTAAATTGCGATGTAAAATTTGATTCTTCTTTGTATGTTACATAGGATCAAACGGGGATGCTGATTGGAACGGGTGTTAGGCAAGATGGACTTTATTACTTTGGAGAAGCTAACTCGGTTCAACATATTTTTGTGAATGACGCAACCTTTCGTTAGAGCTATGGCACAAAAGGATGGGACATCCTTTCGAAAATGTAGTAAAGTTACTTCCTCCCGTAGTTGGTTTTAATGGTCATTTAAATAAAAGTTGTGAGGTTTGTTTCCAGGCTAAGAATCCCAGGGACAAGTTCCCGACTAGTGAGAGTAGAGCAAGTCGTATTTATGAGAAGGTACATTGTGACTTGTGGGGTTCCTATAGACATCCTTCGTCTTGTGGAGCTTGTTATTTTTTAACTATAGTTGATGATTATTCTCGTGCCGTATGGGTTTATTTGTTGGATGATAAAACGGAAGTTTTTCGTACTTTTATGAGTTTTATTGCCATGGTTGATCGCCAATTTTCTCAAAATATAAAAATTGTGCAAAGTGATAACGGTACAAAATTTAATTGTTTATGTGAGTATTTTTCCGCTACTGTTACTTTATTTTACATTTCTTGTGTTGGGACACCACAACAAAATGGTAGAGTTGAGCGCAAACACAAACACATTTTAAATGTAGCCCGGGCCTTATGCTTTCAAGCTCACTTACCGATTTATTTTTGGGGAGAGTGTGTTCTTGCTGCTGTTCATTTAATTAACCGAACTCCAGCACCTTTGTTACAAAATAAAACACCCTTTAAGATTTTATTTGGCTATCCTCCATCTTATAATGTCATCCGCACTTTTGGTTGCTTGTGTTTTGCCCGCAATCAGAAAACGAAGAAGGGGGATAAGTTTGAGAATCATAGTAGAAAGTGTGTGTTCTTGGGGTATCCATTTGGCAAGAAAGGGTGGTCCTTGTATGATCTTGAGAAGCGAGAATTTTTTGTGTCTCGGGGTGTGAATTTTTTTGAGAATGTTTACCCTTTTCATGATGCAAATGTGGTGAATATTGAGCCAGAGAGAGTTGTTCATATGTAGGATGATAGTGCTGTAGATGATGATTTTGTGGAAGATGCAAGCTCAAATGTTACGGCTCCACAAAAGAATGGGCAGCCACGAGAAACAGATGGCTCCGCGACCTGGCCGCGGGAGAATAAGGTGAGCCGTGACTAGGCCGCGGACTTCCCTGCCATGCCAAAGTACGTGCTGCAAGGAGACACAATAGTCTCCACGATCTGGCCGCGGGAGAACAATGGGAGCCGCGACTAGGCCGCAAACTCCACTGCTACGCAAGAAAACAGGGGAGCTGGTGCATCTGACCCACAGCAGCACAGCCCCCATGAGCAGCCCGTACTGCCTAGGCAGCAGGGGCAGTCAGGGCAGCCACTGCCGGACAGTACGGCGCGGCTAGGTAGCCACTAGTCAGCTGCAAGTACAGGTGACTTGAGAAGGGGTTTGCGGGTTAAGACTCCTTCGGTTCTTTTACGAGATTTTGTGACTCACACTATCGTTGCCAAAAGTCCATCTAAGCCTACACCAATTCCGCAGCATAACTCAGGTACCCCAATTCATGCAGAGTCCGCGTATAGAGCATTGGGACGCGGCCTTGCGTGTGGTACGATACTTGAAAGGTACTCTCGGGCAAGGAATTTTACTTCGAGCAGACAGTGACTTGACACTTAAGGGGTGGTGTGCCTCAGAATGGGCAGCTTGTCCTCTCACTCGGCGCTCGATGACAGGTTGGCTAGTGTATTTAGGCCACTCGTCTATTTCATGGAAGACGAAGAAGCAACCAACGGTCTCTACATCATCTTCAGAGGCCGAGTATCATTTTATGACCTCAGCAACCCTGTGAATTGAAGTGGTTGAAAGGTTTAATTTGTTATATAGCTTGGGAGTGCATCATCCTAAAGCTATTCGATTATTTTGTGACAGTCAATCAGCTCTTTATATTGCAAAAACCCGGTTTTTCATGAAAGAACCAAACACATCGGGTTGACTGTCATTTTGTGAGAGATGCCATCACAGTAGGCATTATTGCTCCATCATATGTGCCTACGGATACTCAGTTGGCGGATATCTTTACGAAGGCTCTTGAGAAGAGACGGTTTAATTTTCTATTGTCCAAGTTGGGCATTTTCGATCCTCACCATGCTCTAACTTGAGGGGGGGGGGGTGTTAGGATATATTAGAAAGATTTGATATTATTTGATTTGATTTGGTTATGATATTTACTTGTCAAAGATAGGCTAGATAATATTAAAAATACTTGCCATATTTATCTTGTATTGCTCTATATATTTTGGCCAAGATCCATGAATGAAGGTACAAATATTCTTAATTGATATTTCACAAGGTGGCTCCTGAAAAATAGTTTTTTGACATCAAGTATGTTTTACAATAAGAAAAATAAAATTGTATCGTGGTTTATAACAAAATATGAATTTTATATGTTGGTTCTTGACAAAACCTTGGACTACAGTTATGGAAGAAACGAAATATGTAAAACCGAAAATATATGTATGTTATTATTTACATGAATGATTTTTAAAAAATTAAAGAAAAACAAGTCTATTACATAGATTATACGTGGATATTGTATGATTTGTATCACTAACTAATCATCTCTATAGCTCGGACTTGGCTAATAAACGTAGATTATCATGGTACCATGATAGCACAATATGAATTAGCTTGATGATTTTCATCAGTACAACACTTAGATTCATCATTCATGTACTATATATTGTCAAATATTGTGTTACCTTTTACTGTATCCTATACAAAGAGACCAATCACGGGTATGACTTGAAATTAAAGTGCATGTAATTTTAGAAATTAAAGCATGCATATTTTTTCATATGTATCTCTCGATTTTAGTCCCCCCAAAAAAATAAAACCTGACCCTATGACCTTGATAACAAGAATCTCATTATTCCACTTATCTTTAACAAGCTTAGCAACATCAAAATTATCAAACTTACTATCTCTTACTCTCTCCATAATTATCGCACACTTTGATCTTTTCTACCTTTTAAATCAGAATAAAATAAACTCTTGTTAATCTACTTACTAGTACAAATTCTAAAAAAAAATTTGCATTTTTTTTTTTGTTTTTTTTTTTTTGTTTTTTTTTGTTTTTTGCGTTAGAGGGAGTTCTTGACGTTGTTAATAGCGTGGCCGCATGGGGTGGTTTTAAGCAAGATATATTCTGGGTTTATAAGCACACAACTACAGCTTTTTTTTCTAATCCACCTACAAAGAAATTAAAGGTAACAAGAAATAAAGATTAAAACGAGCAAAAATGTTACCTGAACTACGTGAATATTTCACAACGCCCTCATCGATTGCTATTGCTTGGAATGTTGTCTTACAGGAGTGGAGTGGATGCATTAATAAAGCTATTTGGATTTGTGTTAAATGAGTAATGGGTTTGCGTAAAGTAAAGATATTTGGTATGATAATGTATGAAAAAATGTACGTACGCGTCCATAGACTGCATTTCATATTGGAATATGGTTGTTATATCTGTCTCACATTCACATGAGAGGCCTTTGAATTTGAATATTTTTAAAATTGTGTTTTCCGTTGAAAATTATGTTCTATTGAGAATTATTTTTCCAATATATTATTTTCTATTATGACAAATGAGCCTAAAGTGAATGGCTAATATCGAATGATAATTTGGACTCTTACCAATTCGTGAAACACACTTCTTCAATGGCGCCAAAAATGATTGATTGATATATTCTTAAATGCTGCCAAATATGATTGGTTGATTGTTATAGTTTTATTATTATTTTTTTATTTTTTATTTTTTTTTTTTTTTGCATGGTAAACTACGGGAAGGGCCCCCCTTCCTATCACAGGAAAGGGGGCTATGAGGAATCGAACCCCCATCACATGGGGGGGGGGGGGAGATGGAGGGATTCACCACCCTTCCATCTCCTCATTCCTCTTGTTATAGTTTTAAATGTTTTCACATACTATACTCCCTCTGTCCTTATTTATTTGCCTCATAAACAAAATGTGCTTTATTAAAATTAAATCCAAAAAACTGTATTGTTTTTCAAAAAATTAAAAAAATTGCAAGTAGATGAAGGTGTATTTAATTTGTCTTTTCACTTTTATGAGTGTATGCAAGTGATTTAGTAGTGGACGCATGTTACTATATTAGAAAAATGAGTGCATCTAGGCACAAGGGCCTATGTATTTGGCATGCATACAGAAGGGCAATTCGGGATTCGGTGGTATTTTTTCTCTCTTGTTTCGGTATACCGGTAAATTTTTGTGTACTACTATATATGTATAATGTACCATTAAAGTATAAGTTGTATGAATAATATATATACTATTAGGCATGTATTGGTACTTTTTGTCATCATATTTTCCACCCCCACGTCCCATTAATTACAAAAATGTCATACTATTTGCATTCTAAATATATAGGGCATGTGCGCCAGTATTTCTCCTTAAAAAATAGTCAATCTTTATAAGACATTCTTTTTTTTTTTTTTTTTGAAATTTAAAAGACATTCTAAAATAAAATATAGGACAAATAAATAGGGATAGATGGAGTACAATTTAACCCCTTGCTAATTCATGATACATATGCCCTATATATGATTTTAAATAAAATATAGGATAAACAAATAGGGATAGAAAGCAAATATAGACCCGTGGAGCGCCATATATGATTTTAAAGTTGAAAATTGGTCCTCGCTTTGTGAAAAACATGCCGTGAAAAAACAAAATCAAAACATCAATTATTCAAGGCTAGCTAAAGTGGGGACTATATATAAGTCTACTACCTACCCAAGAAAACAAAAGAAAAAAAAAAAAAAGAATGTGTAGGTCCTAGCTATAATTTTCAATTTTTTAATTATTTCATTATTTTATTTTTTTTTTCAATATATTGTCTCTATTTCTCCCCTATCATTTAGACTCTTTTTGTTTTTTCTCTCCACATCTTCAAAAATCGTCTAATAGTCCATTATTATAAAAGTGATGCATTTTATAAAAAAAATAAAAATAAAAATAAAAATAAAAAAAAGAAAGAAATATATACGTAGTAGTTGTAATTTAAACTTATTAGAACGAAATTTAGTAGTTCGCTATTATAATAAATTCTCTCTATTTCTAATACTTAGAGTCTGTTCTCTTCAGCTTAATTTCAGTCAAGTTCAACTCCAATCACTTCAATTCAGTTCAGCTCCAATCAGTTCAGTTCAGTTTAATTCATTTCAGTTCTTAATTTCCTTCTCTCATAAATAATTCATTTCAGTTTAGTTCATCAGTTCACTTCAGATCCAATTAGTTCATTCAGCTCCCATCAGTTTAGTTTAATTAAGTTGTTTTCAATAAATCAAAACAGGCCCTTATTTTAGTTGCAATTTGAACTTAGTTAACCTTTAACCGAACTTAGGGCTTATTCACATTTATTGAATTGAGCTGAACTGAACTGATTGGAGCTGAGCTGAACTGAACTGATTGGAGCTGAAATGAATATTTTATAAGAGAAGGAAATTTGGAGCTGAACTGAACTGAACTAAATTGATTGGAGCTAAAGTGAACTGAACTGATTGAAGCTGAACTAAGCTGAACTAAATTAAGTAAATAACAGACCTTTAATTGAACTTATGAGACCTGAAATAAGTGAAATTTAAGTGAACGTAAGAACCTCGCTCTTATGAGACAGACGTAATACTATTTATTAGTTTTCGTTCCTTTTCTTTTTTATGTCTCCGCCCTATTTTTTCAGTTTTCAATTCCTAATTTTCACACAAAAAAAGCTGATGAAGCCATTCCTTCCCATTTCTTCCTCAACAAAACTACAGTAGTTTCCATGGAAACAAATTTTACTTATGAAATTAGAACAACATCTCCATTTTCGTAAAAACATTTAATAGATTGATAGTTTAATCGGTTAAGATGATACGAATAATACAATAAATGATGACTGTTTTTACAAGGTACAACAATGATTTAAAAAGATTTGTGTTAAAATGTTTGTCTCACAGTACGATTTATTTAATGGGGCTCTCTATTATTGTTTCTCGAAGAAGCTCGTAAGGAGCGAGAAAATGGAGAGCCAAGTCTACCCCAACATTGTGACTCTTCAATGGCAGAAGAGCTACATACATTGATGTTGGACTGCTCATTGGAGGTTACTAACTATTCAATTCATAATCTCAATTGATTGTTGCAAGACTATACTTGTAATATCTTATAGGATTACAACTTTACAAATATTCTATATATATAAAGTCATTTTCATACTTGATATTAGACACATTACATGATGATGTGTTCTTCATCTTGATATTGAACAAAAGCCTGTGTGACTCCAATCCCTCACCCAGTCACCCTTAAATACATGAGTGTGTGGGAGTGATGTTAACCTTAGGGAACGAGTCGGCCATAATGTTTTGTACCTTGGACGGGCCGAATCTCGTTTTCAAGGCAGTGGTTTTTCCATGACATTACGTACCTAAAATCGTAAAATCATATTTGAAATTTCTAGTCTCCTCCCTACATTATTTATCTCCACTATGTTAATATTTAGCTTTTATGTAACATATATATCCTACTGGTAAAATCAATAAGTCTATAGATTGCATTTTGGAAAATGATATAGAGCGATTTTGTATTGTATTTTTTTATGTTGTTCAATTGATTTTTCCATCACAAAAAAAGTTTAATGTGTGCAAGTATACTAGTTAGAAGCTAAGATGACCTGTAAAATCGGTGGGTTTAATTATTATAAAAAAATATGAGACATAGATAAAACCTTATGTATTTCATAAATAGGCCATGCTCTTTTAGGTTGCTCAGCACTTGGCAACAGAATATAGCAGTTGTGAGTAGAGCAGAGAAGCTTTTAGAAGAGCAGAACAAATTTTGTTATTTCGTATAATTATTAGTAGAGTAGAGCATATTTTGTTCAGTAATTATTATTAACTCGTATAGTCGTATTTATTATTGTTTTATATAGTACGAGTAGTTAGTAGAGGATTACATATATGCCAGCAAAGCAGAGAAATTGTTAGGAGACAGAGTAGCTATAGGTAGAGTAGAGCAAAACAGTACAGTCCAAAACAACATGGTCTTAATGTGTAAACTAAACATGCAAAATCCATGCCCTAAAATAGTCAAATTATATGAGCCAAACTTGATTTTCAACTAGTTTCTAATGCTGTCTTGCGTAGATATTAATTATATGAATCAAGCGAATGGTTAATATCAATTGTAATTTTCCCTACATTAGACTGTTGCCCAATAATTTTATTTTATTTATTTATTTATTTATTTTTTTTTTTTTTTTTGTGGACAACAGTGCTCAATAATTCATGAAACACTATATTCTTCAATAGCGCCAAACATTATCGACTGATTGATATATTCTTAAACATGACTGATTGAAATATTCTTAAATGCTTTCATATAACGTACAATTTAACCCGGTCCCTTGCTAATTTATGATTCACATGCTCTTGTTAATATGGACCGCCAAATATGATATGTTTTTGGATTTTACTACATGATACTTCCAAATTATTACGTTTTCTATGTTGGGCCCTTCTAAACCTAAACTTCTACACGGTGCCCACAAGTTTAATTAACTTAATTATTTTAACCATTCATGTTAATGCTAAACACTTTTAATTGACTACTAACTATGGTTAACAATAAATATTTTTTCCCTTTAATTTTGTAAAAAAAAAAATAGGTTAGTATATAATATGTTATTATAACTTTTCCTCAAAAAAAAAAAAATATGTTATTATTTTCTTAAAAAAAAAAAAAATGTTATTATAACTAATGTGGTTATATTTCCCTCAAACTCACGATCTTCCACCATTGTCAGCTTCTTTCTTCTTCTTCATAATAATAAACATTGATAAAATGAACTCTTTTTTTCTCTAAACCATAAAATTCAATACTTGTAAACCACAACAACTCCACTCAAACAAATTCAAGACATTCAACATGACAAACATAAAGGACACATTGCAAGAAATTTACACTGACAATTTATACGAAAAATTGAAGTCAATTAAAAACTAAAATCATTAGATCACATGGCATGTCATAGCATCAAAATATACAGTAGATTGATTAATTGGACAATCAACCCAACAAAGAACTACTCGTACTAGTATGAAATTTACCAACTCTTTTAGTTAACATAATTATTTTTAATTATTATACACAGTAAATAACAAGAAATTAATTACTCCCTCCGTTCCACAATGATGTTCTTGTTTTGACTTTTTGACTTTTTTAAGAAAGAGAGAATCTTCTAAATTTCTCTTAATCTATAAGAATAAATATAGTCATGTGGGATCTAGTTTGATTCGTCTTAGTGAGTAGATTATTAATATCTAACTTTTATAATTTTTGCTAGTGTGAGATTAAAGATATTTGCGGTCAAAGTTGGGTCAAAATTTGCATCGATTTACGAAACAGGAACATCATTATGAAACGGAGGGAGTATCAATTTAGGATGAAAAATGTTGTTTAATCATACCTTTGCCTGAACAAAGAACACAAAAATTCTTATCGAACAGAAAGTAAAGAAGAATTTTGGATATGTTATTGTATATATTAATCGATCTTTATTAGCTTTGAATTCCCGAGAAAAAATCTTAGGGTTTGTAACAATTGGGAATTCAATGAGATAATCGTTCTAAATAAAACAGGGGCGCGCTAGAAATGGAATGTGAGGGGTTGTTTGATCAAAATGGATTTTAATTTTATATTTTATGTCCTTAAATTTTTAAGTAGTAATTAACTAAGTAGGGTGGTTATCTTACCCACAAGTTAATTATTGTTTGCACAACATCTTATAAAGGACATATATAAAACAATACATAAAATTTGTCAGCACCATGTAGAAGTTTGGATTTAGAAGGCCACAAAATAAAATACGCAATATTTATGGGTACCATATAGAAAAACTCTTTTTTTTTTTTTTTTTTTTTTTTTTTTTTTAAACTGGTTCTCCCTTAATGAAACACATGCCTTAAAATTTAAAAAAAAAAAAAAAATTTAAAAAAAAAAAAAAACAATTGTTCAATGCTATCTAAATTGAGGGACTTCGACCAATTCAAGAAAAATATAGGGCTAGCTATAATATGCAAAAAACTACTGTATGTTATACTTGTATGTAAAATTTCATATAGTTTCTTTATCAAAAACTCAATCAATGATAACTTTTCTTATGGTGGTTGTGTACCAAATTATAAATTTGTACCCCTTATTATGTATCTACCTAATTATCTATGTATGGGAGTTCTATAGAGAGAGAAAGAGTGCTTTTGATTGTCAAATTTCAGTTTTGATCAAATCATCCTTTCTTACATATTTTCTCAGTTTTGTAATAATTACAATAGTAGAGTGGGCACAAAATTTAAAAACCCATAGGATGGAGCCCAAAGGGGGAGTTTTATAATTTAAAATTTTCTATATGGTATTTGGTGCTTTTGGTCTTTCTTGAATTAGGGGGTCTCGCTGTACTTGGAGGATTATCAAGACCAGAATCATCAGATGTACTGTAAACCTTTTTCTTTCTGCAAGCTAATACGTACTCCCTCTATCCTTAAATTACATTATTCCTACTTTCCTATATTATGTGACGAATAAATGTTGTAAATAAGAATGTAAATTAGTGACAGAGGGAGTAGTATATAGTATAATTAATAAGTACAGGCTGAAATCGCAAACAACATCAGCGGCATTTTTGTAAAACCTCTATCGTTGCAGTCCTAGGTTGAACTAGGAATTTTTTTTTTATTGAAAAAAGCAAAAAAAAAAAAAAAAAAAAAAGAAAAAAAAAAGAAAAAAAAAAAAAAAACACTGAGGGGGGAAATAATTTTGGATTAAGCAATTCACAGGGAAAACATTCACAAATACGGAGTATAAGTTTTCCAAATCTAACAGAAACCAAAGTTCTTCAAAAATTACAACTGACTTTTCGATACAAGGAAAAAAAATGATGTATTGTACCTTATTTCCTAGTGATTAACCTTAAATTGGGAGATTATGTTTTTAACCAAACTGCACACAAAAAAAACTTGATCAATAAAAGGTGAAAAATATTAAAACTTAATCACGAAATGTAGCCTTAAATCCTCAAAAAAAATACTTATTTTATGTTCGCCCTCATCAACGTTATTTTTTTTTTAACAAATTTTTAAGAATAGTGTTTGGACATTTATATACGAACCACCAAAAAAACCTTTTCTTCATCTTCTTTGCTCTAGCCAGGCAAAAATAACAGCATTATAGCCCAGGCAAAAATAACAGCATTATAGCTTCAAGTCTACAACTAGAAACAATGACCCTAATCAACAAAACCTTGAGCACGTCAAAATTATATGAAAAATTGCATCAACAATAATGTGTTACAGGTACATTAGGTTTTTTCAGAGGTACATTAATAATGTGATTTAAATACATGGAAATTAGAAGTTTGGAGCATACAAGGCCATATTAGATTAGATTGTAACACTATAAAATGAATTTGATTGACAAATGGAAGAGTCGGAGTATGAAAGATGTTTTTAATACTTAGTACTATTAGCTTTGGAGCCTGAATATATAATGGGGGGATTCTAATGCAGACATTTGACTTTTGACTACCACAATTTTTAAAAATAGACGGTAAGATAATTTTTTATTTTTTATTTTATTTTTTTTTTTATTTTGAGTAAAAATAAATCACTTTCTCCATACAAAAAACTGATTATTTCATAGCTTAGAAAAATTAGTGCACAATGTATATTATCGACTACTACGCTTTACTAATCATGGAGTTTGTCAATGATAAAATACATCTATTCAAAATAGCAACGTACAACCACCGACAGTTCCATAGTAATTTACCCATTTAATGTTGTTTTAAAAAACCAAGAAAAAAAAAAAGAGAAAATTCAAATGTCCAGGCGGGGGGTTAGGTCTATAATATGAATACGGTTTTTTTGGGTTTGTTTGGTCGCGTTGGTTTATGAAACCTCTATGAATAGGTGACAACAAACAAGAAAATTCAAAATATATGCAATAAAGTAATACTGTTATACTGATGATAAGCACTAATGTGCATATACAATCATAATTCTGTAAGCCAATGTATACAAGGAGATGCAAAGAGTAGATGCTTTGAATCTATAAACATTGTGTTTAAATCGCAAAACATTCAACACAAAATCATAAACGAAAGGTAAATTGGTATAACCACCTTTTTTGTCCAACTTTTTTCATAAAACCACCTTGCATGTTTTTTTTTTTTTTTTTTTTTTTTTTTTTTTTTTTTTTTTTTTTTTAACTAAACCACCTTTAAAGTAGCTAAATGTTTTATTGCATCACCCCTATTTTAAATCTAACAGATTGCATCTCAACCATCCACTTCCAAATCATCAACCATAGCAAAACCTTTCCTTCCATCTCAACCATCCACTTCAATTACCTCAATTTAGGTTTTGAGAATAAACAAATACTACAATATAATTTTTGTAACAAAATTACGTTTGATTTTTTTAGAGCTTTACTCAATTTAGTCATGCATATTTATAAAGGGAAGGGTCAAATGTTTTTAGAGGTGATACATGATTAAGGAGCGAAAGGCACAAGTTGTGGGCCCTATTAACGCCTTAGTTAATTTTTTCGTCAAAATTTGTAATAGAGGTAGTGCAATAAAAAAATTTAGGTACTTACAAGGTGGTTAGTTAGAAAAAAAACATAAAAGGTGGTTTTTTCAAAAAAGTTCGACAAAAAAGGTGGTTTATACCAATTTTACCTAAACGAAAATCCTTGTTCGGCCTAAAATTAAGGCTCTGTTTGGTGGTGGCGTTTGAGGTAGCGGATAGCGTTTTGACCAGTCAAAACAGTACTTGAAAAAACTTGAGAGTGTTTGGTAAGGAGTTAGACTTGATTTTTGACTAGTTATTTTGTGCTGCCTACAAGTGTGCATTTTGTATCGTAAATAGAAGTTGTATGAATCATTTTAGGGAATGGTTAATTAATATCGATTAACATACACTGGCATGGACGGTTGTCAATTCGTGAATACAATTCATCAATGGTGCCAAACATGATTTATTGATTGGTTGATATTTTCATAAAATGCTTTAATTCGTGATACACATGCATGCATGCCCTTAATGGTGCCAAATTAAATTATCTCTTACTGTATAATTTCAAATCTAGCTAAAGTGGGGGACTACAACGAAGATTCAACGAACCTATTAATGAAGCAAGGAGTGAATGCCTTGACCTTCTAATCTATAAATAGAGTTGCATCAACTGCATGCTTCAACACCAACATAAACATAAACATAAACATAAGCATAAGCAAAGTTTTCCAATAATAAAAATGTCTCCAAAAACAACCACTACCTCCCTCGCTCTCCTCGGAATTACTCTTGCTCTAACACTGTCCTCCGCCTATGCCCACTGCCCTGCTTCAACGATCCCTGAGATCTTGAAGCATTATGGGTTACCGCCCTCGATTTTCCCTGGTTATGCTGTCAGCTTCAGCTGCGATACTGTCAACGTTAACTCCATCAGGTTAAATATTAACTTACGTGATAAATGTACCGTGATTAATACACTTGGTGCTATTCAAAATGTACTCAAGTGTTCAGAAAGGATATCGGCGGTCTTATCACAAGACAAACTGAGCGAGGTTAAGGGAGTGACTGTCCAACTCTATGTTAAGCTTCTCCCTTGGCTCGATGCAGCCCCATTTGGTCCACTCATGACCATAACCGGTGCCGAAGCCTCTTACGGACCTTTTAACTTAAAGTTGTTTATGTTTAAGTCTGACTCAGGTAACAGTCCAGCCTTCCCCTACATGTTATTCCCTAATCAAGCCCCCAAATGTGCTAAACTTGCTTTCTATGACACCTTTGTTGCCAACACCGACCCGGAGGATATTCGTATTAATCCTATTGTTGTTGCATAATAAGCCAAGTTCACGCTTCCACTCGCACGCACTCTTGCACCTCACTTGCTGATGCCTCATGCGAGCTCATCGTTTCTATTTTATCGTGTATGTTTGTGTTTTATCCTTTATCTATGCTTCTACTTTTGTTTGTTTGAATAAATCTGCTTTAATGTAAGCAGTCCATCTCTGTAACATATCTTGTACTTGTATGATAATCTCATTATTATTAAGGAAAATTCTACTATGGTCCACTTTATTTGGACCATCGCTATACTAAATAATCATTGGTCGATTTTTTAATTTTTTTTTTACCTTGGTCAAACCTTATTTTAAAATATTTCCTTTTTTAATTTTTTTTTATTTTCCAAAATTTAATTACTGAATTTACGTAATTACATTTTCGAAATTTAATTATTAAAATCAGATTTTAATAAAATAAAAAAAACGATTAAATAAAAAAAAACAATTAAATTAAAAAAATCAAAATAAAAAAATTGTTCATCAATGTTCTTCATAGTTCATTAATGTTTTTTAAGTTTTTTCATTCATGGATGAGATTAAACACGAACACATGATTTATGTCCATTAAATTCACTCGCCCATTCTACTAAAAAAAGGGTTTTTAACGACAAACAAATTTGTCGTTATAAGCCTAAAAAGTGGTCGTTAAAATTATTAACGACAAAAAAAATTTCATCGTCAAGTTGATGTAACAGGTTCCCTCGTTATTGGTTATAACAACAATGTTCGTCGTTAGTAACTAACGACAATGTTCATATTTGTCGTTACTTAAGAACGGGAAAAAATCTTTTCATCGTTATTTATTAACGACGATGCACCTTGTTGTCGTAATTAAATATCATTAAACGACAAACTTTTATTCAATAACGACCACATTATCCCTCGTTAAATCATATGAAAATCATCTAAATTATTCAAAATTTTGTGAAACAACGACGGTAAATGTTTGTCGTTATAAATGGATATATAGTACAAGAGCTGCATGCCCTAGCCTGTAACAATTATTTGAATCTGTATTTTTATGATGAAATAATTAGTTAGTATATACATAATATCTGCAATCATGAACAATTTTTATTTCAGGTAAAAATATTGTCATACAAAATTAGTATGATCCATACTACACAATTAATAAATAAAAACTCCATGTCAAAATTCTAAAGTAAACCTTAATGCTAAAAGTATTTATTAATTCTTAAACAAACTAAACAATGATTGAAATTTAAATCTATGGGCTTAACCATCAAAGCTGATCTGCACGCATAATCAGGTACTCGGAGTTTGTGTGTTGGAACCATTATTCGAAAACGAAGCATTGAATTGTTTTATCAATGTATCTTTCAACATCTTCATTTCAGCTTCAACCAAACCCATGCGACTCTTAAGTTCGGTGTTTTCTTCTTGAATAGTCTCCACATGATTTGTAAGATCTTCATTTTTTTTTTGGGTTGCAGTCAACTCAATTTGAAGCTCTTCTCTACTTGGTTGTGGTCCAATCATATCTTTTAAAGTTATTCCTCCTCCTAAACCAACAACACGATCTCGAGACTTGGATTTAAAAACCTTTTGTGCTACCTAAGTTTCAAAGAAAGAAATTAAAGTATGTTACCGAACACAAAATTAATTATAGAGAAATTAAAATGCATGGAAAATAAAGTGTCTGCTCAATAGGCATATATAAATCATTTAATATATTCATATGGAAAATCTACATGATAAAAAATTATTATCATTTCCTTTAATTTTAAAAGTCAGACAAATTCCTCTCTGACATCTGCTTATCTTACTAATCTGATATTTAAGTCTGATAAGAATTAGGAAAAATTACATCCACTATAGAAGTTTAGAACAATAATCTAGGATTCAAACAAAAAGTTTATCACAAAAGGGATTGGTGTGAGAGAAATAGTCAGTACCTAGCTCTAGATGGAGTTTGTGCTCTATAATGATCATCTCAAATAAAGGTGTGTCAAATTTATCAAAGGAGTCCCAAAATAATTTCCAAGCATTAACTAAAAGTTTAGGCATAACAAAGTACATTATTAGTTTATTACACATAAGTTGCATAGGTTTAAAAGCTATTGTACGGTATATTGATGTTAACAAGTTACAAATGAGTAAATGACAGTACGAACACAAATTGTGTGGAAATAATTAGTGTCCATGGATTGTTTTTGTTTGTTTGTTCTTGTTTTTTGACAACAGTCCATAAAAGTTGACCTGTTCTTCATTTCTCCGGCTACAAGTCTACAATGCACAAGATATTAAAACACATTCACCACTCCAAAACTAATAAAACATATAACGAAACTCAAATAAATCAAATATGAGACATTATTTCCGATGCTACCTAATTTTCTGGTATGAGATTTGGTACGGGTTTACAATATGCTATCTAATTCTCAAGAGAGCCAAAAATTGCCAATTTGCTAGTTTAATATGCCTTTTTCAGTTTGCAATTCAGGGGAGTGTATGTCATGGACCCAAGTAACCCAGACCTTCATTCGGGTCAACCGCCTCATTCAGGTCAGCCACCACTTCAGGTTTATGCTAGAAGAAAGAACAAACTCAAGGGGACAGAAGTACAAGCAGCAGAACAGCAAAATCAGAATAGCAGAACAGCAAAATCAGAACAGCAGGACAGCAAAATCAGAATAGCAGATCAGCAAAATCGGAACAGCAGGACAGCAAAATCAGAACAGCAGGACAGCAAAATCAGAATAGCAGAACAGCAAAATCAGAACAGCAGGACAGCAAAATCAGAATAGCAGATCAGCAAAATCGGAACAGCAAAATCAAAACAACAGATTAACAAAATCAGAACAGCAGAACAGCAAAATAAAAAAAAACAGAACAGCAAAATCAGCAAGCACTACGGGGAGAGGGAAAATAGCCTGAAGTAGTCCACAACGTTTAATAACTCACAGCAAAAGAGAGTTATAGTTACCTGGACATAGGAAAGTGATGGATCTTTTTCCATTGTTTCTTGAATTTCAGCCTACAGCATATATAAGCATGACCAAATTAATATTACAGAAGAAGAAACATAAAAAAAAAAAAAAAAAGGAAAAAAAAGAAAGGAAAAAAAAAGAAAAAAAAAAGTTAACCAAAGTAAATAAAGTACATACATGTTTCTGGATTGTCTCCGCGTTTGGAAGGCTATTGCCTTTTTTGCGAGTGGTATAAAACACATCAACCAAAGTAGGTTTATTCCCTTTACTTCCTCCCTATCATGACATGTCACATTATTGTTATCCCAAGAATATCTGACATTTTGAAATCAAATTAGAATATAAACTACCAAACTAATTATATACCAGATCGTCCCAAATGATTTGCCTAATAGGCTTGCTCCCAGTACGTGGCATTAACGCTTTAGGATATTTACTTCGGTTAACAGAGTTTCTTTCACTTCTTTTCTAAAAAAAAATTATCATCTCAAAAAAATTCAATACATATATCCATACTATCTGCTCAAGTAAAAAATACCTTGAAGTCATCCTTTGAAAAAATTTCCTTTATGAGCCAGCTCCACTCTTGCTTATCAAGTCCCTTAGGTGGATTACCTTTAGCAGCAGCTTCTAAAGATAGTTTTTTCTTTGTAACATTATACCTTAATAGATCTCCTCTCCAATTTGTCCACAACTCTTTCATATGCCCAAGAACATGCTCCTTATAAGTTTCCATGTTTTCATTTGTGAAAACATCCTAAGAAAAGATAATGTTATGAAGTGTTCAGAATATATAAATAAAACAGAACTTGGCAAACAAAAGTCAAAGCATCAAAATTATTGTCCTTAATCCTTACCGTGACTGCTGTCCACATGTGATCTTTTTCTCTGTCTCCAATATCATCCCATTTGTGCACTCTTAGAGGACAAATGTTAGTATCTCGGACTATGATTCCCAAATGTCTTGAAAATACTTTGTGATTCTCCCCTACGGCTCGATTGTTGAAGAACTCGATATGTAGCTTCTCATTGGGTTTTAGTCTAGCAATTTCTTTACATTTGTTTCTTCCTCTTTTTTTTTCATTCCCTGCTTTCTTCTTACGAGTAGATTGGTCATCACCTTCAACAGAAAGAATTTATTGCTAAAAGTATCAAAAAATAAATGACAAAGAGAAAATACAAACAACCTATATTTATATCAAAATAAAAGCAAACTTATTGTGGTTCATTAACTAACATGGGCAGAATTAAACAAATTATAAAGAGTTTAAGCATTACCACTGGCATCTCCTTGAACTGCTGTATGTGCCTCCATTTCATTGTCATTTTCATCATCTTGAAAGTTTGACTCATTATTATGGCCATCAGAATTTGCATAGCCTTCTTGATAATGCATATCTTCATCTTCGGGTGAAGAATAATGTAGCTCATTATCATCATTGATATTCTCATTACATGACTCAGAAGATGAATTATGATCATCTACATTCATATCATTATTATTTTGAATATGGGGGTTAGGTAATGGATTAAAGGAAGCTCTTACATTTCTTTCTACATTATTAGGAGAAATAGTGGGAGCATAATTAATAACATTACCAAAAGGACGTTTATTTGATGTTATATGACCTTTATTAACACAAAGAGAATCAGCACCAGAACTAGAATGGGTTATAGGACGTTTACTTCTCTGTAAAAGATCACTACTAGCCCCAATGCCATCAACATTAGGTCTAGCATTACTTTTGAATGGATACAGACCTGCTAATCCCTTTCCACGTCCTTTTGCGAGCATAAGAGGTGGTACATATTCTCTTTTAGATCTTAGATTAGATGGTCTACGAGTATTTCCAGTAGGATCAGCCATAATGTTCCTGTCAACATCATTAAAAAAAATTATATTAAGAAAAGCAACGCATATATTACATGGTCTAACTTATAATAAGAAGAAAAAAAAAAGACAGATTTGAATAAAATTTAGAATGTATCCAGCTTGAATAGCTTTTCTTCTAATTGCACACACACAGATAGACAAACTGAAAAGAGGCATCTGTTTTACCTGATACTAATTGCTAATAAAAAAAATTTCAGACAAATCCAAGTATAATTAATTAAAAACAATGCTTTTCAATCTTCTAGAGGTCCATAACTTGTATTTTGTATAGCCATAATCATAGTAATTAAAAAAAAAAAAAAAAAAAAAGCAACCCGTAACCTACAAGTTTTAAATGCATATACAGATATCTTACAATCAACACAAAGTAAATCAATGATGTGTAAAATCAGATAAACATGATAGATCAATGCAGGTTGTCTTATATAATTAATCATAAAAATAAAAAAAAAACTGTAACCTCCAAATTTTGAATGCATATACAGATAAATTACACTCAAAACTAAGTCACTAATAAGTGCAAATGCTTAATTGAAACTATGCAGCTGATCTGCATATGCTAATGTCAACTGATCATATATGGCGAAGAAAGATACATATTCCTTTCATCTCCCCAATGTTCAGGTCATTTTTCATAAAATTTAGAATGTAAACATGCAGAACAGAATTCACAGTATGATCATGTTCTGTTTTATTTTATTAGTATGCTTTCGAAATAGTGAAAGACTACAAAAAATTCCTATTAATAAAATTAAATAGCTTAAAAGAAAGCTAATTAACAGATTATTCTTCTCTTCTCCTCTTCATAGGTACTTCCTCTCCAATATCTTTTGACGTGTCAATCACAAAAATTGGATCTACACCCAGCCGACTTCTACAAATTTCAGCACTTGCAGTTGTAGACGAGGTTGCAACATAAGTAGGCTTAAAAAATTCACCCTGCTGATATGCATCACCTTCCTCAAAATCAGTCGCCTCCTCATTTGATATACTCCGAGGTTGAGTCTTTGACACGACATACCAGCCTTTGATAGCATTGTCAATGGCATAAAAAGCTTGTGTTGCTTGGCTAGCTAAGATAAATGGTTCATTAGTTTTTAATTGCTTATTGCAATTAACACTAACAATTCCATATTCGTCTTCTTTTATTCCTCTAACCTTATCAAATACATCCCACCATTTACAACGAAATAAAACAACTCGATTTCCTCCAAGATATTGCATCTCAATTATATCTGTTACTACTCCATAATAATCTATGTTATCATCTCCTTCTCCCGTGTTTCCAATCACAACCACTCCACTATTTTGTGTTCTCAAAGCGTTTTCACGATTTTGTGTGTGAAATCTATACCCATTCACAATATAACCACTAAAAGAGGTTACATATTGGGTTGGGCCACGTGATAGTGAAAGGAGATTTTCCATTTCTTTGCTCTTATTAGTCTCATATAATCGAGCAACCTACCAGAGAAGAAAAAAGAAAAAAAAATTAATGTACTTCAAGTTTTAATTATCTTAAAATCTGATGAAAATTTAATGGCTCACTTCTTCTTTAAACCATTTTTTAAAGTTCTCACTCCATTCCTCCTCAGATAATCCATTGGTTGCATTAGCCTGAGAAAATTTTCTAAAAAAAAAAAAAAGTTATAAAAAAAAAACAAAAAAAACTACAACAAAGAAAAAAAGGAAAAACTTACTAAGGCTAAAAGTCATACTCAAGGAACGGTTGAACCTCATCACAATTCTTCAAAATATAATTATGAGCTTGATCTAACTCACACTTTGGAACATCAATGATATTGGGAGCACCTAAGCCTCGACCAGGATGACTAAATATAGGCAAGGCCTCATCACCACCATATGCATTTTCATAATTTCGCTCAAGACGATTAAATCTAGTTTCAACATTCTGCATGTACCTTGAGCAAAGAGTCATGCACTCATCTGCTAAATAGCCCTCTGCAATCGAAGCCTCTGGATGAGCCCTATTTCTTATATAAGACTTAAGCTTGTACATATATTGTTCAATAGGGTACATCCATCTGAACTGAACAGGACCCCCAGCTATGGCTTCACTAGCTAGATGAATAGGCAAATGCATCATCACATCAAAGAAAGAAGGAGGAAATACTTTCTCTAATTTGCAGAGAGTAATAGGAATTTGAGACTCTAGTTGCTTTAACTCTTCCACATTGATTACTTTAGCACATAATATAGTAAAATACCTTGATAACTCAATTAGTGCTTCACGTACAAGTGGAGTTAGTAGGCCACGCATTGCTAAAGAAAGAAGATGTTCAAGTATGACATGGTAATCATGACTCTTTAAACCTGAAATTTTGGCCTCCTTAGAGTTAACACAATATGATATATTAGATGAAAAACCATCGGGAACCTTTAACTCTTTTAAAAAATTGCAGAATTTTTGCTTTTCGACAGAGGAAAAAGTAAATGGGGCTGGTGGCATCTTCCATTTGTCCCCTTCTTTGGTTGGATGTAATGATGGCCTCAACCCCATAGCCTGTAAGTCATGACGAGATTTTATGGTGTCTTTTGTCTTCCCTTTAATATTCATCATTGTACCAAGAATGCTTTCACATATGTTTTTCTCAATATGGATCACATCCAAATTATGTCGTAATAAATGTGTCCTCCAATATGGAAGCTTAAAGAAAATGCTTTTCTTATTCCAGTTGTCTCCCCTAAGCTCATGAGATATCTTTGTCTTCACTCGTGGATCATTAGACAGTATGATATTTTCGAGATCCTCTAGCTCATGAAGAATTTCGTCGATTGAACAAGGCTTTGGAGGTAAACCCTGCTCAACTGTTCCATCAAATGAAGCCTTATCCTTTCGCCATCTATGATTATTTGGCAAATACACTCGATGGCCCATAAAGCATTCTTTGCCCCCATGAGATAGCCTCTTCGACCAGGTATCTTTAAGACAGCAAGGACATGCTAAATACCCCTTAGTACTCCATCCAGATAACATTGCATACGCTGGAAAATCATTAATGGTCCACATCAAAGCTGCACGCAGTTGAAAATGATGTTGAGTTGCTGCATCAAAAGTATTTACCCCAGTGGCCCATAAGTCATTCAATTCCTCGATTAAGGGTTGCAGATATACGTCAATTGCGTTACCCGGACCTTTAGGACCAGGAATAAGCATTGACAGAATCATATTTGACTGCTTCATACAAAGTTCAGGGGGTAAGTTATAGGGAATAAGAACCACTGGCCAAATACTATAGTTGGTTTTTGAATTTGCAAAGGGTTGAAAACCATCACTTGCAAGCCCTAACCTAACATTTCGAGGATCTGATGCAAAGTCAGGAAACTCTTTGTCAAATGATTCCCAAGCCGATCCATCTACAGGATGTCTCATCGTACCATCTTTCTTCTTTTTACCATGATACCAAGTCATCAAAGAAGCAGTTTTAGAGCACATGAATAGTCTTTGAAGCCTTGGTTTTAGAGGAAAGTATCGCAGTGTTTTATGAGGTATTCTCTTACCATTTTTCTTACATTTGTCCTCCCCATTATGTTTGTTAGATTTCCATCTTGAAGCACCACACACATTGCATGCATCCAACTTTTCATTATCCTTCCAATATAACATGCAATCATTGACACAAGCATCAATTCTCTCATAAGAAAGCCCCAAATCTTTCATGATCTTCTTTGACTCATAGTAAGAATCGGGCAAATTTGATCCTTCGGGCAAAAGCTCTTTCTTAAGGAAATCTAATAGCATGGTAAACGATTCATTACTCCAGCGACCAAGAGTCTTTATATGAAGGAGTTTTAAGAGTGCTGACATTCTAGAACTCTTGCAACCTTCATATACTGGATCTTGTGAATCTTTCAGCAAACTATAGAATTTCTTAGTGTCGGCATTTGGCTCCTCAACATTATTAACACCAATGGGTGAACTCCCATCATGGTACTCTGGATGAAGATCCTGCAAGATGCTAAGCATTTCATCATGGTCTTCATGATCTCTCCCATCAGCCTCATCATCAGAATCGAGTTGAGTCTCATCTAACTCTTCTCCATGATGATACCAAAAGGTATACCTTTTAACAACTCCAAAAACTAGTAGATGTTCTCTGACTTTTTCACGATTACCTGACTCCCCATTCATACATTGACAACAAGGACAACGTATTGTCGAAGTTTTTAACTTTTGAAATGCATAGTCTAAAAAATTATCTACTCCCTCCACATATAATGGGTCATTAACATAATCCTCAATGGTCATCCAATCCTTACTAGGAGTCATTTTCTATAAGCAAAAAAAAAAGAAAAAAAAAAGAAAAAAAAAAAGATAAAACACAATAATCTCAAATATAGATGGAACTAAGTAGAAACAAAACTATCTTTAAAAAAAAAATAAAAGTAGAAACAAAACTAAGTGTCTGATTGTGTTTACATACTTGATTATGTTTCGTCGTAGTAATTATAGCTTAGTAAATTATAGGTCTAGTAAATGAAACATTAGTTTACATATCATTTTTTTTATTTTACAATCTTTGTAATAAAGATAAAACTTTCTTCCATATAAATAGAACCATTATTCAATCATTTAATTTTATCTCAAAAATATGTCTATTTACCTACTTTAAGTGTTTGAGACATCATTATTGATTTCCTAGAAATTACAAAAAGACCTACAACTTTGCAACTACTCTGAAGCTAATCAAAATATAAAACAATATCACTAAAAGAGAAATTAGAATCAAGAGTAGTTAAGTGAGTGTTTAATTTGATACATGGAGGGGAGGAGGAGGGGGGTAGCTGCTCATATTTTGGTGAAATGAGAGGAGTGTGGAGTATGCAGGTCATCCCTAGAATTAAAACCTTTTTCTGGAGGGCTTGTCACGAAGTGTTACCAAAAAATAAGGGACTGAACAAAAGTGTTTCTAGCATTTCGCCTAACTGCAGGATTTATGAGGAGACATATGAGAGTGTTTGCCATGCTATTTTCTGCTGTCTGCGTGCCTTGGATGTTTGGGAAGCAAGTGGTTTTAGATAGGCTGTGGAAGGTAACTGGAGGTCTTTTGTAGACTGGGTGCTGCAGTCTTTTAAGGGGTTGGGTGTGCAGGAGAAAAGGTGGGTAATGGTGATTTGTTGGGGTCTTATGTGGTGCCAGAAACTGGGGTTTGTTTGAGAATGAATGGAAGAGCGCTAGTGAGGTGTTGGAGTATGTAGGAAAGCTCATGATTGAAATGGATGGTGAGATTCGCGCCCAGCTGAGACCACTATTAGAGGCAAAGATTGCTGGAGTACACCGCCCACAGGTATTATCAAAATTAATGTTGATGTGGGAGTGTTGAAAGAGATAGGATGTGGGATTGGGGTGGATGCTAGGACTATTGATGGGGAAGCTATGTGGTGTGCCAGTGAGAAGATTGGAGGGCAGTGGGAGACAAGGTGTTATAAAAGTTTTAATACCTTCCGATTCTACAGTACTCAAGCTATACGCCCATACCCATGTCCTTTTTCAATAACTTAACATACAAAATTCATTAAAACACCCAAATTAACAAAGCTGTCCTTTTACAATACATATCAGAAATTCAAATTAACAAATCTTGTGAATTTTTTTTTAACTAATACTATAAATATACAACCAAAACACCCAGAAATTCATTCGACATTGCACAATATTATAGAAAACATGAAAAAAATAAATCCATATACATACATTGAATCATCAGGAAGTTGGAAAGTGAACATGCAAACAATTAAAAAGTTCAGAAAAATAAAATCAAAGTACTTATTAACATAATTTATCAAACCAAAAAGCATATAACATAATTCAATTGAGAATAAAATGAAAAGGGGGAAACGAACATGATTATCAACAAAACATAAGAACAAACTTAATCAAATCAGTTATTCAGATTTATCATAGCCATAATTATATTGATTCAAACCCAATTTATACACATTATCTATAGAAAAACTCCTAATTATCAACAGATTAACAAGAATTGATTCAAACCCCAATTCTGAAATCACCCCAATTCAAACCCCGATTCTGAAATAAACCCCAATTTTGAAATAAACCCCAATCTGAAATTAACAAGAATTGATTCTGAAATAAACCCCAATTCAAAACAAAGACATAAACTTACCGAAAGTCTGAAATTAACCCTTTTTTAGCTTCAAATTTGGAAAATTGATGAGCCGTTTCACCAATAATTACGAACAAAGGTCTTGAATTTCTTGATTTTGAGTGAATTTGCTTTGATCGTTGTTTTGAGTGATCGATTTGCTTTGAGCGTTGATTTTCAGTGAATTTGCTTGAGCGTTGATTTTCAGTGAATTTTGTGTGGAAAGTGTTTCGAACTAATTAGAAATCCAAAAAAAAAAACAAAAAGAGGCAGGAAAATAAAGGGTTTTGCGTGAAATTTTTTTGCAGTAAAAAGATAGAAAAAGTTTCAATTTAGCGGTTTTCTGAAATTTATTGCCGCGTCACTTTTTAACGACAAACTACTTTTTTTTTTTAATTTTTTTTTTCTTTTTCCAAATTATTAACGACGGACATATCTTATTATTAATATCTAATAAGTACGGCAATCACTTTGTCATTCACGAGAAACATTTTTGGTCATTGTTATAAAGTGGATAAATAGTGCTTACAACGACGAGATTTTGAGTTCGTCGTTATTGAATTGTCGTTAATTATATAAATTCTAGTAGTAATAACAATATGGACCAATTTTAAAAGCAAATGCGAAATTTTAAGATATCAAAAAGTTATAGTCGTTGCGAATTTGGGCAGCGAATTAAATCCCTAAATAATAGCTTTGGATTGTACTAAATCAGTCAACGTTTGCGAAAACGGTGATTTTATTGAATCGAAATAACAATTTTTACGTTTTACGATAATCGAGGTTTTTCATGAACATCTGAAAAAGAAATATACCGCATCATTATTTTTTCGAAACCTTGTTTGATCCAAAAAAACAGAAATCAAAATTGAAATCTTGTTTGTGTAAAATGTTTTACCCAAATAAAGGATAGGACATTACCTGTTATGAAAATTGCAATTATTAAAATCATATGACATTAAGTTCTTTTGGACATTATCAATTACCGATTTATAATTTATTAATATCTTGTTATCTTCTTAATTTGGTAATCTACGTTCTTCAAGATAATCTGATAAGAAAACGTATGATTTTTCTTTGAAACGCTGTATGATCCAAAAAAAAAAGAGACCGAATTACAAATCGTATTTATGTATAAGGAATTTACCCACATATGGATAGGACATTTTTTTTTTTTTTTGACGGGGGATAGGACATTACCTATTATATACATTTTAAATATTAAACGATTATGACCATACGTTATGTTAGAAATAACCAATTATTTTAAAGTACTTTACGACCTTTGCAAAATATTTGTAGATAAACATGTACAAAAATTAAAATGAATCTATTTTAATGATTACATATAAAAAAAATAATGGAATCAATATCTTTTAGGATATCTTTTAACATTAGAAATATTATTTAAAAAACCTTTCAATCACCAATTATAATAAGGATAATTTCCTAATTTCTTATCTTATTATTATTGTATAGAAGATTTTAAAATCAGTATAATTTTCAAATTTCAAAAGATTATATTATAATATTTTCTATTTATTAGAATATATATCTTACTGATTCTGTCGACATATACTATGACTTTGTAAAATTATTGATTTGTATCACGCCTAGAATTATGGTAATATACATATTTAATAGTGCAATAAACATTGAATGTTTGATAGACAATCGTGTAAAATGAATTTTAAAAAGGATAAAATTTGGTAAATAGAATATTAATAAATCTTAGGATAATAGCTGATTTACTTTCCCTCAAATTTTAGATTTTCCTAAGATTTTGTTATTTCGTCACGCAATTTGGTTAATAGAATATTAACAAAATCTTAGGATGAAAACTTACGTACTTTCCCTCAAAAAAAGATAAAATTAGGAAAATACCATAATTTAATTAAGGCTTATGATTTTAAATCTATCTTATTTTTTTTTAAGGAAACACTTAAAGTCTTTCTTTTCTAAAATAAGATCTGATTTTTAATTTTTTTTTTATTTTTTTTTTGACATGCTTATCGTAAAATAAAATCAAAATGTTGGTTTCCCTCAACTCCACGTCAAAAAAATCATATAGTTGGAATTTTTACAATATCCAAAATACATATGGTCATTCGTCAAACTCAATGAACTTTCTTTTTTAGGTAATAACCAAAGTACACATAAGTTAAAACCTGAACTATAAACAGATCACAAAATTCCCACTTGTGTTCTACGTATCAAACAAGTTTTATGAGAAGAAAATTAAAAAAAATTGCGTCTTTTTCCTCTAATCGATTTGCTCATTATATATCTTTGTATCCTAAAATTGCGTCTTCATCCTTTGATCTATTTGCTCATTATATAAGTTTGGACATTAATTTTTGTTGTTTGGTTTGTGTAATTTGATTTTTTTTTTTTTTTTTTTTTTTGAGGAAGTGTAATTTGAAATTTAAACCATATTTCTATAAGGTAAAAAAAAAATCATATATTTAAAGCAATCAAAATTGAAATTTAGATTAACAATGGAATGTGTTAGATTTAAGATCTATTTTAAAGAATATTGCCTATATGATGGCGGTTGATTGCTTATTTTTAGGAAATATTGTTACTAAATGATACATAAGTTATCCCATATAAGTTTTCATCCAAATCTTTTTCAAATATTCTATTATAATATATAACGTACTATTTAGGAAATAAATCAATGATATACAATAGTGTTGTTATCAGTTATTTTTTATGACACATAAAATATAGACTATAAATTAAAAATGAAACTAAACTAATCAAAAAAAGATATCGTAGAGTCGTATAGTACTAACCATCGGGTGAAAACTAGATACAAAAAATCACATTTAACATCTAACGCTATTTTGACAAATTGGAAAAAGAATATTTTCGATTATCATTTAATATAACTAAAATACATATGTGTATATTTGAAGCATGATAAGTCCTAATTATAAGGAATACAACTAGCAATAGTAGCATGTATTTAGCCTGAATATAAGGGGTTGAATATTGGCTTTCCTAATTTATAAATACAAAAATATATTTACTATATATAACAAGTTGTCATTGTATTCTTTCAAAAAAAAAAAAAAAAAAAAAAGTTTGCCATGTAGTTGCTCGTCTCCATGTTTTTTTTTTTTTTTTCATTTGGTTATTATATGGGATTCGTCCAATATTTGGATATAACATTACTTATATATTTAGAATTGGTCTCATTCTCCTTAATTATTGTAAAATTATAATAATAACAGAACACAGTTCATTATTTTAATTAATAAAGGTGTTTGATTGAGAGTTAATTTAATTTTGAGGAATATGCATACAGAAATCAAACCACAATAGCTGATATATAAGTGATCATTGATACCAAACTTGATATATGTACATTGTGACTTGGCTAGTGAATGAGGACTGAGGGCCACGATCCTATTTGCTATCAATTAAGAAAAATATTAAGATATTAATGCATGCACAGTATGAACTAATAATTAGCAATGTCCAAAATAACATATGGTCGTAGACAAAATAAAAAATAATATTGCGTTTTATAGGTAATGTCCTATTAGCATTTGGGTTAATGCCTTATACGCAAACAGAATTGAAAACTATATCTTTTTTTTTTTTGGATCAAACAAGTATTCCAAAACAAAAAACGTTATCTTCTCCAATTTGCTCACAAACCCAGATTTCGAAAAATTGTTTCATGTTTTTTTTTTTTTTTTTTTTTTTTTTTTTTTTTGCATACATATAATGACCGATTTTGCATCCCTTGTTTGCAATTATATCTAATTAACATTTATTGTTTTAGGATTAAAAACAATCTTAGATTCATACATGAATCCAAATTTCGGATGAACTCTTCACATATAATATATAAATCGATGCATATATTCAATTTTCATTGATGAGTGTATTTACGGGACAAAGATTACCATAATGGTGGTTAATCTCATCCATAGATGAACAAACTTGAAGAACAATGATGAATGATGAAGAACATTGATGAACAATTTTTTGATTTTGATTTTTTTAATTTAATGTTATTCTTTTATTTAATTAAAAACTGATTTTAATAAATAAATTTCGAAAATCATTAAATAATTTTCAGAAATTTAGTAATTATATTTTGAAAAATAAAAATTGAATTAAAAAAGGAAAATACTAAAAATAGTGTTTGACCAAGGTTAAAAAAAAAAATTAAAAATTCGGCCAATGATAATTCAGTATAGTGATGGTCCAAATTAAGTGGACCATAGTAGAAACATCCTATTATTAATCTACTACTTCTACCAGTCTTATTTATGTATCATAGAATTTTTTTTGCTTAATTAGCTTATCAAGATGTCAATTTCAATAACTTTTGTTTCAAAAAAAAAAAAAAAAAAAAAAAAAAAAAAAAAAACAACTAACTTCATTCATTAGTACACCCTCCGTCCCATAATATATGAGACGTTGGACTTTTTTTTTTTTAGGTTTGACTATAATTTTTTACTAACATATATAAAAAAAAAATTATTTTATCATAAAATATGTTGTTAGATACTCCCTCCGTCCCTAAATTACATTCCTCCTTTCTATTTTTGGTATTCCAAAATTACATTTCTCCTTTCTATATTTGGTAAGTTTTTTTTTTGTAAATCAACTCTCTTTTTCTGTTTTATATTTTATGCTTTTTCCACTCATCCTTACCTAATCTCACTCATAATCCTTGTGCCAAATTGCAATGGATATGATTGGTTAAAATTTTTTTAATTAGGAGCATGTAATTGGTCCTTTTTTTTTTTTGCAAAGGATTGATAACTTGTCATGAGTAACAACTAATCTATTTTTGTACTTCCCATTGCATTATCTAATTATTGTTATTTGTCTTATTCTTCCCTCCTTAATTTCCGTGTAAATTTTTAAAGAGGAATGTAATTTAGGGACGGAGGGAGTAATATAAAGTTTCAAGATACGGAGTATAATTTTTAAAATAATTTCTATTAATATTTAATTATATAAAAATAAAGTCAAACTAATGCATTGGAATGTGGGTAATGTTTGACTGTGTCATGCATTATGGGACATAGGGAGTAGCTAAACAATAACTAGAACATTGCCCAGGAGACACACTAGTTAGCTAATATATCTAATATTAAATTTTCATATTAAGGCCCTATTCTCTTCACCATAAAAAAATAATATCAAGCAAAAATAATTTCAGTTCAGTAAAAATAAGTTCAGTTCTGTAAAAATAATTTCAGTTCAATTAAAATAAGTTCAGTTCAGTAAAATTCAGTTTTCTTAAAGAAGAATTATAATAGAAAATCAGGAAAAATAATTTCAGCTCAGAAAAAATAATTTCAATTAAGTAAAATTTATTTAAGTTCAGTAAAAATAATTTAAGTTCATCAAATACAATTTTGTTTATGTAAAAATAATTTCAGATCAGCAAAAATAAGGTGAATAAAACGGGGTCTAAGTAGGAAAAAAGTATTTAGAATAATTCCTATGTTGCCTTATCTACCAATAATAATCCTAAATTTTATTTTTTCTTTTAATATTCTAAACTACCATGCGAATCTGATCAATATTATCCCAAATAGTCATCCAACTTGTTATAACAAGTTACATGCATGTTTTGGCACCATGATTGGTAAAAAAGAAAAAAAAAATACAAAATTTAGAAAAATAAAAAAATAAAAAACCATTAAAACCCACACCATCCTTTCCCCCTGCCATCACCGTCCCCTCCCTATCCCGCTTAGCTCAACCTGCCACGCCAGACCATTTTACTTTAACGCCACCGCTCCCCTTATCCCCTTTTCTCGGCCCCTAAACACCACAACCCATCTTGTAACCCCTCCCTCCCCGATATCCTTAAAAGGCCTTTCCCCCAGCAGTTAAGCCCTCGACCGCCCGTCCCTCCACCCTCAAAACCCGTAGTCACTAGGGTTTTTGAGGGTAGGGGAGGGGTGGTTGGGGGTTTTGTAGTGGGGGGGGGGGGAGAGTTTTTTTAGGGATTTTGAGGGAGGGAGACTACTAAAATTCGGCTAAATTGCGACCTTTTTTCTACGACCGTCTGAAAAACAGTCGCAAATTATGAAATTTGTGACCGTTTTTTATGCGGTCGCAATATTACGACTGCTTTGAGAATGGTCGCAAATTTGCGACCGTTTTTAGCATTTTAGACGGTCTCTAGGATGTTTGAACAATTAATAATAATTCTAAATTAAATTAAATCGTTTGCGATCGTCAAAGACGGTTGTAAATGTCATAATCTGCGACTGTCAAAGAGACTGTCGTAAATGTCATAATTTGCGACTGTCAAAGACACGTCGTAAATGTCATAAGCAAAGATTTGCAACTTCCTCTTCAGGTTGATCTTCATCTTCTTCACTCTCAGAGTCTTCGCATGAAGCTATTATGGCTTTCTTGACATTAGTCTTTGAGAAGTGAGTCTGGTATTTTTCTTTTTCCTGTTCCTTGGCCATCCCTTTTCTTTTCTCAATGTCCCATTGAGGACAATCTCTGATGAAGTGGTCCATTGATCCACATTTGTGTTAGCCATAGTCTAGTTTGAAGTTGGAGGGTTTCTTTTGAAAGTTTCTTGAGATCCGATCGTTCCTGTTGAACATTCACTTGAATATCCTAATAACCAGCATTGTGGCCTCTTCTTCATCCACTTCAGAATCCTCTTGATTAGCCTTTAACGCTAGCCCTCTTGTTCTTGTTGCCTTCATTGTTGCTAGTTCCCAAATAAAGCTCATGTATCATAAGTGAACCAGCAAGTTGTTCAATGTTGAACGTTGTGAAGTCCTTCGTAACCTGGAGGGCAATCACCTTAGCTCTCCAACGTTCATCTTAGGGTAGACTCCTAAACACCTTTCTAACATGTTCATCTGTAGGAATTTTTCTACCAAGAGAAACTAGTTCATCAATAATGTTAGTGAATTTAGTAAGCATTTCCTGGAAAGTTTCTTTGGGTAGCATCTCGAAACGTTCATACTTAGACATAAGCTGATCAATTTTTGAACGTTTCACTTCATTTGTTCCCTCATGGGTAACCTGAAGTAGATCCCAAATTTCCTTAGCATTCTTGCACCCCATAACACGATTGTGTTCATGTGGTCCAAGTCCACAATGAAGTAGCTTAACAGCCATGGCATTGATTTCCATTTTATCAAAGTCTTCCTTCTCATATTCAGACATTGGTTTAGGAGTTACCTCGTGTTGTGCATTGGTTTTGGTTACTTCGAAGTCTCCTATCTCGATGACTCGCTTGACTTGATAATTTTCTGCTTTGATGAAGATCTCCAACATATTCTTCCAGTTTGTATAGAATTTTCCGTTGAGCATATGAGGTCATTGCGTAAAGTATCTTTCTTCGAGCTTTTCGTGAGTATTCATCTTGTGCCAAGATTCTCCTCTTCGGGGTCCTGATTTCAAGAGGATTAAATACTAATTGTTACTTTAGAAGAATACTACAAGAGGGGGGGTTTTGTTAAATTGTTAAAACAAAGCTAGAGGAACTTTAAAGTGACATAGAGAGATTTTACGTGGAAAACCTCTTGGCCCTAACAAGAGGTAAATCCACGACCACTTGGGATTTTAGGAAAGATTTCACTATATTAGGGCAAACAACCTATTACAAGCTAAAGGATCTAACTTCAAGTTCCTCTAAGAACTAGAAGTTTCTAGCAGTATTTCACTCTTCTTGCCACTCTTTTCTTCTCTTTTCTCTACTGACTTCTCTAAGAGTTCACTCAAACTCCCAATTCCCAAATACAACTCTAAAATACAATACTCTAGTGAAAGTAATTAAGAATGTTAACACATAAGTAGAATGTGACTCTTGACTCGTTTAGAAAACAAGAAAGATAGAAAGATATGATTGAAAAAAGTGAAGTTTTAATTTCCAAAGAACAACTTCGATTTTTAAAGGAAAAACATAGCTTGATTAAAACGCCACAATTTCCTCCACTTACGCCACTACTGCTGCACATCAATGCCACTTCTTTCCACCACTACCAAAGCTTCAAACATGTCCTAGAAACCAGGACACTTTGAACCTCTTAGGAGCAGTTTCTTCGTTAGTGGAGAAGACTAATTCAACAAGTAGTTGCGCAAGTTTAAGAAGCCTGTCTTTATTCAATTTTTTCGAAGATATTTTTCTGAAATAAAAGAATATCAATTTAAGATAAGATAAGAAATTATATTTTCCAAAAACCATCTTTCCTATTTTTTAGCAATAAAAAAATATTCTATCTCTTAAACCAATTAAAATCGAATTCCACTTATCATCAACTTTTAATTATTCTCACTTACATAAAACCTAAAACATAAAATATCTTAGACTTTAATTCTCTAAGAAGTATCTGCTCCGAGTCTTCTTTCCTTAGCTTCTGCTCCAAAGCTTCTGTTCCTTTACAGGAACACTGAAACAAGTCTTTTGATCCTTTAGTTCTATTCCTTTGCCTCAAGTTAATCCTGCAACTTAACATAAGCAAAGTACAAAACTTATAAATGTATTAGTCCATTTATTTGACTTGTGTTATCATCAAAACATCAAGGGTAACAAGCATATAGTTAGCATCGCTTGTAATTTTACAATAGTTGGACCGTTCAATTCATGAAACACAATTCTTAAATGGCGCCAAACATCATTGATTGATTGATATAATCTTAAATGCTGCCAAACCTGATCGATTGATACGAAGTACATTTTTAAATGCTTTCATATGACGTACAATTTAACCCCTTGTGAATTTATGAGTCACATCACTCACATGCGCTGCCGTTATTAATTATTGAACTGCCATATACGGTATGATTTTTTAACTGGTCCTCCCCTAGTGAAGCACATGCCGTGAAGAAACAAAAGAAAAAAATATCGGGACATCATTTATTCAATGCTAGCTTAAGTGGGTGACTATAATAAGTCTAATAAGAAAAAAATATAGGGCTAGCTATAATATGAAAATAACTACTGTATGTTATATGTATAATTTCATATGAGCTTCTTTATTAAAAACTCAATCCATGATATATAATTTCCTACGGTGGTTGTGTACCAAATTTAAAATGTGTACTCCGTATTATTTATCTTCCTAATTATCTATATACGGGAGCGCTAATACAGAGAAAAAGCGTTTTTGGTTTTTGTGTTAAAAAAAAAAAAGTGTTTTTGGTTTTCAAATTTTAATTGATCAAATTACCCCTTTCTATATATTAAATTATTTTAAATCAATTTTCATAAAAGCCAATTATCGTGCCGTGCCACGATATTTTCTTTTTACCATATTTAATCTTTTAAAAGTCTTGACCATGGGCGGATACAGGGTGGGTTCAAGTGGGTTCATTGAACCCACTGAATTTTTGAAAAAAAATTAAAAGTTTTTTTTTTTTTTTTTTTTAATAAAAAAAAAAAGAAAAAAGGGTTAAATAGAATATTTTCAGACTAATAATCAACATGTTAATGTGCAGCCTAGTGGTGATTTACCCATGTGCGTCTTTCCTTCCCCCCTTATAATGTGGCACGGGTTCGAACCCTCCCACAACTTTTTTTTTAAAGTTTAGTATTTTTTTAAAAACAAAGTCGAGACTTGTCTTCTCTGCCTATCCTCGTCAGTCGTCTACTCGTCTCCTGTAACTCAAGTGCTCCACGTCTCCACCCCACCGCCCACCAGCCACCGCGGCACGCCGGCACCACTCACGGAGCCTCCACCATCTTCACAACAGCACAACGAGGCAGCGAGTAACAGAGTAAGGTATTGTACTCTACAATTCTACTTTTTCAATACTTAAATGTTAATTCATTTAATTAGATTTGGTTTCTCATATTTATTGAAGGGTTATAGATTGTAAATTTGTAGTGTTTATAATTGATTTATTGATTGAAATATTGAATACTTAGATTGTTGGGGTTTATAATTGATAAATTGATGATTATTTTAAAATTAATTTGATGTCTTAAATTGATGATTATTCTTAAATTAATTTATACTGTGTAAGTGTGCAGTTGATTTATTGTATGATTGTTGTTTGATTTCAGTTTGCAAATGAGTTTAGAGTCTTTTTGGAAATGTGTGGGAAAATCACAAAAATCCTCTGCTTGTTTAGCCACTTTTCTTGAGAGAGACTTATTTGCTAGAGTTAGTGATGATGATGTATTGATACGCTTCCAAAGTATGAAAACTCGAAGAATGCTTTTGTAGTTTTTTTTTAAATTTTTTTTTTTTTTTTTTTTTACCATTTTTCTAAGTGTAATCCATTTGTAACCCGAAATTTGAACTAAGGTATTGAATATTTAATTAATGTATTCGCATTCCTTTTTTTTTTTTCCGATTCCGAACCCACTGTTTGGAAATCCTGGATACGCCACTGGTCTTGACCTTCAAAAATGATAAAATTGACTGTTGCGCAATGGTACAACTATGGTGTCACGATACAAATGATGTGCCATGATAGACTATACCGTGCCATGGTGCCCAATGTTGTGGCGTTGTGCACATTGCTTCTGTGGCGCCTCAGTTCTAGGCTTTCGAACTACATCCCTGACATATCCTCTATAAAATAAAAAGTTGTTTCAACTGCCTTGGGGACACCAACTCATATTCTCTTTCTCTTTTATGCTCTAGCCTAAATACATGTCTTCTCTATTCTCACAATGCATCACTTAAACACTTTCCGGAATCCATACTTTACCCGAAATTCTGTATTTAAGTCAATGCGTGAAAGGTAGAACTGTTTGAAGGTTTGGCCCCAAATCAACGAACTCTACTTTCATTTGATTTAAATTCTATTTTATTACTTATTTTCTTTGAAGTTATTAACACGTTAATTGTTTTATAATTGCAATCAAACGCAATCAAAGTAAGGAATCATGTTCTTTTGTTCCAATTATATTTCTAACGATTTTTATGGAATAAAAAAAAATCTTAAGGATATAATCATTATCCCACTATTTATAAGTGTTTTCTCATAGTTTATAAAAGGTAGGGGAAAATGAATTATGTATTTCTTAGTTCTTAGCCCTCTACATTGAAATTTTTTCCCTATAAAGAATATATATATATATATATATATATATATATATATATATATATATATATATGTATATGTATATATATATATGTGTATATATATATATCACTACTAAAATTCGGCCAAATTGCGACCGTCTCTGACGGTCGCAGATTATAGTAAAAACGGTCGCAATTAGCAATTGCGACCGTCAACGGTCGTAAGGTGGTGGTCGTTATTCACGTGGTCGCAAAAAATAGTTTGACGGTCGCAGAGTTTTTGCGACCGTTTTTATTATTTTCAGCGACCGTTAAGAAAAGGGTCGCAAAAATAAAAATTGCGACAGGTAATATCAGCGGTCGCAATTTTGGAATTAGCGACCGCCATAAGCCGTCGCTAAAATTTAAAAAAAAAACAAAAAAAAAAAAAGAAAAATCACGTGTAACCACCTCAACCACCACCCACTCACCCTTGACCCCACCGAAACTAGATCCCACCTACCCAAGCCACCACCACTGCCCACCTTAAACAACTACTATTCGCCGCCCTCTACCCACCACCACCTTCGCCCACCTTCAACCATGAATACCCACCACCACCCACCCACCCTTAACCCAAAAAAAACATAAATTTATCAAAAAAATCAACCCAGAAATTGAACCAACAAAAACATCCAATTAAACCAACAAAAATAACCCATATAATTTCGAACAAATTTACAAAAATCAAACAAAAAATCGAAATAAAATGCACAAAAATTAAATAAAAATCAGCAAAAAGACGAACACAAATCAAACCCACAAACACTAAGCAAAATTCAAACAAAAATTCAACTCAAAAAAACCCACAACAATTCGAATAATCACACAATTTCGACAAAAATTGAACCACTATTTGAACAAAATCAACAAAAATTCGAACCAAAACTCAAACAAAAACACACAAAAATCGAACCAAAACTCAAACAAAAACACAAACAAAAATCGGAAAAAATTTGAACAATCATGGAAATTAGAGAACAAAATAAAACAACAAAAATATAATAAAAATTCAGAGAAGAAATACATACCTTTCACAAAATTTCTTCCTCTTTAGGTTTATATGGTCAAATTCGACCATAAAAACTCAAGATCTGGAATTTTTATGGTCGAATTTGATCATTAATACCAAACTTTGACGAAAATACAACACTACAATTCATTAGTTGACATAATACTAAGAAAAAGATAAAATGAAGAAGAAACAAAGATGGAGGAAGGTGAGGAAAGAGAACGAGAAGGAGAAGGAGAAGAGGAAATAGTACGGGAGGAAATTTAGAGAAAGAGAAAGAGAAAGAGAATTAGAGAGAGGAAGAACGTGAGAAGGAAAGAGAGGAGATACGAAAATGAAGGAGTAGCGGCTGTGAAAATATTAGGGTTAGGGTGAGTTTTAATCTTTTATACCCTTTTTTTAAAAATAAAAAAAATAAAAAAAAACACAATTACGACCGTCTCGTTGACATTTACGACCGTCTCAGAGACGGTCGCAGATTTTGACATTTACGACCGTCTCTATGACGGTCGCAGATTATGATGTTTACGACCGTCAGAGACGGTCGCAGATTTTGACATTAACGACCGTCTCATTGACGGTCGTAGATTATGACGGTTACGACCGTCAAAGACGGTCGCAGATTTTGACATTTACGACCGTCTCTTTGACGGTCGCAGACTATGACATTTTACGACCGTCTTTGACGGTCGCAAACGGTTTATTTTAATTTGGAATTATTTTTAATTGTTCAAACATCCTAGCGACCGTCTAAAAGGCTAAAAACGGTCGTAAAACGGTCGCAAATTTGCGACCGTGTTCAAAGCAGTCGTAATATTGCGACCGCATAAAAAACGGTCGCAAAATATGAATATTGCGACCGTTTTTCTGACGGTCGTAAAAAAACGGTCGCAATTTGGCCGAATTTTAGTAGTGTATATATATATATATATATATATATATATATATATATATATATATATATATATATGTATATATATATATATATATATATATGTATATGTATATATATATATTGGTAAATCTAAAGAACATATGTAGTATGAATAAAGAGCATGATAATATTAAAGAATATAATTGATATTAAAATGTACATTTACTATAAATGATCATGTAAGTATATGAAAATTTTTTTTTACTATATTATAATGTACATTGTATTATATTCTAACGAACATATATGTTATAGTGTTCCTTACAGGATTAATGTACATTGTATTATTTGGATCTACACTTTATTCTGAATTTGTCTATTTGCTTGCTTTCTTCTTCCAAAATGTATTAATTGGTCGATCTTCTTCAAGAACAAAACTACATAAATCACAAATTAATTCCCAATAAAACCAAAACTTACAATCGTCAACCAAATTTATAAATAACAAACAGCCCCGTTTCTGAGATTTTGGTGGCCTATGGGCAAACTTACGTTTTGGGGCCCTAATTAAAAAGTGATGTTAATTTTTTTTAAATTTTAAGGGTATGCAAAAACCAAAAAAATATGAATATTTTTACAAGACTTAAAGCAAACATAATGTTGAGTAACTTAATTCTTGAATTTTTCATATATTTCCAACTCAAACATATCCACCATATGTAGTATATACAGACATAACTTAAATTAAGATTCTCTTTAAACAAAAAAAAAAAAAACTTAAATCAAGATAAAATAATTTTTTAAAAAAAAAGTAATCAAGACAAATTTGCTTTTATTTTAAGACAATATTCAAAACATTCTATATGCAACTAAGCTTAAACCTCAAAAATTCTTGGTAAAACCTAAGCTAGCTAGCTTATAAAAAAAAAATCAGAGTACAACAAAATTACACTAGTAGAAAAATCGAATAAGGCACCGGTTCAAAGCCCCCATAACCCACCGGTTTTGAACCAGTGCCTAATTGGGGGGTGGCAATACTCTAGTAAAAAGCCACCGGTTCAAAACCGGTGGCAAAAACAATAATTGCCACCGGTTAACCGGTGGCCCAAATGCTACCCAATTTTTTTTTTTAATTTAGCATAAATGCCACCGGTTAACCGGTGGCAATAACATGTATATAAATTTTCTTTTCTTTTTTTTTTTTGTATTTTTGACTATAAAAATAATTGAAAGCAATGAACTAAAAAAATTCAACATCGAAATATAAATGAAACTATTTCATTCATTATAATCGATAACTTATAACATTTAATAAAAAAAAATTACAATACAAATTGATAATCAAACAATCAATTACAACGATATAATAAAAAAAAAGAACAATATAAATAAAAAAAAAAAAAAATTACAACATCAAAATGAAAAAACCCTATACAGCATCTTATTCTTCAATTGATCTTGCTTCTTGAAATATACCTGCATCAATTAAAACAAAAAAAATTAATAAAACGTAGGAACCTAGAAATCCCCCCAAAAAAACCCCAAAAAACTGGAAAAAAAAACGCATTCATGAACCCCAAAAAACGATTAATTTAATCGAAAATTAACCAAGAAAAATCAAAATGCTAGCCATAATTAACCAAGAAAAATCGAAAATTAATCCATAACTCGATTAATTAACATAGAACTCGATTAAATAACCCAAAAAAAAAACAATAATTTAAATTGAAAATTAACCACGAAAAATCGAAAATAAAAAAATAAATAAATAAACCCAAAAAATTAAACCCATAAAATCCAATTAAACCCAAAACTCAATTAATTAAACCCAGAAAACTCAAAAAAAAAAAAATTAAATAAACCCAAAAAACACATGCATGTAGCCATGTAACTAGAAAAATCAATTCGAAAGTCAATTAACCCCAAAATCAATTCGAAAAAACTCAAAATCAATTCAACAAAAACCCAAAATCAATTAGCCCATTTCGAAAAACCCCAAAATCAATTCGAAAAAACCCCAAAAAAATTCAAAAATCAATTAAATCAGAACCCCGAACCTCAAATTATTGAACCCAATAACAAGCACTAATCTTGGACTTGGAGGGCGACGGTGGTGTTGTCGAAGGGGGTTGTCGATCTTGGTGGCGGGGGTGGTTAGTAGCGGTGGTGATTTTAGGTGGGTGGTTAGGAGCGGTAGAGGGAGAGGAGAGAGAAGGAGAGACGAGAGAGAGGAGAGAGAAGCAGAGACGAGAGAGAGGAGATGTTAGAGAAGAAGACGGTGGTGGTGGTGGTGGTGGTGGTGGTGAGACGACGGTGGTGGTGGTGGTGAGACGAAGGAGCAGATGAGAGAGGGAGAGGAGAGAGGAGAGAGGAGAGAGAATGAGAGAGGGAGAGTGATGAGAACTTGAGAAGGAACTTACAGGCTCCTCACTATGTTTGCAGGCTCCGCAAATCTCTCTATGGGCTTAAATAGACTCCTCGGGCTTGGTACCAACAGAATGCTAATTATCTTTTGCAAATTGGTTTTGTGTGCACCAAAAGTGATAATTCCCTCTTTATTTTGTGACATGGTGCTAATGTTGCATATCTCTTGCTTTATGTTGACGACATTGTCCTCACAGCTTCCTCAAAAACTATCAAGTGTGACATTATTGCTCTTCTAAAGTCAGAATTTGACATGTCTGACTTGGGAAAGTTGAGCTATTTTTTGGCAATTTCTGTAACCCTGACAAAGGATTCTATGGTTTTTTGTCAAAGTAAGTACGTAGAGGAAATTATTCACGGGGAAAAGATGGACAATTGCAAACCAGTTGTCACACCTGTTGACACTAAGTCAAAGCTCGGCGCTCACGATGGTGAGCTTATGAAGGATCCCTCTCTCTACAGGAGCCTTGCAGGTGCACTCTAGTACCTAACTTTCACAAGACCTGACATTTCTTATGCTGTTAAGCAAGTATGTCTATTTATGCATGTTCCTAGTGAACGTCATTTTAACGCTCTTAAGCGCACTATCAGATATATCTAAGGCACCTATGACCATGGACTACATTTATATCGTTCAGCTCCTACAAAACTTACTTCTTACACAGATGCCGATTGGGCCGGCTGCCAGACACTCTGTGCTCCACTTCAGGGTATTTTGTTTATTTGGGTGATAATCTTGTCTCATGGTCTACTAAACGATAGGCTACGTTATCCAAATCCAATGCTTAAGCAGAATATAAAGGCGTCGCTAATGTTGTTTCTAAATTTTGTTGGCTCAGAAATCTTCTTCTTGAGTTACATCGCCCTGTTCGACGGGCGTCCTTGGTTTATTGTGATAACATATCGGCCGTAAATTTGTCGTGCAACCCGGTACAACACCATCGTACCAAACGCATTGAGATAGACATTCATTTTGTTTGCGACAAGGTCGCTCTTAGTGAGATCAAAGTCTTACATGTTCCGTCTTCTTATCAGTACGTCGATATTTTCACAAAAGGGTTACCTCGCCAACTATTTTTAGACTTCAGAGACAGTCTCAGCGTCCAACCTTCTCTCGCTTCGACTGCGGGAGTGTGTTAGATAATATGTTATTATTCTGTAAAGATATAAGGTAATTTAGGTCATCTTATGATTAGGTTGTAAATCCTATATATATTGAATGAATGAGAATGCCTCCGGTAAGGAACTTACACTATTCTACACTCCGTAGTACATAGATTATACTAGTAGTAACTATTGTATCACCAACTCGTCATCTCTACAGCTAGGACTTGGCTAATAAACGTAGATTATCATGGTACCATGATAGCACAACATAAATTAACTTGATGATTTTCATCAGTACAACTTTTAGATTCATGTTGTATATTCTCAAATATTATGTTACTGTAACCTATACGAAGAGAGACCAATCACGAGTATGACTTAAAAGTCCATGTAATTCTAGAAATTAAAGCATATTAATTTTTTTTCCTCAAACGTTATCAGGGCACTGGTGTTGAGATTGAAAAAAAATTAAAAGCAATTGATGTGAGGGTTGAAGAGGAGCCAGATTGTGATTCTGATGAGCTGAGGAGTGTGGATGGTCATTCAGATGATGATCAACAAAGTGTGACTTGGTTTAACCCTGAGACAGACTTTGATAGGGCTATTAAGTTTGAGGTTGGACAAAGGTTCAGTGATGTGCAGACCTTGAGAAGAGCATTGAGACAGCATGCAATTGAAAACAGGTATGAGTATTACCTGCTTCACAATGATTCAAAGAGGCTGACAGCATATTGTAGAAGAAAATGCAAGTATGTGTATAACAAGAAAAGCTGTAGGTTAGTGCAGTGTACATGTGGTAAGGCTGTGAGGTGTAGGTTTAAGTTTTATGCAACTAGGCTAGTCAAATCAGAGGCTTGGGTAATTAAGACTCTTAAGTTGAAGCATAGGTGTGTTAGGACTAAGATGAACAACAAGGTGACAGCAGAGTTCCTAGCTGACAGATATTTAGAGGAGTTTAGGGGAAACTCCAGATGGAAGATCAGGCAGATTCAAGACAGGGCTTTGAATGACTTGGGGATCAAAATTACATACTCCAAGGCTTGGTTGGCCAGAAGAAGGGCAAAGCTGATAATATATGGGTCTTCTGCAAAACAATACTCAAAGGTATGGGACTATGGGAAGGCCATTCTGAAATGGAACCCAGGGAGTGAGTGCAATGTTGTGGTGGATGATATTGGTCAAATTGAGAGGCCAACTTTTATGAGAATGTTTGTGTGCTTAGCTGCACTTAGGGATGAGTTCATTTCAGGTTGCAGACCAGTTATTGGGGTGGATGGCTGCCATCTCAAAGGAGCTTATCCTGGGCAGATATTAGTGGCAGTTGGTAAAGATGGCAACAATGCCATATTCTCCAGAGCTTGGGCTACTGCAGCGATAGAGAACAAGGACAGCTAGTGTTGGTTTCTGGAGAGTTTGTTGAAGGCTCTAGCTGTGTTTGACCAAGGAGAAGGGTTAACTTTCATGTCTGACAGACAGAAAGTAAGTTATTTAGTTTTTTTTTTTTATCTCAGTTTGCTTTTTTTTTTGTAAGATACTAAACTGTTGCATTTGGCTTGTGTGTAGGGTCTTTTGGAAGCAGTTGATGCTGTGGCCCCCAGAGCTGAGCTCAGATTCTGTGTGAGGCATATTTGGTCAAATTTTAAACTCAAGTTTCATGGTGCAACTTTCAAGGAATTATTCTGGGCTGCCGCAAGGGTAAGCACTCTGGTATGCCCTTGACTTACTTACACTTGCATTTGATCTTGTGTTTGGATGGGGTGAATGTCTTATATTCTGTATTTGGATGTATTATGAGTATGTATTATATTCTGTATGCATGTATTTTATAATGTATAATGTATGTATTTTAATCTGGATTTGGATATATGTATGTGTGGATATTTTTATGGATATATGTCAGTTATAAGCATGGGTGTCTATGGTATGTGTGGTGAATATTTTCCATGTCTGCCTTGTTGTATTAGTTTGAGTTTGAGGTAGCTATGGAAAGCATCCATTTTTTGGATGAGGAAGCATACCAGTGGCTGTCAAACATAAACCCACAGCACTAGTCAAGGCATGCATTCTCTACCACCTGCAAGTCTAACATGTTGTTAAACAACATGTGTGAGACATTTAATGCAGTGATTAGAGATGCCAGAGACAAGCCTATTCAGTGGCAGATCCAGGATTTTTAAGGTGCTGGGTCACTGTCACCTATATCGATCATCAACCATCGACCGCATATCGGAGGTGGATGAATTTTGTGATAGACGATGAGTTTGTGGAGGAGGATGCTTGGGACTAAAGAAACTTGATATATCATATGTTTTTTATGAAAATTAAGTCACAATTTCAATTTAATTACAAAATCCAATATTGTCGAAAATAGATTAATTCAATCTTTTTGCAACTTATCTATTCTACCCAAGTGGTTTTAGAATATTATAGCCAATTAAGTCACAATACCCAATTTAATTATACAAACATAATATATACAACACAAATTAGAAAAACCACTTAATGTAATGTCTCAACAACACAAAACATAACAACATTGAAGGATAATCAAATTAATCACATGATAATCAAATATCATAAGTTCATTATCATTTCAAAAGGAAAACAAAAAAAAAATATTCTATTTCTAGGTAATGCTACTACAATGAATTAAATGAAAAAAGAAGGAAAAAATTGAAATAATCACATGAAAATCAATAAATCACATAACCATAACATAGGAAGGAAAAAAACAAAAAAAAAAAAAAAAAAAAAAAAAAAAAAAAAAAAAAAGATTAAAGGAATTCCAAAAAAAAAAAAAAAAACAAAAACAAAAAAACAAAAAGATAAAAGGAATTCCAAAAAAAAAAAAAAAAAACAAAAACAAAAAAACAAAAAGATAAAAGGAATACAAAAATTACAAGTAATAGGGCCTCAAACTCAAGACTTGTGTGGCTAGGGCCTTGCTAATTGGGCTTTGTCCCAATCCCTCCAACCACTAAGCTACAAGATTGTATTTCTAACTTATAACAAAAAATAATGCTTATATCTTATTTTCCCATAGGTGCCATTTAAAAAAAAAAAAAAAAAAAAAAATTCCTGCTAGGTCACGTGACCTAGCAGGACCAAGGCTAGATCCGCCATTAAGCCTATTCTAACTCAAATGGAATGGCTTAGAAGATATATGATGAAGAGGAGTAATGACAAGTGGGAGGAAACAAGGTCTTGGAAAGGGTTACTCCATTTGTCAACAAAGTGTTTGATGGCCTAGAGACGTATGCCAGGACCAGTGAGGTTACAGCTTCAAGGGATGACACATATGAATGTAAGTACAAGGATGATCAGTGCATTGTGGATCTACAAGAGAGAAAATGCACTTGTTTTAGGTGGGAATTGACTGGGATACCTTGTGTCCATTCATTTGCATGCATAATGGACAAAAGGGATGATCCTGAGATGTATGTGAACCCCCATTACTATAGGGTGACATACTGGGCTGCATATGAGAACCCAATCCAGCCTATGCCTAGCCCTAGGCATTGGGAGAAGTTGAAGCTCAGACAGCCATCGCCACCTGTGCTCAAAGTGCAACCAGGCAGACCAAAGGCAAAAAAGAGAAAACTTGATTCAGGGGAGGGCATTTCTGCAGCACCTGAGGGGAAGAAGCCAAGGGTGAAGAAGCAATGCTCAAACTGTGGTAGTTTTGGTCACTATGCCAAAAAATGCAAAGCTGAATCAGTACCAGAACAGCCCAACCCACCTGTAACAAACCCAAAGGGTGGTAGGCCACAGTTGCAGACTCCTTGGCTTAAGGAACTGAGGAAGAAAAGTGAAGAGAAAGCAGCAAGACAGGTATGTTTGTGGTTCCTTGCACTTTTGCTCTGTTCTGTTGTGAATTTTTTTGTTTGGTATTTGATTCTTGCCATTCTGTTATTACAGGCTGCACTGAAGTTGCCACAATATCAGCCTGCAACAACAACATCAACTAATACTCAGCCTGCAACAACTGCTGGGTCAAGTAAGGCTGTAACTGTGAAAGTTGTGTCAAGCCAGCCTGCAAGAACAGAGCCAAGTCAGCCTGTCACCACCAGAAGCAAGAAGAGCCTCAGCCAGCCACCACCAGTGCAAGCAGCTAGCCCTCCCAAGGTCAAAATACAGACCAGGTCCAAGCTTCATGTAATGAGAAGCAAGAAGGTCAAGGACCTCAATGCACTGTGAACTTAGTTGGTTCATGTAACCCAATCTAGCCTTTTTTTTTTTTGAAAAACTCTTGTGTACAGTTTCTAATGTACTTGTTAGTAGAACAATCATTTTGCACCATGGTGCCTTAACTAACTTTTGAGTCAGCCAATGTAAAACAATTGAATGCATTGTGATGCAAGTACTAATATGAAATTTTATATGTTTGTAGCAAAAGTTTTTTTTCATTGATTTTAGTCAAAAGTAGTACAACTAATGTCATCCCAACTATCACTCATAACAATTTCACAAAAGACAACTTAAGTTATTGGGGTCATTCACCAACAAACAAAAAAAAACCAAAAAAAAACAAAAAAAAAAATTAAATAAAACAACCTAAGTTGGGATTTATTTTGGATTTTAATCAATCCAAAATGAACCTAAGATCTAAAATACATTGCCAACACCAAACCAAAACAACAAAACACAACAGCAGCTTGTAGAGTCATCATTTTCTTTGATGTTGCATTGCTGCCATTCACCTCCTTGCTCATCTTCTTCCTGTCAGAACTAAGTGCTTTGCATTTCATCTTCAAGCTGTCAATCTCATTCAGCAAGCATCTCCTCTGTCCACTAACATCATCAACTTCCCTCTTCAAGTCAGTCAGCTATCCCTTCAGTAGCTTCTTGTCCAGCAACATGTTTTTAATCACCTCTATTTGCCAAGGTGTTCCATCTGGTTGATCAACCCACTCAAAAGCTTTACAGCCCCTTGTTTCAATCACAGGATCATAGAATTTGCAGGACCTAAACTTCATTCCAGGGTTCTCCCTAGTCCAAGCAGTAAGCCTAGCCATTGGAACTCCACATTGGCATCTTTTCTCTTTTGAGGGTGAATAGCTTAAGGAAGACATTACTTGCTGACATTTGTGGATAAAAGGAAGGAAATTAATTGTATTTCAACAACAATCACCATTATCTAACCCTAATTGCAGTACCCAATTAAGAAATCAAAAAACCCCAAATTAATTTCATGTTGCATGAACCCTAATTTTTTACATCAAATTGGGGTTGAATTGATATAGCAATGCGTTTTATTTCAATTACTCTAACAAAATGCATCAAAATCGCACAAAGATTATCAAAATCGCACAAAAATTTGCAAAAAAATTCAACATAATTAACGACAATTGCTTACCTAGTTGATGTTTGATCTCCAAGGGTTCAACTGATTGCTTCACAATTTGATGGTTTGGGATTGTTAAGACTGCTAGAAATACTGATTTGTGAACAAAATCGCAAAAGAATCACCCCAAATTTGAAGAAATTGGTGAAGAAATGAAGACCTAAGTTTAAATAGACGCCAAATCGAGACAAATTAGGGGTAAATTCAAAAAGTAGCCGTTATGGTGGGTCCCCTAAGTGTTTTCCGTCACCTGAGCTCAGACAAGGTGGGAAAAGTGATTTTTTTTTTTTTTTTTTTTTTTTTTTTTTTTTTTTTTTATGTGGTGGTAAAGTAAATCTTTTTTTTATGGAGGTGGTAAATTTAACAAAGTCGATATTGTAAGGTGGTAAAAATCAAAATTTCCTTTCTTTTATTATGCATGGCAATGCAAAATTTTAACGATCAATAACTTCAATTCTCCATAAGTAAAAATCATAAAAATTATATATTATGATAGTATTTATTGAGACAAATTTAAAAACATCTCTCATGAATATGTTTTTCCTTACATATTATTCACAAAAGATTGTTAAAGGAGGAGTAGTGAATAGTGTAAAAGTCAAAGCGTGCCAAGTAAAAAAGAACGGAGGAATATATCTCCATTTTCAGACCAAAAAAGAAAAAAATCCTGACCTTATTACCTTGATAACAAGAATCTCATTAATCCACTTATCTCTTACTCCTTTCATTTTGTAATAATCGTACACTTTGATCTTTTTTGACATTTTTTTTTTCAATCAAATCAAAGTAAAATGAACATTTTTTTTATTCTACTAGTACATATTTTTTTATTTATTTATTTTTATTTTATATTATATATATTTTTTTTTGAGGAAGTTCTTGATCCACGTTGGTAAAAGTGTGGGGGTGGTTTTATGTAAGGAAAATTTGTCAGGGACAACCTTTTATAAAACGTTTTTTGTCTGGGACAACCTTATAAAATTTTTTTGGCAAAGTCAGACCACTTTAAAAAAATTTTTTGTAAAGTGAGACCAACCCCCACTTTCAGGCCATTGACCACCGGATTCCGGCGTTGACTCCCACGTGACTTGCGCTTGCTACCATATTCTTCTAATTACACTCCTTTTCGTCCAATATTCGCACATAAAACCCCTTTTCCCATGAGAGAGAACGAATGAATTTGTGTGTAAGAGGGGTTTTATGTGCGAAAATTGGAGGGAAAAGGGGTGTAATTAGAAGAATATGGGAGCACGTGCAAGTCTAGTGGAAGTTAACGCCGGAATCCGGTGGTCAATGGCCTGAAAGTGGGGTTTGGTCTCCCTTTACAAAAATTTTTTTTAAAGTAGTCTGACTTTGCCTTAAAAAATTTATAAGGTTGTCCCAAACAAAAAACGTTTTATAAAAGGTTGGCCCTGACAAATTTTCATTTATGTAAGATATATCTTTTGGTTTTATGAGCACACAACTACAAATATTTTCAAATCTACCTACAAAGAAATTAAATGAGTAATGAATTTGCGTTCAGTAAAGATATTTGGTATGTTGATGTATGAAAAAAAAAAAAAAAAAGTCATTGATGATGTCCGTACGCGTCCATAGATTGTATTCCATACTGAAATATGGTTGTTGTATATTCTATCACACATTCACACCCCTTTACATGACAGGTTTTTGGGCTTGAATATTTTACAATTGTGTTTTTTTGGTGAAAGCTATATTTTATAGGGAATTATTTTTCCAATAAATTATTTTCTATTATAACAAACGAGCCTAAAATAAATGGCTAAAATCGATTATTGGTAATTTGGACTTTTACCTATTCGTGAAACACATTTCTTTAATGGTGCATTGATGCCAAACAAGATTGATTGATATTTTCTTAAATGCTGTCAAATATGATCGGTTGATTGTTATAGTTTTAAATGTTTTCACATATGGGACATGTAAAAATAGATACAGAAGGAGTAACCCCTTGCTAATTCATGATAAAATTATTGGTCCTCGCTTTGTGAAATACATGCCAATGAAAAACCAAAGGCTAGCTAAAGTGGGGACTACAAGTCTACAATCAATCCAAGAAAGGGAAAAAAAAATGAAAATGTGTTGTAATTTTCTACTCCGTATAATTAATGTAAGTTATGCTTTCTCATTACCGTTTTTATTTTTCTTCTTTTATTTATTTATTATTTTATTTTTTATTATTATTTTTATGGCATCACTTTTTAATTTAGTCAATAAGTTGTCTTTATTTCTCTCATATCACTTAGGCCTTATTCTTTAGAGTTGCTCTGCTCTGCTCTGCTTTGCTCTGCTGTGCTGAAATCTGCTCTGCTTTGCTATGCTCTGCTAAAATCTGCTCTGCTCTACTAAAATCTGCTCTGCTCTGCTTAAAATTAATACTTAATATTGAATTATTATAATAATAATAATTAATATTTAATAATAAATAAATAATATTTAATAATAATAAATAATTAATATTTTATAATAATAATTAATATTTATTAGTAATAATAATAATTGATATTTAATATTTTATATTAATAAATTTTAAATAATAATAACAATTAATTAATAATAATAATAATAATTAATAATTAATAATTAATAATAATAATTAATATTTTATAATAATTAATTTTTAATAATAATAATAATAATAAATAATTAATATTTAATAATTATAATTAATATTTAAAAATAATACTACCTTCGTCCCCTTTTGATAGTCCCTTATGAGCAATTTTCATGGGAATTAATAAAAACAAATAAGAATAGTTAAAGTGCATTGAAAAAGAAAATTGACATTGGGTATGAAAAGAAGTACAGAGAGAAAATAATAAAAGTACATGGGAAAACAAAGTTTACATGGGAAATTTAAATTTGCACAAGTACTGTTGCAAATTGGAGGGAATTTCAGTAAAAAATTAATATTAATGGTTGTTGGAAAAAGCAAATGGAGCGAACATTTTGGGACTAAAATTTGCCCATAAAGGACTATCAAAAGGAGACGGAGGGAGTAATAATAATTAATATTTAATAGTAATAATAATAAAAAATAATTAATATTTAATAATAATAATTAATATTTAATAATAATAATTAATAATTAATAATAATATTATAATAATTAATATTAAATAATATAGTAATTATAATATTGATAATAATAGTAATAATAATACTTATAAATAATAATAATAATAATAATTTATAATAATAATAATAATAATATCTGCTCGGCCTCTGCTCTGCTCGGCTCTGCTCTGCTTCAATCTGCTCTGGTCTGCTCTGCTGAAATCTGCTACGCTGAAATCTGGTCTGCTCTGCTCTGCCCTGCCCAGAAGCTCAAAATAACAGGGCCTAGCCTGTTTATTTTTTCTCTCCATCTTCATCAGCTTCAAAAATCGTGTTATTGTTATTATTATTATTATTATTATTATTATTATTATTATTATTATTATTATTTATTTATTTATTTATTTATTTATTTATTTATTTATTTATTTTTAACAATGGTTAGAAAAAGGACTGATTTTCACCGTTTCTCCATAAACAACAAGTACGGAAAGAGAGCTCTAAGTCTCTTTAAGATGTTTCGGTGCTCAACTCTTTCAGCCATCTATCCATTGATTACTTGTGTAAGATAAACCTTGGGACTTTTGATTTGAATGCGAAAGAGACTTTTAATGTTAAAGTGATGCCTTTTTTAAAAAAACGAAAGAAATGTATAGCTGTAGTTGTAGGTAGAGTAGAGCAAAATAATACAATCCAAAACAACATGGTCTTATTGTGTAAACATGTGAGTCCATTCCCTGAAATAGTCAAATTATACGGGCCAAACTTTTTGTGTACCTATTAGTTTAGCATGCATATAGGAGGATACTGGAAGAATGAGCTATGCTTACTCTCTCAAGTTGGGTGACTGCAATGCGTTTAAAGCAGAGGTTCTGGCAGCAGAATATGGCCTAGAACTTGCTCGGAGAATGGAAGTAAAGAAGCTGCAATTGCTACTTGATAATAAAGCCTTGGTGCATATGCTAAATAATCATGAAGATAATTATAATGGGGAGTGCATTCATGATATAATTCACTGTAAGAATCTAATTAAGAAGCAAGATTGGGAGGTTGAAGTGAAGCATATCTTTCGGGAAGCAAATCAAGCGGCAGATTGGTTAGCCAATCAAGGAGTATATCAGAACAACAAAATTCAGTTGATTCAAGTCCCTCCCCTAGCTCTAGGGCGTATTTTACATAATGATGCCATAGGTGTGGCTTTGCCACGGTTTGTACCCCCTTAGTTTCTTTCCTTTGTTGTTATTTCCCGGGGCTTAGCCTCTCTTTTGCACCAAAAAAAAAAAAAAAAAATATATATATATATATATATATATATATATATATATATATATATATATATATATATATATATATATAGGAGGATACCTATATGTTTAGCATGCATATAGGACATTATGGGATTTTTTTTTTCATTTGATATTTTTCTACAGTGGCATATTTTTGTATACTATAATGTACCATTAAAGTATAGGTTGTATTAATATTACTTTTTGTGTACTATTATAAATGTAATGGTACATTTTGTCATCTTCTGTCGTTGATTATTTTCTCGTAAAATACCTTCCACATATCACTTATTAGGTTGTAGTGGTACATTTTGTCATCTTATATGTTTTTAAAACATATAGGCGCTATGCGCCAATACTTAACTAATGGGAGTGGTCAATATCAATTGTAATTTTCCCTACATTAGACTGTTGCTCTTTTTATTTATTTATTTTATTTATATTACTATAGCGCCCAATAATTCATAAAACACTATATATTCTTCAATGGCGCCAAACGATATTGATTGATTGATACTTCCTCCTTTTTCTTTTAGATGCAACACACCCTTTAGCACGGTAATTAAGAAAGGTGGGGTTTACATGATATAATAAACTTTAAAATAGGATGAGTGGTTGTTAGGAGTGTAATTTTGTGGGTCATGTGCTTTAAATAAGGGATATAATATAGTTTTTCCCTAAAGTAACTTTCCTCTTATAGTGTATTGCAAGTATTGTGACATTTCCTTTTTAGGGAAGTGTTGCAAGTAAAAGAAAACGGAGGAAGTATATTCTTAAATGCTTTCATATAACATACAATCTAACCCGGCCCCTTGCTCATTCATGAGTCACGTGTTCTTCTTAATTAATGGACCGCCAAATTATTGCGTTCACTATGCTAATCTCAACTTCTACACAGTGCCCACAAGTTTTATTATCTATTTAACTTAATCATTTTAACCATTCATTATGTTAATGTTAAACACTTTTAATTGACTGCTAACTATGGTTAGCAATATATATTTTTTTCACCTTTAATTTTAAATAAATTGGTTAGTAATATGTTATCTATACTATATATTAAAAGGCGTTCCTTTTAAAAGAACGGTGCCACGTGGCACTCTTCAATGTATATGAAAACATGTCACAATGCCACGTCAGCGACACGTAAGCTTGCGACTTCATTTAACAAAATTAATAAAATATGGTTATATCTAGATTCAAACCCTCAACCTCAAACAAATAAATGCTACACACTTACCAACTCAACCAACTTCTATAAATTTCACATATTTAACGTTTTATATTCCTTTTATATTAGAGGTTATAAATTTCACAGTCAATGTTTAATTTATTTATTTTTCATAAAATTAGAAAATAAATACATATGAAGAAAAAAAACCGAGACAACACCCAAATCACACACTAGCTAAACAATAGTTAAACAAAATTATCAAATTAAAGAAGTACAAACTAGCAATCCGGGGCATCGCTCGGGACACACACTAGTTATAACTTTATAAGATGATGTGGTTATTACATATCCTCCAAACTTACGATCTTCCACCATTGTGAGCTTCTTTCATCTTTTTCTCCATAATAAATATTGATAAAATGAATTATTTTCTCTGAACTAACCATAAGATTTAATACTTGTAAATCACAACAACTCCACTCAAACAAATTCAAGACATTTAACATGGCAAACATAAAGGACACATTGCAAGAAATTTACACTGACATTGGAAACGAAAAATTGAAGCCAATCAAAAACTAAAATCATTAGATCACATGGCATGCCATAGCATCAAAATATACAGTAGATTGATTAAATGGACAATCAACCCAACAACGAACTTCTAGTATGAAATTTACCAACGCTTTGTACACAAAAATTAACAAGAAATTAATTATCAATTTAGGATGAAAAAATGTTGTTCAATCATACCTTTGCTTGAACGAAGAACACCAAAATTCTTATCGAAAAAAAAGCAAAGAAGAATTTTGGCAATGTTATTGTATTTATTAATCGATCCTTATTAGCTTTGAATTTCTGAGCAAAAATCTCAGAGTTTGTAACAATTGGGAATTGGGAATTCAATGAGATAATCGTTCTAAATAAAATAGGGGCGTGTGAGAAACGGAATGTGAGGGGTTTGAACAAAATGGGTTTTAATTTTGTATTTTATTCAATGCTAGCTAAATTGGGGGACTACGATTAGATCAAGAAAAAATATGGGGCTAGCTATAATAAAAACTCTAGCATAGTTGATGACTACGGACAACTATGGTCGACTATAATAAAAAAACTAAATCTCAACCGTTTTATTTATCTAATCTTAGCCATCCAATCCAACACCTATGCTACACGGGTGGTGGATTTTTAGGCGGGTATGGGTATGCAGGTACCATCCTCCGCATCCGACCCGCCCCATTATCATCCCTACAACCCTACTTGAAGAAAAACAATGTGGCAACCCAAAGTTACATGTATATATAACTAGCCATGCATTGTGGATGCTCCAATGCATTTATGAATTAAAAAAAAAGAAAAAAAAAAAATATCCTCAAAATACCAAGTGTTCACACCATATCCTCAACTATATATAGGTATCGAACATCTTACTCATCCTCATTCGAGTTTAACCATCCTTCACCATTTCATGCTTCAACAAAAATATTGTTCACAAAAAAAAAAAAAAAAAAAAAAAAAAAAAAAAAACCATCTTCCCGTTGATTTCTTGCTAAGCACACGGTAATAACACCAATTACCAAACACAAATGGCAGCACCGATAAACAACGTACGAATTTCTACACACTAACTTAGAATTAAAGTTCTATTACGTACATATGTACTCCCCCTATTATATGTCTTTTATAATTCTTCCTTGATTTAACGTTTGTGTTAATTATTGTGCGAGGATTGCAGTGGTCCTTCCAGCTTAAAGATGATCAAGTCATCACAAAAATTATGATTAGACATGGATACATTGTCGATGGAATTGGCTTCGAAATCAAGGATTCAGTTGGAAAAACTGTAAAGTGGTTTACAGGCCCCGGCGGATCACTTTCTGAGGTATCATAACAAGTAACAACAAGTCGAGTCGAGTCGAGTACTAAGAGAGTATATGATTTAACGTTTTTGTTGAATTGTAACACTTTTTTTATATCTGATTGGTTTGATAAATTAAATACAGTCTTTCATAAAAGTAGGTCTATCATTTATTTGATTTTACTATGATATAATTGAAGTAAGTATATACGTTAATGTAGATTCCGCTAAGTGTTGGAGAAAAAATCACCCATATTAGCGGGTCAACCGGGATGTACTATGGAGAGATATTATGCATCACCACAATTAAGATATATACCACTTTACGTCCAGAGGGGTATGGACCATATGGTGAGGCCAAGGCGGCCAATAACGTAACGCCTTTCTCAACTCCGCTTGCATTGGATGGTTCTATTGTTGGGTTCCTTGGATCCAACGGAAAATATTTAAATTCTATTGGAATTTATAACGCGGTATGTAAGAAATATACAAATTTCATTATATGATCATGTGTTTATAACGTGTTATCTAAATGAACTTTATTTATATGTTGGTATCATCTCCCTCCTTTGTCTTCCTAGCAATACCTAATCAAGAATTTGAATTAAGTATATCAAATCTTCATTTAATCGAAGTAAATCTAATATTTGTGCTGGTATATAATATATATTTATATAGTTTATTAATTTTTAAATTTCAGCGCAATATAATCAAAGAATATGGACCATTTGGTAACAAAGAAAGTGGAAAAAAATGGCATATTGAGCTTAATGATGGTGAGCGATTTTCCAAAGTGTATATCAAACATGGATTCATTGTCGATGGAATTGGCTTTGAAGTATCAAGTCCTACCGGAAAGATCAGCACCCAAATGTTTGGTGGGCCTGGTGGGGACACTACTGAGGTACGAGTACTTCTTTTAATTATTATTATAAACGTAACTTTTATGTTACGTTTTGACCATATCTAGTGATTTATATATAAATATATTATATTTCGAATTCATTTTTTTTTTTTAAACATATTGAAAGCTATAAATATATAGAATAATATACTGGAACTATATTCATATTCGCTAACCAATTAACATGCATACAGATTAATTTGGATGAAAACGAGTATATGACACAAATAAGCGGGGAGTACGGAAATTACTTCAAAGAGGATATCAGAATAGCTTCGATAATGATCTATACAAATTTACAAGAATATGGACCATATGGACGCGGAGAGCAAGTCACAGAAGCTAAGCCTTTCTTAACTCCAGTGCCATTAGAAGGCACTACTATTTTTGGCTTTAATGGATCCTATGGAACTTACCTTAACTCAATTGGATTATCTGAGAAGGTAATTAAATTATCATCCAACATTATATTAGCGATAATTATGTTAAATTATACGTATGATTTTTCATTCAATTAATTAGTATCACTTTTTAATTAAGATCATTTTTTAACCATATTTTTCAGTACAAGAAGGTCGACACTTACGGGCCATTTGGACGTGCTTAATGTTATTGAAACTTATGGTGGGAATGTGTTTCGCAGCTTACGTGTGCTCGAAGCCGACAACATGAAGAGTCGTTATCGGTTTTTTTTTTTTTTCAAATTTTGTTTATTCAATAAGCTCTTTTCTTTCTATTTTAACTTGAGCCCGTGTTTATTGTGTTGTCATTTACATTTCGTTTTCGTTAACTCTCAATATCAATGGACTTTTCTTTTACTCTAAAATTGAACTATTGTGCCTTTATTTTATTTTTTGGGTTGTATATATATTCAGAGGTAAATTTATCTTTTGAGGGTATATGGCGATATAGGATATTTTTACAGTGTCATTTTTCAATAAATGACACCACAATATAATGATGTGTCAAGTTATAATTGGCTAATTTTTAATTTATTTTTAAAAGGATAAATGTACTATACATGTATATATGCTTGTAAATACATGTATTTATATAAAGAATACATCATTATAGTTTTTTTTTTTTAAAAAATAATCATTCCCAAAACTTTAATTATAGTTAAAATTCTGAAAATCAAACTTTAAAAAAAAAAAAAAAAAACCCTGCAAATCAAATACTCTGTTTTTAGTGTTCTTCAATTGACAATGGTTATCATCACATTAATGGCCATTTTTTTTTAATGATATCTCTCCTGGGCAAATAGGTGCAGCGATTAGGTTTCCAATTCCGGCGACTCTTTGATGAATCACATTTATATAGAGTTTATAGGCACATTTATACTAGTTTTATAATTGTTTTTTGAGTCTTTTATCGCTTATTAGGTTGTAATTGCATAAGTTGTTCATGTTGTGCTCTATTACGCTTCGTTTGTGTTTTCTTAATGTTTCAGGTAGTTTCTATAACTATTTGGACGCTTTCGGAGTATTTTGGAAGAACCGGATAATGAAAGGATGAAAAGTCGATGAATCAAGGTTGTTCAATGAAGGCTATATGTTTGTGGAAGCTTGTTTTGAGTTTTATACGCATGAGGAATGGATATAGCATCCATAAGGGTTGTTATGCACTATACGGAAATGAATTTGAGTTAGAAACGAAGAAAAACGATGTTTTACAAAGTTGCAAAAATGACCTTTGTCCACTCATTTAATCATAACTTGAGTTCTACAAATCGTATTGATGCGATTCAAATTGCGTTGGAAACTAGACTTGAATAGCTTTCCATTGATAGGTTAGACGCCCCGAGAAGATTCCTAGAACAGAAGTTATGAGCATTTGAATCTAAGAGTTGCAATCTGCCAACCGCAGGGCTGGCTGCGCCTCTGTCCCGCGCCCCTCGAGGCTGCTGCCGCCACTGCCAGGGCGCGGGAACCACCCTGCGGCCGCAGGTTCTGGCGAGCAGCCATGGCAACCATGTATAGCTCGTGTTCTCGACTTCTCTTGCGGATTTATGCCACGTCATATTCTATCATCCAATAATAATTCAACTTATGTAATCTTTATTTTCTTATTTCTTTTCTTTAATTATTTTTAGATTAGTTTTAGGATAATATAAATACTCAAGGGATAATTATTTTCCCTTATGCCTTTTTATGCCTTTTATTTCTTTTATTATTTTACGTTCTTTTTTTGTTTTTCTCTCTTGAACCCTAGTTTCTCATGGCATCTCCATGGATTCTTCCATGGATTTGATTCTTGGGTTTATTATTTCAATTCATTGAGGTATTTTATTTCTATTTCTTGTTTTTAATATGTTTTATTCCTTAGATCTAGTTTTAATTATTTATTTTATGCTTGACTAGTTTATTTCTAGGGTTTGGGAATCCATGTTTATATTATGAATCTTGATTGATAATTTTAATATTTTGATTATTGATTTCTCTAATTGATAGTGTTTTATTGATAATCTTGCAACCTGATCAATTGTATGATTAATTCATGTTAATAAGAGTTTGAATCGAAAGATCTTACTTTTAGAGGCTTCCCTACAATTAGCAATTCTGATTATGTTAGCGACCGAAGTACATATGTTGAATTGAGAGCGTTAAGACCCGACCGTAGGCTTAGCAATTGCTCTAGATAATTGATTGATTGAATTGTTATTGATGCTTGATAGATTTAGAACTATAAACATGGTGAACCTTAACCCTAGGTCTTTTTATTAATTGTTTTATTCCTATTTTAATTTAGACTACTTTTCAATCCCAATTTCGTGACATAGTTTAGTTTCTCCATACCTTAGAAGTTAGATTGAATAGCCATCTCTCTGTGGATTCGACCCTACTTATCCTACTACATTGTTAGTTGGTTTCGTTAGGAATTTATTTTTGACAGGTGTACGACAACCTATCACTCTTCCGCCGCACGTAGATCTGGTGAAGGTTCAAGGCGGCGGCTCTAGGTTCCGACGAATTTTCAAGAGGTTTACGTGTATTTTGGGTGCGTTTTTGGTGCTTTTTAGGGGTCTTTCTGGGTGGGTTTCTTGATTGGTTTTGGGGTGGGTTTTTGGTGCGATTTTAAGGCTACAATATAGGCATTCCGGCATGGTAGTTCTTGGCTATTTGGCGACGGTTTTAGGATCGATTTTGGTCAATTTGAGGAAGGTTTCAGGCGACTTTCTCGGGAATGATAATGTCAGTTTTCAGGCAATGTTCCCGATAATCATTCTTCTTCTCCGTCCGGTAGCATATCCATGATTGATGATTGATGAACGATGATGATGATGGATGAACGATGAACGATGGTGAACAATTTTGATGTAGATGAGGATTTAATTTTATGATTTCTAATTATAATAATAAATTCGAAAATTAATTTTAATTATAAAAATAAATTTTCATAATTTATAATTATTTATTTCTAAAATAAATACATGTATGAAAAAAATACAAAAATAAAATACAATTTTAATACATTTTGGACATTAAAAATAATTCAGAATGAAAATAAAAATACAAAATACAGACAAATCAGATTTTGCCACATCAACAAGTTGTGGTATCATTCTAAAGAATGACATTGTAGAATTTTTAGGCGGGATATAACGTATAAAAGTTGTAGCATAGTCGTCGACTACGGACGACTACAGACAACTAGGTCGATTTCAATAAGAAATTAAATCTCGTTCGTTTAGTTGTAATTGACTAATCCTAGGCGTTTAATTCGACAACTCAAAAAAACAGTCATCAAGTAGCTTGTTTGGTTAAATTTTTTGTTCAAACGCTATTTTTTCTTTTCTTTTACAAACAAATATAAAAATATCTTCCAAATAATAAATATTCATCTTCAACTTATATCATCTAAAACCTTCATGTTAAACCTACAACATCCATTCTACTGATTCAAATTAAATAAATTCTTATATTTAGTTTAATTTCATAAATTTTAATTGTATCATTGTGTAAATAATCATTTAATAAATATTTTGACTTTGTCAATTAATTTTGTTAGATAAATTCATTAACAAACTCTTCAAAGTTTAAAAATAATAAAGTTAAAGTAATTTATTTAAAGATTCGAATAACAACTATTTCAGTAAAAGTGAAAAGTATATTGTGCTTCATTTTGATATAAATTCATGATTCATGCGGAATTGTTTTTTCATTTTTTTTTTTTTGTGAATAGCAATCTGCCATTGGAAACGTTAAGGTTGAAGATGAATAATATTGTTTTAATTTATTAAAAAAAGATCCTTTTTAGGTGAGTGTTTTATGGAAATAAAACATTATAATGTATTGATTATGGGCGTTTTTTTAGGTAAAGATATTAAAAAATATCTTATTAGATTTATTTGTTACAATAATGTTAATAAATAAGTTCCAAATTCGAAAATAAATTCTTATCTTTAAATAAATTATCACAATTAATTCTTAAATTTGTATAAATACATTGTACGAAATTTTTACTCTTTTAAGAAAAATACGGAATTAAAATTGATTTATTTGTTTGATTCAAAACGAACATACTAATTTCTTATGTTTAAATAAACAAAAAAGAAAAAGAAGTTTTTTTTTTTTTTTTTTTTTTTAAAAAAAAAAGCGTTATATGTTATTTTAAAAAGAAGCGTTATTAAAAAAGAACCATTATTATGGGAAGATACACACACACACACACACACACACACAGAGTTGCTCCTGAGAAACTCTCAAGTGTGACATTATTGTTCTTCTAAAGTCAGAATTTGACCTGTCTGACTTGGGAAAGTTGAGCTATTTTTTGGGAATTTCTGTAACACGGACGAAGGATTCTGTGGTTCATTGTCAAAGTAAGTTTGTAGAGGAAATTATTCACAGGGCAAAGATGGACAATTGCAAACCCGTGGTCACACCTGTTGACACTAAGTCAAAGCTCGGCGCTCACGATGATGAGCTTGTGAAGGATCCCTCTCTCTACAGGAGCCTTGCAGGTGCACTCTAGTACCTCACTTTCAGTAGGTATGTCTATTTATGCATGCTCCTAGCTAGGGAACGTCATTTTAACACTCTTAAGCGCATTATCAGATATATCTAAGGCACCTATGAGCATGGACTACATTTATATCATTTAGCTCCTACAAGACTTACTTCTAACACAAATGTCGATTGGGCCGGCTGCCAGACACTCTGTGCTCCACTTCAGGGTATTGTGTTTATTTGGGTGATAATCTTGTCTCATGGTCTGCTAAACGATAGGCTACGTTGTCCAAATCCAATGCTTAAGCAGAATATAGAGGCGTCGCTAATGTTATTTCTAAATTACGTTGGCTCCAGAATCTTCTTCTTGAGTTACATCGTCCTGTTCGACGGGCGTCCTTGGTTTATTGTGATAATATATCGGCCGTATATTTTTTGTGCAACCCGGTACAACACCATCGTACCATACACATTGAGATAGACATCCATTTTGTTCGCGACAAGGTCGCTCTTAGTGAGATCAAAGTCTTACATGTTCCGTCTTCTTATCACTACGCCGATATTTTCACAAAAGCGTTACCTCGCCAACTATTTTTAGACTTCAGAGACAGTCTCAGCGTCCAACCTTTTCCCGCTTCGACTGCGGGGATGTGTTAGATAATATGTTAATATTATCCTGTTAATATTCTGTAAAGATATAAGGTAATTTAGGTCATCTCATGATTATGTTGTAAATCCTATATTTATTGAATGAATGAGAATGCCTCCGGTAAGGAGAATTACACTATTCTACACTCCGTAGTACGTAGATTATACTAGTAGTAGCTATTGTATCACCAACTCATCATCTCTACAGCTAGGACTTAGCTACAAACGTAGATTATCATGGTACCATGATAGCACACCATAAATTAACTTGATGATTTTCATCGGTACAACTTTTAGATTCATGTTGTATATTCTCAAATATTATGTTACTGTAACCTATACGAAGAGACCAATCACGGGTATGACTTAAAAGTCCATGTAATTCTAGAAATTAAAGCATATTAATTTTTTATTTCTCAAAAAAGGAAAAAAAAAACATATCATTTCATATTGCCTCTATTCTTTTTTACTTGATATGTTTCTTTTATTACGCTTGACAATGCAAAACTTTAATGATCAATAACTTCAATTCTCGTTCCAGATAATTTGTGGGACCTAGGCATAATGTAAGAGAGGGGCCTTATACATAACCAACATTTCTATTGACGTAATAGATTTTAATAAAAGACAAATAAAAATAACTTACTATGTATTTTATTTAAATGATACATCCAAGAAAAATGAAAGAGGAATAGTTGAATTACCTATGTCTAATTGACAACCAGATAAAAGTTGAACAAGCCACAACATTCATCGGAGTAATTTGTAATAGAGAATTATTTTGCTCCTATTTATCTTGCTAAATGTTTTTTAAACCATTGCCATAATATTATTTAGCCAGATATTTTTTTGGAAATTTTGACTTTTACCACCAAAAAAAATCAAAAAATTGTTTTTTACCACCAAAACTTCTAAAACTTTTATTTTACCACCAAAAAAATTTCTGAAAATTGTTTTTTACCACCAAACGGCAAGAAAACCGTTAAATCTAACGGCTTAAAAAAATTTCCTTCGAATTTCGTGCGCAAAATATGTTTTTCATGAGATTAGGGGGGCACTTTGGCCCTATGGGTCCAATTTGAGGTCAAAATTGACAAAAAATGATCGGAAATGCCTCGTCTCAACACGCAAAACGAGGCATTTCCGATCTTTTTTTGTCAATTCTGACCTCAAATTGGACCCAAAGGGCCAAAGTGCCCCCCAAAACCCCTAAACAGCATGTGTTTGACACGAAAATCAAAGAATTTAAAAAATTCCGTTAGGTATTTGACGACGGGTGGTAAAAAACAACTTTTAATTTTTTATTTGGTGGTAAAATAAAAGTTTTAGAAGTTTTGGTGGTAAAAAACATTTTTTTGATTTTTTTTAGTGGTAAAAGTCAAAAAATCCTATTTTTTTTGACGAATTATTAGCCAAATAAAAAAGGGCTTAAATTTGGGTAATTAAAGAAGATTTAAGGCAGTGTAATTGAAAATTATGTATTTTGGGAATTGTTAATCATGGGAAACTGGAGTAAAAGGATGTGAAGAGATTAAAAAACATTGTAAACTCCACCTAATTAAGTGATATGAGAGCTATGTAATAAAAGCTAATGAATCTATTTCAATATGTTAGAGGGTATCTAATACTTTTAGACATATTATAAGTACGCAAATCAAGCCCATAAACTATTATTCTAATTGGATTTTTTTTATAATTTTTGACCCCTTTCTAGCGTGGGCCTTAGGCCACCGCACCCCAGGCCTACCCCTCAGGGCCGGCCCATAAAGTATATATTATGATAGTATTTATTGAGACAAATTTAAAAACATCTCTAATGAATATTTTTTTCCTTACATATTATTCACAAAAGACTGTTAAAGGAGGAGTAGTGAATAGTGTATAAGTCAAAGCGTGTCAAGTAAAAAAGAACGGAGGAATATATCTCCATTTTCAGACCAAAAAAAAGAAAAAAAAAAAAAACCTGACCTTAATACCTTGATAACAAGAATCTCATTAGTCCACTTATCTCTTACTCCTTTCATTTTGTAATAATCTTACACTTTGATCTTTTTTGACTTTTTTGTTTTCAGTCAAATCAAAATAAAATGAACATTTTTTTTTTTGAAAGAAAAATGAACATTTTTTATTTATTTTATATTTGGAAAATTTGATTATAATAATCCAACCTTTCGTCGGTCTTGTTTTATTAATCCAACCTTTTGATTATATATGATTAATCCCACCTTTACCCCCCATTCTATTTTATCAGGCCCAACCAGTCATCCACCTACTACAGCAGGTTACATGTCCACATGTCACGCTAGGATTGGTCCAATTTTTATTTTTTTTTTAAATTTTTAATTTTTTTTTTTTATCTTTTTTCTTTCTCCTTCCTCCTTCCTGCTTATTCTCTTTCCTTCTCCTCCATATTTCACGGGCAGCTAGCACCCTTCATCTTTTTTTTTTCTTTCCTTTCCCTTTTCTCCTTCCTCCTTTCTCTTTTTCTCTTTCCTTCTCCACCCACTCACCAACCTTGAAACCCAGAAACCAACCACCATCACCATAACTTGAACCCACACCCCCTGCCCCCTTCAAAACCAGAAACCAAAAAATTTGACCCTACCTCCCTCGACCCCCTTCGTAACCCCAAACCAGAAATCCACGCACCTAATTCAAAACCTAGTTAACCCACCCATCCTCCCTCAAAATTCAGTTCAAAACCATCGCAAAACCCCCACCCACCCACCCACCGCCCGCCGAATTTTGGGTTCGGAGGTGTTTGGAGTATCGTGGTGGGTTTTTTAGGTGTCGTGATGTGTTACGGCCTTACGTGGTTGAGGATTTCGGTGGTGATTGTTGATGGGGGTGTCGGAAATGTCGTCGAAAAAGGGTTTTGGAAATGTGGGGAAGGAGAAGTGGAGGTGCGGTCAAAAAAGGAGGGGAAAATGTTGGCCGGAAAATAGAGGTTGAAGGGGTAGGATTTCCGCCGGATTTAATGGAGGGAGGGGAGAGGTCCGATTTAAGGTAGGGGAAAGAGAAACGGAAAAAAAAAGAATTAATTTATTTTCTTAACTTTTTTTTTTTTGTTTAAAGTCTTTTTTTAATGTTAAAAAATTAAATTACCTAAAGAACAGGTAGCCGGTCAACTTGGCCTGATAAAATAGAATGGGGAGTAAAGGTGGGATTAATCATGTATAATCAAAAGGTTGGATTAATAAAACAAGACCGGTAAAAGGTTGGATTATTATAATCAAATTTTCCTTTATATTTTATATATATATATATATATATTTTTTTGGAAGTTCTTGATCGACGTTGGTAAATGGTAATAGTGTGGGAGACTGGGAGTGGTTTTATGTAAGATATATCTTTTGGGTTTATGAGCACACAACTACAAATATTTTCAAATCCACCTACAAAGAAATTAAATGAGTAATGAATTTGCATTCAGTAAAGATATTTGGTATGATAATCTATAAAAAAATAAAAAAAAAAAAAAAAACGTCATTGATGATGTCCGTACGCGTCCATAGATTGTATTCCATACTGAAATATGGTTGTTATATATTCTATGACACATTCACACCCCTTTACATGACTTGTATTTGGGCTTGAATATTTTACAATTGTGTTTTCCGTTGAAAGTTATATTTTATGGGGAATAATTTTTCCAATAAATTATTTTCTATTATAACAAACGAGCCTAAAATAAATGGCTAATATCGATTATTGATAATTTGGACTTTTACCTATTCGTGAAACACATTTCTTTAATGGTGCCAAACAAGATTGATTGATATTTTCTTAAATGCTGCCAAATATGATTGGTTGATTGTTATAGTTTTAAATGTTTTCACATATGGGACATGTAAAAATAGATACAGAAGGGATAACCCCTTGCTAATTCATGATAAAATTATTGGTCCTCGCTTTGTGAAATACATGCCAATGAAAAACCAAAGGCTAGCTAAAGTGGGGACTACAAGGCTACAATCAATCCAAGAAAGGGAAAAAAAAAACGAAAATGTGTTGTAATTTTCTAGCTCATTATTATTATTATTATTATTATTATTATTATTATTATTATTATATCTCAAAAACAAAAGTCATACAACCTACAATAAATCAGTGGGAAGCCGAGATACAATCTGGGCCCCCACTCCTCTAGCTCTAAGTACGGACTAATTTTTACAATTATTTATTGTTAACAATGGTTAGAAAAAGGACTAATTTTCACAGTTTCTCCATAAACAACAACAAGTACGGAAAGAGAGCTCTAAGTCTCTTTAAGATGTTTCGGTGCTCAACTCTTTCAGCCATCTATCCATTGATTACTTGTGTAAGATAAACCTTGGGACTTTTGATTTGAATGCGAAAGAGACTTATAATATAAAAGTGATGCCTTTTTAAAAAAAAACGAAAGAAATGTATAGTTTTAATTTAAACTTAGTAGACTTGAACTTTGAAGTCCGCTATTATTATAAGTTTATTTCAGTTGCAATTTGAACTTTGTTAACCCTTAGCGAACTTACATAAACTTATGAGACCTGAAATGAGTGAAATTTAGGTGAGTATATATAACAAACTCTTATGAGACGAAGGTAGCACTCTGTACTGTTTATTTATTTTTTTTCTTCTTTTTTCTTTTTTTGTTTTGTCATTTCGCTGCCCTATTTTTTTTTAGTTTTCATCTCCTATTTTGCCAGTTTTTGTTAAGCCATATATTGTGTATAGTTATTGGGCCAATGTATAAGCCCTAATTACATTCTTAGGTTGTATAAATATATTGTGCATAATGTAATACAATACACAGAAAATCATTCTCTCTAATAATCCTCTCTAATTTGACATGGTATAAGAGCCAGGCTCACAATCTCACGATTGGGGCCTTAATGGCGAAATTATAATCAGCCAAACATTATTGACATCTCACATATGTGGGGAGTGTTGAGCTCATGAACGACCCACATGTGAGCAATAAAAAGACTAAAGGGGGAGTCTATTGATAATGGAATCCCACATTGAAAGAATTCAAGATTTACCACCACTATATAAGGCTAAAGGGCTACTTCCCTTGTTGTCATATGGTTTTGAGGTGGAACCTCCTTGTTCTTGTAATAATACAATAAATGATGAGTATTCTTACAAGGTACAACAATGTTTGAAAAGATTTGTGTTAAAATGTTTGTCTCACAGTACGATTTATTTAATGGGGCTCTATTACTGTTTCTTGAACAAGTTAGCTCTCCAAGGAGAGAGATAATGGAGAACCAATTCTATCCCAACATTGTTGTGGCTCTTCAATGGCAGAAGAGCTACATAGCCTACATTGATGTTGGAATGTTCATTGGAGTTTACTAACTATTCAATGTATAATCTCTATTGATTGTTGCGAGACTTGTAATATCTTTTAGGATTACAACTTTACCAATAGTCTATATATGTAAAAGTCATTTTCATAGTTGAATATTCGACACATTACATGATGATGTATTCTTCATCCTGATTACTGAACAAAGCTTGTGTGACTCCAATCCCTCACCCAGTCACCCTTAAATACATGAGTGTGTGGGAGTGATGTTAACCTTGCGGAACGAGTCGGCCATAATGTTTTGTACCTTGGCCGGGCCAAATCTCGTTTTCAAGGCAGTGGTTTTTCCATGACATTACATACCCTAAAATCGTAAAATCATATTTGAAATTTCTCCTCCCTACATTATTTATCTCCACTATGTTAATTTGTAGCTTTTATGTAACATATATTTCCTACAGGTAAGATCAATAAGTCTATATATTGCATTTTGGAAAATGATTCAGAGCGATTTTGTGTTGTATTTTTTTATGTTCTTCAATTGATTTTTCCATCACAAGAAGAGTTTAATTTGTAACTTGATGTGTGCAAGTATACTAGTTAGAAGCTAAGATGACCTGTAAAATCGGTGGGTTTAAGTATTATCAAAAAATATGAGACATAGATAAAACCTTATGTTTTTCTACAGTGGCACATTTTTGTATACTATAATGTACCATTAAAGTATAAGTTGTATTAATATTACTTTTTGTGTACTATTATAAACGTAATGGGACTTTTTGTCATCTTCTGTCGTTGATTATTTTCTCCTACAATAACTTCCACATGTCACCTATTAGGTTGTAGTGGTACATTTTGTTATCTTATATGTTTTTAAAATCTATAGTCGCTATGTGCCAATACTTAACCAATGGGAGTGGTCAATTTCAATTGTAATTTTCCCTACATTAGAATGTTGCCCTTTTTATTTATTTATTTTTATTACTATAGCGCCCAATAATTCATGAAACACTATATATTCTTCAATGGCGTCAAACAATATTGATTGATTGATATATTCTTAAACATGATTGATTGAAATATTCTTGAATGCTTTCATATAACGTACAATCTAACCGGGCCCCTTGCTCATTCATGAGTCACATGCTCTTCTTAATTAATGGACCTCCAAATATGTTTTTGGGTTTTTCTACATTGGACCCTTAAATTATTGCGTTTACTATGTTAATCTAAACTTCTACACAGTGCCCACAAGTTTAATTAACTACTACCTCCGTTAAATGTTATCTGCAACTTTGGAGTAGTTTGCGGTTCACGGTGCAAAATTTGATAATGGTGATTAATGAATTTTAGGGGTATGTAATTAAGGTGGAGAGAGAATATTTGGATAATTAATCAAACACCCACTGCCACCACCAAGACCGGCCACCACCCACTGCCAACACCAAGACCAGTCAACCAACCCACTGCCACCACCAAGACTAGCCAACACCACCCACTGCCACCACCAAGACCAGTCAACAGTCTAACACCACCGACACCACCTTCACCAAGACCGCCACCGCCTTCACCTACCCGCGAAACCAACTCCACTACCAACCCCACGAAACCACCACCACTACCAACCCTCATGAAATTACCACCACTACCAACCTCCACAAAACCACCACCACCACCAACAGAAGACAAAACCCAGAAAATCCGACCCCCACGAAAATCAGATCCGGAAAAACCCACCCCACGAAAATCAAAACCCAGAACAACCCACCCCCACGAAAATCAAAAACCAGAAATCCCACCCCAACTTAAATCAAAACACAGAAAAACCCACCTCCTCGAAAACAAAACCCCGATCCGACGGAAAACTGAGAAAATCCCACAAATTCATCACGAATTGAACTTCTTGAAAGCTGAAGAAAGAGAAAGAAGAACTCAAATCCATGAAATCCACTACAAATTTTTAAAGAAGTTGAAGAGAGAGAAAGAAGATCTAAGAAAGATGAAGAGAGATAATGATATTGAGAGAGGAGAGAGAATATATGGGGGAAGATGAAGATGAAGATGTAGATGAATGAAGATGAAGATGAAGATGAATGTAGATGATTTTGGATTTCTTGAGTTGAAGATGAATAGTTGATGAATTAAATTGGGTTAGTTGGGGTGAAAATTGGAAGAGAAATTAGTGATTAATTAAATCTGATTATAATTAGTAAATTGTGTTTTAATTTTTTTAATGAGGGTAAAATTGACATTTGACTAGTTTTTTTTACTAAAAGAGGAAAGAAATTTTTTGTTGCACATAATGCTTAGCGGACAAAAATGGCAAAAGTTGCAGATAACATTTAACGGAGGTAGTATTTAACTTAATCATTTTACCCATTCATTACGTTAATGTTAAACACTTTTAATTGACTACTAAGTACTAACTATGGTTAGCAATATATATATTTTTTCCCTTTAACTTTAAAAAAATTGGTTAGTAATATGTTATTATAACTTTATAAGATAATGTGCTTAATACATATCCTTCAAACTTACGATCTTCCACCATTGTCAGCTTCTTTCATCTTCTTCTCCATAATAAATATTGATAAAATGAATTATTTTCTCTGAACTAACCATAAGATTTAATACTTTGTAAACCACGATAACTCCACCCAAACAAATTCAAGACATTTAACATGGCAAACATAAAGGATACATTGCAAGAAATTTACACTGACAATTGAAACGAAAAATTGAAGCCAATTAAAAATTAAAATCATTAGATTACATGGCATGCCATAGCATCAAAATATACAGTAGATTGATTAAGTGGACAATCAACCCAACAACGAACTTCTAGTATGAAATTTACCAACGCTTTTAGTTAATGTAATCATTTTTAATTATTGTACACAAAAATTAACAAGAAATACATTATCAATTTAGGATGAAAAAATGTTGTTCAATCATACCTTTGCTTGAACGAAGAACACCAAAATTCTAATCGAAAAAAAGCGAAGAAGAATTTGGCAATGTTATTGTATATATTAATCAATCCTTATTAGCTATGAATTTCTGAGCAAAAATTTTAGGGTTTGTAACAAATGGGAATTCAATGAGATAATCATTCAAAATAAAACACGTAAAATTTTTAAATAGTAATTAACTAACGTGGGTGGTTATCTTAACCACAGGTTAATTGTTGTTAACAAAACAACGTATGAAAAGCATATATAAAACAATACGTAAAACTTGTGGGCACCATTTAGAAGTTTGGATTTAGAAAGGCACAAAATAGAAAACGCAATATTTGGGGGTACCATGTAGAAAAACCCTTTGTTATAAGTTTGGATTTACGAGGGCACAAAATAGAAAGCGCAATATTTGGGGTACCATGTAGAAAAGCCCTTTGGTTTTTTAACTGGATCTCCCTTAGTGAAACACATGCCGTGAAAAAAAAAGAAGAAAAAAACTGAAACATCAATTATTCAATGCTACCTAAATTGGGAGACTACGACCAATTCAAGAAAAATATAGGGCTAGCTATAATATGCAACTTAAAGTTAAGCTGCATATTATAACAATAGAGTTAGACAGTCACCCAAATATTAGCTACTACCTCTGCTACATATTAGTTGCAACTTTGAAATATTTTATCTCTTACAAATATTGCCCAAAGTTGCAACTAATATGTAACGAAGGTAGTATAATATTAAGGGAGTGACTGTCCAACTCTATGTTAAGCTTCTCCCTTGGCTCGATGCAGCACCATTTGGTCCCCTCATGACCATAACCGGTGCCGAAGCCTCTTATGAACCTTTTAACTTAAAGTTGTTTATGTTTAAGTCTGACAAAGGTGATAGTCCAGCCTTCCCCTACATGTAATTCCCTAATCAAGCCCCCAAATGTGCCAAACTTGCTTTCTATGACACCGTTGTTGCCAACACCAACCCGGAAAATATTCTTCCTTTTAATCCTATTCTTGTTGCTTAATAAGCCAAGTTCACGCTTCCACTCGCAGCTAAAATCATTTTCCACTTTATTGAATACTTTTTCCCCCAATTTAGAAGAAAGATATTTTCCATCACAAGTGGAGGGAATTCATTTTCCCTTACAATTGAAGTAATTCATTTTCAGTTCAACTAAACAATGAAAAATGCTTAAAATGGAAAATCATTTTACATGCAACCAAACAACGAAAAACGTTCATAAAAATGAATTTTCCAATGTAAAAGATTTTCCATGAAAAAATATTTTCATCTAAAAACGTTTTACACCCTACCAAATGGAGCCAAAGTGGGGGACTATTAGCTTATTAGTCTATCCATAAAGCTGATTAGCAAGGAGTGGATGCCTTAGCTTATTAGCTTAACCTTCCCATCTATAAATAGAGTAGCATGAAGTGCATGGTTCAACACAAAAACATCCAACATAAACATAAACAAAGTGTAACGAAAATGTCTCCAAAAACAGCCACTATCTCCCTCGCTCTCTTCGCACTTACTCTTGCTCATACACTGTCCTCCGCCCATGCCCAATGCCCTGCTGCTTCAATCCCTGAAATCCTGAACCTTTATGATTTACCACCGTCGATTTTCCCTAGTGATGTGCAGAGCTTCAGCTGCGATGTCATCACCGAAAAGGCGAAAACGCCCTCAAGTTATCGATTAACTTGAAGGGTGAATGTGTGGTGACTAGGGAACTGTTTGGAGTCATAAATGTTCTCACGTGCAAAAAAGAGATATCGGCGATCCTATCTTATAGGACTCTCGCCGACGTTGAGGGAGTCACTGTCTATCTCTCGGGCAAAATCCCAATCCCGTTCCCTAGCGGGCCCATGACCATAACCGGTGCCAAAGTTTACGAGTTCTTGGGCTTAAAATATTTTGAGTTTATTTCCAACAGAGGTAACAGTCCACCCTTCCCCTTCTTTGCATTCCCTCCGAATCCCCCCAAATGTGATCCCACACCTCCTTTCGTTCTCGCTGGCCGCCTACTACCTTTTAATCCTCTTCTTGTTGCTTAATAAGCCAACTTCAGGCGTCCACTCGCGCACAGTCTTGCACTTAGCTTGCTGATGCGACATGCGAGTTCATCTACGAATGTCAATTAATTATCTATCATGTACGTTTGTGTTATATCCTTTATGTTTCTACTTTTGTTTCTTTCAATAAATCTGCTTACATGTAAGCAGCCCATCACTGTAACATACCTTGTATTATCATGCATGTTGTGATATTAATCAACTACTTTTGTGAGTCTTATCTATATTTGTTTAAGTTTTTTTGGGATCAAAATGCATGTCTATTGCCAAATAAACTAAACTAACTTCAATTATTATTAGCCTATTTTTATGTTAGCTGGTCATGGGATTATCTCTAGGTCTTAGGCTTAGTTTGTTATTTTAATTTCTATAAATTGTAACTTTGCATTGAGTAGAATATAATAAGATTGATAACATTTTTTTATCTCTTCGCATCTCTCTTTATAGTTTCTACAGTCGTGTACCAAATTATAAATTTGTACCCTTTATTCTGTAATCTTTATCTACCTAATTATCTATGTACGGGAGTTCTATATATTGAGTAATATGCTTCAAAAATATGAACGTTGGTTAGTGGGGTAGTTAGTTCCTAAAGTTTCTGATTTAGTTGCTAGTATTTTGCTTAAGTCAACAATAAGTTAGAAGTTAGTGGGTTTATTTGTTTAAGCACTTTCTGTTAGTGGAATCTTGTTCTTATCATTATGTAAGTAGTTTCCTTGTTTTTAGCTTTGTTTGTTTTGGGATATTAGCCTATATAAGGCATTGATGTTATGTTTCTTTATTCAAGTAATGAAAAGTCAGCCTTCTTTTACTATATTATATTGTGTTACTCTATTATATCCAACACACACTACTACATTTTTTACCTATTGCAACCCCTAATTCCGTTGCATTAGACATCAAAATCCGTGGCATTAGGCCTATTGCAACGGCCATTTACCGTGGCATCTGCTGGCGTTGCAGTAGGTCTAATGCCACGGTATATGACACCTAATGCCACGGTATCTATGATCCGTTGCATTAGCTCAATACCTAATACAACGGCACAAATTATCCGTGGCAATAGAGTATGACTAATAATTATGATGAAATTGGCACCTAATGCAACGGATGAAACTGATACAATGATATATGGAGTACGTATCTACTGCAACGGCATTATTATTATTATTATCATCATTATTATTATTATTATTATTATTATTATTATTATTATTATTATTATTATTATTATTATTATTATTTTTATTTTCGAATGGAACAATAATATAATATTATATGATTTATATTAGTTGTAAATCACCAATTAGTCACTACAAATCTAAATATACTAACAGAAACAAAAATCATTAAATTTATATATAATAATTATAATGCTAATAAATAAGTACATTACAAATTATTACTTACTTGTTTTCGGTATGACACCCTACTAATAAACTAAAGTTATATAATTAATTTAATCATCCAAAATACAAATTCCAACATATATATAAGTCGGATTTTCCAAATCTTCACAAACTTGAACTTAATAGAATAGGAGTCGCCAACTTATTTGCATCATATTTTAGATGATGACTAGTCGTCTAGTCACCATACTTCATCTCCATTTTGCTTGCCATGCACCTACACGTAAAATAGAATAAAATAATAGAACTAAATACTAGAAAAATAATTTAACTAATAGAACTGAATCAAGGAAACTCATAAAGCACAACAATTGTAGTATTCAATAATTAACTATTGCTTTTGACAGATTATAAGAAAGTGATGTGTGATGAATCAAGAGCAGACTGTACAACCACCAATGCCCATTTCTAAGTTTATAATGCCTCATTACCATTGGTGTTAACTACAGGAAATATCAGTAGCTATCCAACTTTATTTTTATTTCAGCTTCACTAAAGAAATTTCATCAATATATATGGATACTTAATCGTTGGCTCTGTTACTACTTCATCTAATGCCTTTAGAGTTTTGGTGCTAATGTACCCTCTTTACAGAATACTTGTTTCACATCCCTCTTGTAGTCTGTTGTGGTAAGGAAAATTGCTATTTTGGAAGTTTGGTTATCTTGGGGGGAAACTGATATTAGAGATGCACATATAAATCATTTAATGGATGGAGATTCCAAGTATTCTACGGTATATCTAACGGCTAATTTTTTTTTAGAACTCTAACAGCTACATATTAAGAGAGTTACTTTAATCAATAAGAAAGAACGAACAAAAAATCTGTTTTACAACCACAAGGAAGAAAGAAAACAAGTCTAAAAATCAACTTGTACTACACAATGTAAGTTGTAGTCATGACTGATGAGTTGTGATACATAAAAGCATTTTTAGACATACATTTTCATGACAAAATATGTATTTAATTGAAAACAAAAATCTATCATAAGTCGTCAACAAATTACCAACATACTCCAACAAACAAAGCAGCCTCAACTAGCAACTGATAGACCCCCAAAACAAACACACCATATCTATGCATCATCTTTCTAAACCACTCTTGACTTTTCCTAGTTTTTACAGGCATCACAAAATCAGTTCTATGCTAAATATCATACCACATGTCCTTGATAGCCATTTATGGTCTTTTTAGAAATAAATTACATTAGCAATTCAGTATTAGATCTTAAAACTAGTGTATTTCTATTGCCAAGGACAACTTTATCAAGTAACTGGTAATTAGTAGAGCTAGCTACAACACTAAACAACCAAGGTGCAACACCTAATACACTAAGACTTTGTATAATTCAATAATAATACATTTTCATTTTTTAATCTTTTTAACAAGTTTGCCTATCAATTAGTATGAGTTAGAGCTTCTTTAATTGCTGGAAATGAACCATAAGATAAATTGTTTAACAAAATCATTCACATAGCCCATTTGATGCCATATGGTGAGAATGGTAATCAGCAAAGCATTAAAATAAACTCCAAACAGATAGCTATAACTGCAATTACACAACAATTTCTAAAGAATTTCCCATTTTGATAATTAAATCATACCACTTTTGATAATATAAGGCACTATACAGTGGTAGGCGTCAGGGTAACCAATATATTATATGAATAATTAAAGGTCATAATTTAAATTTGAAAAGCACAAGTGATCGAAGTGAACAATCAACACCCCACCACCTCATAAAGAAAATTCTTACTTGAACATCTAAATCTAGTCAAATTAAACTTGTTTACCCAACAACCAATAATAAAACGAAAGAAAGGAGTATCAAACTTTTATTCATACAAATTTAATATGACCTACTTTATATTAATATAGTAACAATGAAAAAAAAATGAGATATTAAAATGAGGCAAGTGTAATTAGCAAGGAAAGTTAAAAAGCCTTAAACTAACTATAGTAGCAGGGGAGAAAAACATATCATAGTATAATCATTCTTCTAGTATTTTAAGAGCCACCATCAAATAAACAATATAAATCAAGATAAACAAATGGACTAAAACATTACAACAATAAGAGTATAAATACGTATTTATCTAAGGTGGTTAGATTAGAAATTGTCTTACATCACATGATCACAATATATAAAAATTTACATCACAATGTTAAGCATCTACACTCATTTCCAGTAGATACAGTTTCAATAATGCATTTAAAATAAGTGAAGAGACAAGGCTTTGTAGAGCCATGAACCTAATTACATAGATTTATTAGCCACAATAGATATTTGTTAGAAAGGCACGCACTTTGTAGTAATACCAAACTAGTGAATCAATAAATCAATTGATGCATTTAGCTTAAAAGGTCACTTACAGATTTACAGCAATCTAAATGTTTGAAATCAAAGGAAATCAACAACTACCACACCTATTACACCTCACTGGCATTACCGGTTTAGAGAGTATTTTTTTTTTAAAAAAAAAAGAAGAAAAAAATCATAGACAATTTTCTTAAAAAGACACACAGTTTACAAAGACTATGTGAAATCACAACAGCACTCAAAAAAGTAAGATTCAGAAAAATAATTCGTAAATACAAATAACTAAATAATTGCATTTAAGTGAAATTCACCCAAAAAACCATTTTACTCTAACACAAAATTCAGTACTAGGTTTCAATAATAAAAAATAAAAAATTAAAAATTAAAAAAAAAATAATCAATGCGGCTAAAAGAACCCAGTAAATTCGAGCAAAAACACCCCAAATTTCGAGCACGATATACACCAAAACATTACAGCATTTTCCCATATAAATCGAGCAAAAACAACTAGAAATTTGACCCAACATAGCCCATCAATGTATAGCATTTTCCCAGTAAAATTCGAGGAAAAAACCCCTAAAATTCGAACTCAAAGAATCAAGTAATTCCATCTTCCATGGCCTCAAATACAAATTCGCAAAGACAGCAATAAAAACTTCAAATATAAATTATCAAAATGCAACAACAAAAATTTCAATTAATAAATCTCAGAAACGAAATTTCGTTGTATACCTTGAACTGAAATTCGAGATATCAGCCACAAGGAAGGGACATGCAAGATGAAAATGGGACTTCTCCACTAAAATTACGCCGCCTACAGTTCGACCAACCAGTCGTCGCCTGAAATTTGAGCAAAAGCCACCTCTTGAGTGCCGCCTTCATCTACTTCCTCATATTTCTTTGCTTAGTTTTCCGACCTCTCAGAATTTTCAAGAAATTATGAGTAATTTTACTCTCTGAATTTTAGAGTAATTTATGGCCTTAAAAATGGAGAATTGGGGAAAATTGAAAATTTGAAGTTTTTGAATTTGCTTAATTAAAATTGTTTAATTGATGAAATAGAAATTGGTAGTAAGAGAATTGGGGAAAATGTGAATTAGGGAAAATTGAGAATTGGGTAAAATGGTAGTACAAATTGTGAGAAAATAACAGTACAACCTATAGAGTTCTTTAGCTTTTCTATTTTTTTTTGTTGAAATAATAACACGTGTATAAGGGTTCAAAATATTTGGGCAAAAAAATTAGAGGGAAGCTGAAATTTTCAGCCGCCTCCTACTCATAACACATACCGTTGCATCAGCTTCCCTTTTTGTTGAAATATCTATGCTAATGCCACGGTTCGTTAGAGCCGTTGTAATAGCTCCACCTCTTAGAACATTAGTGCTGAATCCGTTGCAATAGCCTACTCTATTGCAACGGTACTTAGAATACCGTTGTATTAGCCTTTATTAGGCCGTTGCATTTGATCAAAAATGTAGTAGTGACACCCCCTTGCTTCAAAACTACATACTCCAAGCTTATGTCGAAAATACACATGCTTATCAAGAGGGAGGGCTTTGGTGAGGACATCAGCAACTTGATTGTTGGTTGGACAGAACTTCAACTCAATTTCTTTCTTTGCAGCTAGGCTTCGAATAAAATGGTAGCGTATATCAATATGCTTTGTTCTACTATGGAAAGCCGGATTTTTAGTCATAGCTATAGTTGCTTTGTTGTCACAAAATATTTCTTTTGCTCCCTTCTGCTCACACCTTACATCAGCTAGTAGTCTTCGTAGCCAAACTCCCTGACAAGTTGCTGCTGTCACAGCAACGTACTCTGCTTCAGACGATGACAATGCTACCACTTCTTGCTTCTTTGAGCTCCAAGATATTGCACCCGACCCCAAGTTGTAAACATGACCGGAAGTACTCTTTCTATCATCAATGCAACCTGCCCAATCGCTGTCACTATACCCGAGTAGGCTGAAATTTGCATCTTTTGAGTACCAAATACCAAAATCTGCAGTTCCGGCACTGTAACGAAGTACCCTTTTTGCTGCTCCAAGATGCTGCCTTGTAGGACTATGCATATATCGTGATAACACACTCACTGAGTACATGATATCAGGCCGAGTATGAGTTAAATAATTTAACCCACCAACTAAGCTTCTGTAATAACTCGGATCAACAACACCCGTACCATCATCAAGCTGCAATTTTTCATTAGCATTCATAGGTGTTGCAACAGGCTTGCTGTTATGCATATGAAACCTGAATAATATATCTTTTGCATATTTCTTTTGTGAGAGAAATATGCCATCTTCCACCTGGTTTACCTCAAGCCCAAGAAAATATTGCAGCAAGCCTAAATCTGACATTTCAAACTCCTTCATCATACATGATTTAAATTCAGCAATCAATTTTTCAGAAGACCCTAAATAAATCATATCATCAACATAAATGCAAACAATTAAAAAATCACCATTTTTGTGATTTTTTACATACAATGTTGGCTCTATCTCATTCCTAACAAAACCATTTTCCAGAAAGTATGAGTCAATCCTTTTATACCATGCCCTCGGTGCTTGTTTCAAACCGTAGAGAGCCTTCCGGAGCCTATAGACTTTGTTCTCCTGTCCACTAACAACAAAGCCTTCGGGTTGTGACACAAAAACTTCCTCTTCTAACTCTCCATTCAAGAAAGTGACAGGCTAAAGTCGTATCACCTAATCAAAAGAATTACCTAAATCCTCTAACTAAAGTAGATAGGGAAGTAGGGTCGAATCCACAGGGAAACTGGTCTTTCTACTCCTAAATAATTAATATAGTCTAAATTATCAAGGTAACAAATTTGTTGTATTTAATATGAAACTATGCTATGGAGATTAGGTTTAGGGAGAAAATCAAATATAAGAAGGCCTAAGGTCACAGGTTCACCAATAATTAATATTCCGGGATAAAACATAACAACCAATCAATCAACATTGCACAAATAACATGATTAACAGGCTCTCGCAATTTATTAACTGTAGGGAATATTTCAAGCATTATGATAACCCCAAACTTGAACCCCACTGTGATCATACACTAAAGTACGGTGGCGTTCCAAAGGGAAAGACAAAGAGCAAAAAGAGTCGCCAACAAGTTTTAAGGAACTTGTACCCAAAAGACAATCCAAAGGACCGTCAAATACTCCATAAGGTCTTGAACCAAACAGGGTCCGGGGATGAGGGTACGAATCTAATCTACAAAAGAAAGGACCCGCCCTATAAAATAGGCCTCTACTTTGTTCTGCTCGTATTCATGTGCGCTTTTCGAATAACATACAAACATTATATTAATCCTACCCTGTTTATCTATGTTGGTTGAACATTAATGCACAAATAATACTATTATTGGCGACCACTTGAATTAAAATCACATTAGCCTAAACCAGATTAATAATTATCTTATTAAGCGTGATTTCAAGTACAAATTCCCTTTAAACCTGCATAAAAGGCGTGATCAAGCAATAACAATAAAAATATAATATCAAGCAACATAAGAATAAACAATAAATAATAATGATGATAATAACATGATAAGGCATAATAAAGCTTAAATATAATAGCAAGATCCTAGGCATGATACTAATGAGATTAATAACGAATCCTAGCATGTCACTAAGCAATAAAGATCGAAGCTTTAAACCTAACATGGTACTAACATGATATTAGAAAGAGTAAAGGCACCCTAAACATGATACTAGAAAGCATAAAATAACATCCTAACATGATACTAGAAAGCATTAAAAGCATCCTAACATGATACTAGGAATTATAAACAATAATAAGCATGCAATCTACATTGTGAAAGAAATAGAGAGTAAGCTAATCTACTTACTTTGAAGCCTCGTACCTCTTTCTAATAACAAAATACACAAGTTAGTAAACTTCAATGAAAATAATAAAGAATAATTAAATAATTAAATTGAAATCAAATTAAATAAAGTTTAGACTAGTTTTGGACCAAACCCTCAGAAAATATCAACCTTGTACGTCTAGGGCGAAGGCAACTTCGAACTTGGCTAACAGACTCTAAGTCTAATGAATGCGGAATATTGTATGTAAAAACTAGCTTAGAAAAAGAGAGAAAGAAAGCATGAATTGCTCAAGAGAGAAAAGAATAAGAATTGATAGTGATTGATGAGAGTTGATAATTGAAAGTTGATGATGAAAGTTGATGAATAAAAAAAGGGAGATAAGACCTCTATTTATAAGAAAAAAGAGAAGGTCGAAGAATAAGAAAAGAAATCCGAATTCAAATCGAAATAAAACTCGTAGACAGCAGTTTTTGCGAATTTTGTTTTTATCATATCTTTTGATTCAGAAGTCCAAATAGGTCATATAATATGTCGTTGGAAAGCTCTTGAAGTCTACTTTCTAATGCAATTGGAATCAGATTAAAATCTTTTGTAGATAAAAAGATATGGACGAAATAGTAGGAGGGGTGTCAGTTTTGGATAGAGTTTCGTATATCTTTAATATCTTTTTCGTTATAGCTCGGATTTAATATTATAATATATCATTGGAAAGATAATTTCAAGATCTATCCAACCATATAAAATTTGGATAAAATATATGAGGCAAGAAAATAATATCTGACTATCTTTGAACAAGTTTAAATCCGAATAGAATTAGGAAAGTTTTATAAAAGGAAAGTTTATATTCAAATCAAATTCTATAATCTTATCTTTTCAAAAAAGGATAATTAAGATATTTTAGAAACTTATAAAAGATTCCAATCAATCCTAATTAGTTTAGGAATAGGATTAAACCTTTGGACCCTCCTCATGATCATTGGGTCATAGGTAAAATCCGGTTTGAGCCCAGTTTAGTATTTTGGCCATTACTTCCTCATTATTCATCGGAATTGGGCTTATAATATATCGTTGGAAAGGTCTTTTCAAGCCCCATCCAACTACACTATTATTGGACCCTTATCATGGACCAAAATAAATTGAAATGGACGTTTTCAAATAAATAAAGCCATTTTCAAAAAGAGAGAGAAAAGAAATTAATTAAAACTAAACCGCGACATTTGACTTTCGAATCACTTTCACCTCATTCGATTATGTTTCGACGCACAAGGCATTCATCACTGGGTTTGGTTTTGGGGAGACACAAATGGGTGTCTACATTAACCAACATAGATCTAACAGGCTCTCGCAATTTACTAGATCTAAGTTCCTATTGAAAATAGCCTTTAATATTAAATTAACATCTGCTCGATTCATCAATTCAATATTGCTAAACATTCACAATCAAATTACATCTGCTCGATTCATAATCTAATTGCAAAGAATTAAAACAATTCAATAAGAAATTATCATGCAAAGTCAATAATCAATAGTATTAAATTACCCCTTCATATTAATTGTGGATCCCCATAAACCCTAGAATTAAACTACTCAGACATAATCAAAACTAAACAAAACATAATAATAAAACAAGTCATGAAGGAAATTGGAAAGAATAAAATACTGAGATTAATTAAGGAAGAAATCGTACCAAGACGGCGGAATTACAAAAGTGATGAGGAACAAGAAAGAAAATAAAATCTAGAGAGAGAAAGTTAAGTAGAGAGAAGGAAGAGAAAATAAAACTAGAGTAATAGTAATTAATGAAGAGATAGATAAATCTTGCCTAATAGAATTACATTAATACTAAGCAAGAGTTAACGCTAAAACAAAACAAAACGGAAAGCTAATCGTTGCTGAGGAACGACACGCGCCCGGTCGGGCAAGGGCTAGTGAAATTCAGAAATTAAGGGCTAGTCACGTGGGTCATTAAGTTGGGCCTTTTTTTTTTCTTTTTCTTTTTTTCCCATTATTTCACGATTTTCCCCAAAATTCTTTTTTTTCCCCAATTTTTGTAATTGTTCTTCTTTCTCTCTCCTCGAATGACGATTGTTCATGGCATTTAGTATGTTCTGCCATTGTTGGTGAGGTCAGAGCAGCCATTTAATTGGGGTTAAAGGTATAGTCTTTTAAGTTCTTCTCTCTCCAGTCAATTTCATTTACCTTATTTCAGTTGCTTTCTCGACATTTCTCTGTGTTTCTCTGTATTTCGACCCTAACAATGGCTAAAGGGAAGGGAAAGCAACTTAGTCCTCTTCAATTTTCCCATATTCATGTTGCTGCAATTTCAATTTTGAAGTACAAAAACGAACAACATCAAGCAAAATCCCTAAATTCGACAAATTGCAACCAAATTCACAGTACTAACCTTGTTCCTCGTCTCCTCAATTGCAATCCCGAATAATTTGTCACCAAAAAGAGCCGCAATTGCAGACTTGCTTTGATTCTAGGGTTCGTCACTTCGAGGAGAAAGAAAGAAGAAGATCTAAAAATTTTGGGTGAAATCTGATTTTGGGGGAATTAGTTAGGAATAATGGGAAAAAAAGAAAAAGAAAAAAAAAAAGCCCCAACTTAATGACCCACGTGATGGTCAACGCCGGAGTCCAGCGTTGACTTGCCTGAAAACGTGACTTGGTCCCACTGAACAACCCAAAGTCTCTTTTGTGGTCCTTTTCAACAACTTTTGTCTTAATTGGTCCTTCTGAACAAAAGAGTCACTTTCTTTGGTCCTTTTGAACAAATTTTCCAATCTATAAATAGAGTTGCATCAACTGCATGCTTCAACACCAACATAAACATAAACATAAACATAAGCATAAGCAAAGTTTTCCAATAATAAAAATGTCTCCAAAAACAACCACTACCTCCCTCGCTCTCCTCGGAATTACTCTTGCTCTAACACTGTCCTCCGCCTATGCCCACTGCCCTGCTTCAACGATCCCTGAGATCTTGAAGCATTATGGGTTACCGCCCTCGATTTTCCCTGGTTATGCTGTCAGCTTCAGCTGCGATACTGTCAACGTTAACTCCATCAGGTTAAATATTAACTTACGTGATAAATGTACCGTGATTAATACACTTGGTGCTATTCAAAATGTACTCAAGTGTTCAGAAAGGATATCGGCGGTCTTATCACAAGACAAACTGAGCGAGGTTAAGGGAGTGACTGTCCAACTCTATGTTAAGCTTCTCCCTTGGCTCGATGCAGCCCCATTTGGTCCACTCATGACCACAACCGGTGCCGAAGCCTCTTACGGACCTTTTAACTTAAAGTTGTTTATGTTTAAGTCTGACTCAGGTAACAGTCCAGCCTTCCCCTACCTGTTATTCCCTAATCAAGCCCCCAAATGTGCCAAACTCGCTTTCTATGACACCGTTGTTGCCAACACCAACCCCGAAAATATTCTTCCTTTTAATCCTATTCTTGTTGCTTAATAAGCCAAGTTCACGCTTCCAATCGCACTTAGCTTGATGATGCAACATGATGGGAGCTCATGTATGAACGTTAATTATCTATCATGTACGTTTGTGTTATATCCTGTATGTTTGTTTGTTTCAATAAATCTGCTTACATGTAAGCAGCCCATTATTGTAACATACCTTGTATGATCATCTCATAATTATAAATCTACTACTTTTATCAGTCTTATCTATTCATCAAATCATTTTTTTTTTAGATTATCAAAATCTCAATTTCCAATTTTCCACGCAAATAAACTAACCACCAAGAGAGGCGTTGGTTTGGGCTCTTTAAATGTGAAAATTAGATAATACACCCGGGTGCACCATGCATGGTGCACCCGGGTAAATAAAAAAAGGCGGAAAGAGCATATAGTGTTTGATAAAGAACATACCTATGTTTGACAAAGAACATACCTTTAATATGTTCTTTGAGTGTGATCAGTGTGTTCTTTGAGTAAAATTATATGTTCTTTACATTATAACTTATGTTATTTAACATATGTTGATAGACATATATGTTTTTTGTGTTTAATAATACAAAGTATGTTCTTTGAATTTGGCATGTATGTTCTTTAAGGTCGTAGTGACGCCCAAATTCTATTTTTATTATCATATGTCATATTTAAATTACTTTTATTATCGTATGTTCTTTGAATTTGATTAGTATGTTATTTAGGTATTAACTATATGTACTTTACAATATAAATTATGTTCTTTTACAATATGTTATTTTTAAATTTGACATTGAAATCTTAAATTACTTTTAATTGAAAATAATATTAGAGTAAAAAAACTAAATTATTATGGGAATTTGATTTTTTTTGGAGAGATAGAAAACTATTTTTTGGGGAAATAATATCTTTGATAAGGATTTTTTAAGAGGTGATCAACATTGGCATGACTCGCATACCGACCCGATCCGGCCCGAAATAAGATGGGTTTGGGCAAACATTAAAATGCATTTTAAGTTAAAACTCGAACCGGGCTCTCAAGCCCGAAAAACAGCTACTTTTCTACGGGTTTGGGCACGAGAAATTATGATATGGCGCGGCCCTACTCGATTTTTTATCACCTCTAAATTTTTTCCGTTAATAATGTGTAATTTTTCAGAAAATTTTATTAAGTTTTTATCTCGTTCTTTTTATTATATCTTTATGTTCTTTGGTTATGTATGTTTTTGTCAAATACAAACATGTTCTTTGTCAAATACATGTATGTTCTTTATGAAACAAATGATGTTCTTTCCGCCTTTTTTTTTATTTATCCGGGTGTACGATGAGCACTGTACACCCGTGTGTATAAACCACGGATTATTTAAATGTGACTAAAATGTTGGTGAAAAATGAAAAAATAAAATAAAAAATAAGCGGTGATTAAAGACACTGGTTCACTAATCCGGTGCCCTTTACTTACAAAGTGCACTGGTTTAAAACCAATGATGACTTAGGAATGGCCTTTTTTTAAAATTTAATGAAAGTTACACAAAAGAAAAAAAAAATCAAATAAAAAAAAACTCAAGCTAATGCAGTAGGCTTGTGATTTCATCCTTAAAAAATAAGCTAAGTCCATAAATTTCCTCACTCTCACTCTTATCCACGACGTACTATTTTCCGCCTCCATAGCGCCACCAACTCCACCGGTTAACTGGCTACAATATTAGCAATTACAATGCATTAAATATTTAATCGATTTAGAATACTTTAGGACCTATTTATATTTATTGAATTGAGCTGAACTGAACTGAGCTAAACTGGTTAGAGATGAACTGAACTCATTAGTGCTGAACTAAACTAAATTAAACTAAACTAAACTAAGCTGAAATGAATATTTTATGAGAGAAGGAATTTAGAGTTGAATTAAACTGAATGGAACTGATTGGAGCTAAACTCAACTAAACTGATTGGAGCAGAACAACTGAAGTGAACTGAACTGAATTGAAATTAAGTTGAAGTGAACAGATCTTTAGTTTGAAGCAAATTGAAAATTACATGTGCATCTAAATAATTTGTCCATAAAGTTATTGTAGCTAGTTGACAATTAAATTTATGGTTACAAATCACATACTTCCGGCTACATTTTGCTCAAGATATATTTGTAACTAACAATATATTGAACGTTACAAATACTAAGGTCATTTTGTCGGATACTTTATTTGTTACTAAGCTTAATTTAAAATGTCGTCAGTTTCCTCATTTTCATGAGTTGTTAGCTTCAAATTTTGTTGGATACTTTATCTGTTACTAACAATATATCATTTGGAGTGTTACATTGATTTAGGTCAATCTGTGTGTGTTCTTTATAAAAATGTCGGTCATTTGCTTCGTGTTAAGTAACCAATTCATTAGATTTTCTTTTCTCATTGTAGCCATTTGATTAACCTGTAACAAAGTAGGATTCAAGCTTAATTTTGTTAATGTAATGGATTAAATAATCTTAATTTGTTTCTATTATGAGATTCCTTTATCTTATGCACAAGTTATCCTAAACATGTGGTTAATTACAAAAGGAGCAATAAAATACTGCTCACTATGTTGACTTAATGATAAGCCATGCATGTATAACTCAGACCAATATTAATCAAATTCGTAGAAAGAAATTTCAGTTAGCTAATTTTCTAAATTTGTATGTAGTAAATGCAAATTATCTTAAGTAGAACTGACCAAACTAATCAATATCTTAAGTAGAACTGAAAAACTCATAAATTGTTACAAGCTAAGTGTCAAAAGTAATGTTTAATGTTTTGATCATCACTTAACAAAAAATGCAATGATTACAAGCTAGTGTTATGATAACTAAATCTACTCTATTTATTTGAGTAATGTTTATTGTTTTGATAATCACTTAACAAAAAATGCAATGATTGACTAGCTGAGGAAAATATCAATTAACTTTTGACTATTCTATGTTTTAATTCTACCTGCATTATTAATGGTTTAACAAGTACATCAAGTTGGATATATCAACCCCACAATTTTTGGTACGGTGCAAATGAAATAATTGTACTACACATAAATTATTGACATTATTTGACACGTAAACGAGACATGTATGTTACTTTATTGTTAATTTCGAGCTTAATTTGGAATATAATGATTTAAAATGACTTTTAAAACTTTAAAAGAATAATTTTTTGGCACGCAAATCAAAAGAAAAATTAATAGTTGACCGCTCACGGAGCCTAACAGAAAATGTTTAGTGGCCTAAAAACTATACTTTTAATATTGGTTGTGATTTTAAAATGAATTTAAGATAGGTACCAAAAATCATATGGAAAGACAAATCTTTTTTAGTAATTTCAAATCGACTCATGTCTCATTCAATATAAAGAAATTAGATTATTTATTTTTGGTTGAATCCAACCATCTGAAATTTGCACTCACAAACTACGTGATTGCATTGCAATGTTATGTTGGGAATTTTTTTTTTTTTTTTATATTATTATTATTTTTTTACAATGGTCCAAAAAGGAGTCTAGCTCCCAACTTACTCAAGAGAACAACGAGAAAATTTAAACCTCTTAACCAAACTAATACAAGAACTAAAAATAGATTTAGGGTTACAGATGGTAGAGAAATAACTCGGTACGGTCGTTGGATAATCATCCTAAGCCAAACAATATTTCTACCTACCAACCTAAGACAATTCTAGGGTAGGTAGAGGATCATATTTATCCACAGGAAATGGGTATGAGTACACCAAGATTATAAAGTGATTGTAATCTAGTTCGGTCACAAATTGGGGGTTTGACTAAATATCTACTATGGAGACAAACACTAGGCAAAAATGGGAATCGGCACCAACTAAACCAATGGATCGAAACAATAGGCAAGCATGAACGCAAATTGGGTGATAAAAGGGCACTATTGCCTTCTTTTAAAGCCACAACACTAAGCATTCCTAAACCAAACTCGATCAATTAACAAGATAGGCCAACCAGGTCTTAACGATGGGAAGTAGACTACCAACTCGGGTTTGTCTTTTGATCAGTCCAAGATAGCATTAAGGCACAAGTAATTGGGATTTCTCACCTAATTATCTTAAGTAAGAATACTACATCATCCAAATAAGAAACCGTAATCAAGATAGAAATTCGATCTAATTATACAAGAAAAGGCTCACAACCTAACTTCATCTTGCAATGCAAGCATAAAACTGAACACATGAGCAAATAGTGGCCATCCAATTACACATGCAATTAACCAATTTTTTTAACAATCAATCATCAACAAAAATAAATATGCAAGCACTAACATCAATCAAACCATGGCATGGTCACTACTAAAATTCGGCTAAATTGCGACCGTTTTTTTACGACCGTCTGAAAAACGGTCGCAAAATTCATATTTTGCGACCGTTTTTTATGCGGTCGCAATATTACGACTGCTTTGACAACGGTCGCAAATTTGCGACCGTTTTACGACCGTTTTTAGCCTTTTAGACGGTCGCTAGGATGTTTGAACAAATAAAAATAATTTCAAATTAAAATAAATCGTTTGCAACCGTTAAAGACGGTCGTAAATGTCATAATCTGCGACCGTCAAAGAGACGGTCGTAAATGTCAAAATCTACGACCGTCTCTGTCGGTCGTAAACGTCATAATCTGCGACCGTCAAAGAGACGGTCGTAAATAATCATAATCTGCGACCGGCAAAGACGGTCGTAAAAGACCCTTTTTTCTAATTAAAAAAATACGGCATAAAAGCATACCTTATTCACAAACCCTAATCTACTTCACACTCCCTCAGCCGCTCACCCCTCTTTCTTATTTCTCTCTCCTGCTCTTTCCTTCTTACTTCTCTTTCTCACGCTCCTCCATATCTTTCTTCTCTATCCTTACTTCTTTTATTTCCTTTCTACTTCTTCTGACTTCTCCATTTTCGTTCGCTTCTCACGCCCCTCCATCTTCATTCTCTTTTTCTTCTTCATTTTTTTCAGAGCTGTAGTTTTGGTGTACGTATTTTCGTCGACAAACAAATTATTTTTTTCGGATTTCTTCAACAAGAGAGTTATAGTTTTTCATGGTCAAATTCGATCTTAAAAATTCCAGATCTGGAGTTTTCTTGGTCGAATTTGACCATATAAACCTAAAGAGGAAGATATATTATGAATATTATGAAAGGTATATTTATTTTTCAGAAAATTTTGTTTATTTTCGAATTTTTTGGTTGAAATTTGTTTTCCATTCGAATTTCCATGTTTGTTTGATTTTGTTATCGATTTTTAATTGCTTTTCTGTTCGAATTCCTTTGATTTTGGTTTTACTTCGAGTTTTTTATATTTTTGTTCGAATTTGTTTTATATTTGTTCGAATTTCATAGATTTTTGTTTGATTTTTTTGTCAATTTTTTTGTTCGAATTGTGGGTTTAATTGTTGTGGGTTTAATTTTTTTTGGGTATAATTATTGGGCGATTTTTTAATTTAATTTTTGTTCGTTTTTTGGTTTAATTTTTCTGCATTTTTGGGTGATTTTTTTTATTTAATTTTTGTTTGATTTTTTTTATAGGAAATTTTGCAAAAAACCACCTTTTAAATCTTGTTTTTTGAATTTAACCACCTTTTAAAAAAAATGTTGCAAAAAACCACCAATTTTAAAAATTTTGTTGAACGTACCACCAATTCAATGTAAAACAATTGATAAATTTGGCTGAAAAAGTGGTAATTTGCAACAAAATTTTTGAAATTGGTAGTCTTTTGCAACATTTTTTTTAAAAGGTGGTTATTTGCAAAAAAAAAAAAAAATTAAAAGGTGGTTTTTTGCAAAATTTCCTTTTTTATATAATTTATGCATTTTATTTGCTCGAATTTGTTCTTTATGTGTTCGAATTTCTTAGATTGTTTGATGATATGACGTTTTATTTCATTTTTGTTTGCTTTTTGTTCAAAATTATGTAGGTGATTTTTTTTCTTTTTGTATTTTAATGGGTTAAAGGTGGGTAGGTGGTGGTGGGTATTGGTGGTTGAAGGTGGGCGAAGGTGATGGTGGGTAGAGGGTGGCGGAGGCGGGTAGTGGTTGTTTAAGAAGGGTAGTGGTGGTGCGTGGTTTGGGTGGGTTCTGGTTTGGGTGGATCTGGGTTAAGGGTGGGTGGGTGGGTCTTTTTCTTTTTTTTTGTTTTTTTAATACTTTTAGCGACGGCTTATGGCGGTCGCTAAATTCAATATTTGCGACCGTTTCATAAGGAGGTCGCAATTTTTATTATTTGCGACCGTTTTTTTAACGGTCGTTGAAAATAGGTAAAACGGCCGTTAAAAATCTGCGACCGCCAAACGGTCGTAATATTATTTTTTTGCGACCATGATAATAACGACTGCCATGTTGCGACCGTTGACGGTCGCAATTATGTATTGCGACCGTTTTCACTATTTTTTGCGACCGTTTGCGCCGGTCGCAATTTGGCCAATTTTTAGTAGTGGGTTGTGTATTCACCGTACCCAACCCCTAGCTAATTAAATACTCACTAAACATGGTGAATCGAAGAATATCATATCAACAAGTTCTAATTTTAGCATCAATCTAACAAGTTCAGAGGAGTGATAAAGAACATGCAACAACAAATGATTTTCTTATGGGTTTATACTCTAATTTTTATAGCTCGTTGCATACTAATATTTATCACAACATCTTCTGCCTAGCGTAGATCGTGTGTAACAATTAGTGGTGCAGGATGAAAGGGTACGCTTAGCAAAGCAAGAACAAGAACAATGACCTGCTGAAGCCCTTGGCATTGCTACTGTCCATACAGCAGTAGCTCGTGGGCAGGAGGTTCATGATCGTGGTCGGGAACGTTATGCCTTGGTGTGTGCTAAGGGCAAGAAGGTGGGTCACGAAACCTCAAATTGTTGGTCCAATAAAATTTGCAACCATTGTAAAAAGAGAGGTCAAGTGGAGGCTTAGTGCTTTGACCTTCATGGATGACCTCCCAGAGAGATGTCAGCAAAAGGGGGATATTCGGCTACTCGTAGTCAAGGTTCGGTGAGGGCCAATGTAATTTCGGATTCTACTACTTCTATCGAGAGCTCATCTTCTCAAGGATAAGTGTTCTCAAGCGAACAATGGAAAGCTATTACAGGCTTGTTTGGTAATGCAAATATTTCCGAAAATTGCTTGAATGGTAAGTTTGACGTTACTTCTTGGATAATTGACATAGGTGCAACACATCATGTCACCGGTGATAAATTTTGGTTGTTTGATACTGAGAGTTTTAAGCAATGCGTGGTTCCTCCAGGCGGATGCAAAATCAGCATGGTGCATCCCTTAAAAAAAAAAAGTGGAAAGAACATTGTATAGAAATGTAAAGAACATTTAGTTAAAATGAAACGAACATGTTATAGAATTGTAAAAACATTGTACAGAAATGTAAAGAACATCTAGTTAAACTGAAAAGAGCATGTTATAGAATGTTAAATAATGTTTTTTTATGTTTTCAAAAAACAAATAATGTTCTTTTTCTTCATGTTCTTGATTGTCAATATAATGTACTTTTATTTGTAACATAATGTTAAATCGGGTCACTCCGGGCCTAAACATAATATCTTGTGCCCAAACTCGGAAAATATAGCGGGCTTTTGGGCTTTTTTCGGGTTGGGTTTGGATATCTAACAAAAAATAAATTTTTAGGCTTGCCCAAACCCACCTTATTTTCGGGCCGGGCTGAAGTTGACCACCTCTAATTATCATGTTTGTCATTAATATTACAGATGTTCTTTAGATATATATAAAGAACATAAAGTTTGATGTTTTTTTTACAAAATAGCTATATGTTCTTTACAAAAAAACAATTTGTTCATTATAATATAATTATATGTGATGTTCTTTATAAAATAGCTAGATGTTCTTTACAAAATAACTGTATGTTCTTTAGTGAACAACTAAATGTTCATTCCGTCTTTTTAAAAAGCAAATGGATGCACGGAGCATTGTGCATCCGCCTTCATGAAGAAATATTCAGTTTTAAATGTCCCGTTGGTCTTGCCAATGGTTATACTATTGCGGCTTCATTGGTTAGTTATGTTCGTTTGTCAAACAAACTCACTCTAATTGGAGTTCTTTATGTTCTGCACTTGAGTAGTAATCTGCTTTCTGTGTCTCAACTTACCAATTAGCTTAATTGTTTGTCCAATTTAACTCTTATATGTGTGCTATAGAGGACCAAATGAAGGAGTTTATTGGAACGGGAGCTAGGAGAGACGGATTATATTATATTAGCAATTTGGACTCGGTGCATCATGTTGGCGTTGGTGAAATGACTTCAAATTTGGAGTTGTGGCATCGTCAAATGGGGCACCCTTCCGAGAAAGTAGTTAAGTTGCTTCCTCATGTTAGTAATAATAAAGATTGTCTAGATAATTAAGGGGTGTGAAATATGTATGCGTGTTTAACATCTTAGAGACAAATTTTCCTCTTAGTGATAGAATTTTTGAGAAAATACATTGTGATTTGTGGGGTCAATATCGACATGTTTCGTCATGTGGTGCTCGTTATTTTTTACAATAGTTGATGATTATTCTAGAGCTATTTTGATTTATTTGTTGGTTGATAAAACTGAAGTTTTAAGAATGTTTTTTTGCTTTTGTTGCAATGGTTAATAGACAATTTTCACAAACCACTAAGATTGTGCAAATTGATAATGGTATCGAGTTTAATTGCTTGCATGATTATTTTGTTGCTTCGCGAATTCTTTTCCAAAGCTCATGTGTCAGAATTCCACAACAAAATAGGAGGGTTGAGGGAAAACATAAACATATTCTTAATATTGGGAGAACTTTGAGATTTCAAGCAAATTGACCAATTTATTTTTGGGGTGAGTTTATTCTTGCCGCTGCACATCCTAGTAACTGTACTCCCACACCCTTGCTCCAAAATAACTCCCTTTGAAATACTTTTCAATAAACCTCCGTTTTTTGTTGCGATTCGTACTTTTGGATGTTTGTGTTTTGCTCATAATTAGAAAACTAATGGTGATAAATTTGCGAATCGGAGTAGAAAATATGTTTTTTCGGATTTGTTGAGTGCATATAGTGACCAGACTTTGGGAAGCAACTCTCATGGTGGTTTGTTGTTTAAAGGGTACCCCAGGACAAGATATTTTGTTGAGTGCATATAGTGACCAGACTTTGCAGGGTTGGTGTGATTTAGATTTGACGGCGTGTCCTCTTACATATTTTTCATTCGTAGACAGGTTGGCTTGTGTTTCTCGGTAAATCCCCTATGTCTTGGAAGACCAAGAAACAACCCACGGTTTCCATATCTTCTTGTCAGGCTGAGTATCGTTGCATGGCCTCAACCACACATGATTTGAAGTGGTTGAAGACCTTGCTTTTGAGTTTGGGTGTCTAACACCCTAAGGCAATCAAGTTGTTTTGTGATAGTCAATCTGCTTTACATATAGTTCGAAATTGAGTTTTTCATGAACGTATAAAGCACATTGAAATTGATTGTCACATTGTTGCTGATGTCATTATAAAGGGCTTAATTATATTGCTCCTTCCTATGTTTCCACTAAGGAGCAACTTGTAGATATTTTCACTAAGGCGCTTAGGAAGACTCAGTGTGATCATCTTCTTTCCAAGTTGGGCATTTACGATCCCCATGCTCCAACTTGAGGGGGGTATTGTTGGATATATTTAGGGAATATTAGGATATATTTGGTGACCATAATTTTGGCTAGAATATCTTTCGGGGTATATTTGATTAGTTTCCTAATTCTATCCTATGTGGGTAATCTTGTATTATATATTGGCCATTAGAGCTATCAATGAGAATTAAGCTTTGATGTTTTATACAATTTAGCAAAGATACGTAAGATTACAGTTCTAGTATTGCAATTCATTTGCATAATTTCTCTTACTTTTAGCTTTTTTTTCATCTAATTCTCCCTTGCTTTAGTTTTTAGGTTTTTCTAGTGCCTAAAATTAGTTTCCAGAGTTGTTAATTACCTTTGGCTGCTTTGCTGTAGAGTCTTTCATCCACTCTCACGCTTGCAATTCCACCACCGAATTGAAAACATAGACATGGATGACCAAACAAAGAGTTCCTCCGATACACTGCAAAGTAAAGAACATCCGGCCTCAAAGCATTGATGGTTCAAAGCATTGATGGTTCAATCCAATCTTTCTTTGAACCCTTTGAGGATGTTTTGTATAGCGTATCTGAGGAACTCTTTGTTTGGTCATCCTCGACCACTATCGAGTCCCCTGGGGGATCGGCTGAACTTGCGCATATGGTCTCCCATCATCAAAGGTGCGGCAACTGCAGCTGCAGCTGTACAATCAAATGACATACAGTCCGGTAGTCAGCACATTAAACTAACTTTACCAGGCCAATCCAATCCTACGACAAGTGTTACTAATGATTTATTACTACTACAACTGTTTTGTAATTCACCTCCAAAGAAATTAAAAGGAACAAGATATATGAAATATGTATTTAAACGAACTAATAAAATAAACGGACTAATAAAAAATTACCTGGACTACGTCAAAAATTCACAACGCCTACATCGAAACAAAGAACTTGATGATTTATATTGCTTGAAATGTTGTCTTCTAGGTGTTACAAGTTGCTCTCCTTTCGTTGAACACATTAACCTTACAGCTAAAATGAGTAATGGATTTGGGTTCTATAAAAAATTAAAGATATTGGTAGTTTGGTACGATGGTGTATGAAAAAATGTCATTGTTGATGTACCTGCACGTCCATAGATAGCATTTCGCAATGAAATGGTTATATATTCTACACGCCTTTTGGGCTTGAATTGTCGATGGCATAGGCCCCATCAATCCATCATATCCAACACAAAATATTACACTTGAAGTTAGGGATGAATGCATTTAAACCCGTGATGCATTTATTATCTTTATTCTTAACTTATTAGATTTAAAAATTTTAACTAATGATATAAATTGTTTTAATTATAATTTTTAATTAAAATAAATGATATAAATTATTTTAATTAGGATGTTTTGACAATAACAACCAATAATAGTTGGTGTTATAGGAATAACCATCAACAGTTTTTTTTTTTTTTTTTTTTTTTTTTTTTTTTTTTTTTTTTTTTTTTTTTTTATGAACTATCGGTTCATACTATTAAACATCAAAGGAAAAATGTACACAGTTGTATTTGTATATTGCTTTGACAATTGTAATCTATGGAGAACTGTTTTCCAAAATTATTTTTTGTTATACGGAGTATGGAGTAACAAACTGATGGTAGTGATGGAGCCTAATTTTCCATACTCTGGAGTTCTGGACTCTTGCGAATTCGTGAAACACACTTCTCCAATGGCGCCAAAAATGATTGATTGATATATTCTCAAATGCTGCCAAATATAATTTTTTTAAGTTTTTAAGTGGTCCTCCCTCTGTGAAACACATGCCGTGATAAATCAAAATCAAAACATCAATGCTAGCTATAGTGGGGGGGACTACAAGTCTACAACCTATTCAAAAAAAAAAAAAAAAAAGGGAAAAAGTTTAAGTCTAGCTGTAATTTTCAAATTATTACTTCCTCCGTTTTCTTTTACTTACAACACTTTAAAAAGGAAATGTCACAATACTTGCAACACACTATAAAAGGAAAGTTACTTTGAGATAAACTATATTATTTCCCTTATTTAATGCACATGTTCCACTAATTTACACTCCTAACAACCACTCATCCAATTTTAAAGTGTATTATATCATATAAACTCCACAATTCTTAAATACCGTGAAAAAGTGTGTGTTGCATCTAAAAGAAAACGGAGGAAGTATTATTTATTTTTTTTGAAACATGCTTCCTCTATTTTTTTAGAAAAACCATCTTATAAAAGTCAAATTTTGTTAAAAATCTTCTTATAATTTTTTTTTTTCCAAAACACATCTGTCCTAACAATTTGTTTGTTAAGTCCCACCACTCCTTAGATTTCGACCCTTAGGGCCTGTTCACATTTACTTAATTTCAGTTCAGTTCAGTTCAGTTCAGCTCCAATCAGTTCAGTTCAGTTCAGTTTAGTTCAGTTCAGCTCTTAATTTCCCTCTCACATAAAATATTCATTTCAGCTCAATTCAGTTCAGTTCAGTTCCAATCAGTTCAGTGTTTGGCGTTGTTTTATGCGAATTTTAGGGGTTGTATTTTGCGATTTCTTTTATGTTGTGATGTAAATTTGTTTATGGGGTGTATTGTCAGGTAGGATGGAGGGAATTAGAGAGCTTACTTTTACTAGAGTACTAAAACAACCACCAAATTGGTGAGAAGCAATCAATTGCCTCCTGCCATGGCTGACTCGTTGCAAAAAGAGTAGTAATTGCTTGATATGCTAATTGAAACAGAGAAGTACTAAAAGGGAAAATATGAAGGGAAAAGGGAAAAAAGGGGGTTAAGTGGTCACGTGAGGTGCACATACTAGTAAATGCCGAAAACTTAAGGCATGGGGGGAATCCGAAAGTGGTGGGACTTAACAATTTTTTTTGTTAAAATAGGTGTGCTTTGACAAAAAAAAAAATTTTATAAGATGATTATATTTTTTACAAAATCTAACATTTATAATATGGATTTTAACAAATTTTCCTATAGATAATTACTTTCTATTTTAATCCCTAATCAATAAATTCTCTTTACGACTCTCCTAGCACTTATGCCTTTTTTTTATTTTTATTTTCTCCCCATCCCTCTCAACATTTTAAATTGTCTAGTTTTCCGCTATTATGAAAGTGATACATTTAAGATATACTCCCTCTGTCCCTTGTTGATGGTCCTTTATGACCAATTTTAAGTCCCAAAATGATATTATGATCTTATTTGCTTTTTTCAAGCTAAGTACCAAATCAATTTTTACCAAATTTCTCTCCAATTTGCATTAATATTTGTACAAATTTTATTTTTCCATGTAAATTTTTCTTTTCCATGTACTTTTATTTCTTTCTCACTCTACTTTTTTGCATACCCAATGTAAATTTACCTTTTCAATGTACTTTTACCACTTTTATTTATGTTTATTTATTCCCGTGAAAATCGCCCATAAGAGACTATCAATAAGGGACGGAGGGAGTATATATACTTCCTCCGTTTCTTATTAGTTGACACGTTTGATTTTGGCACACACTTTAAGATAGGATGGAAAAGAAAGGCAAAAGACTAAAAAAACCCCCACCCACTACCCATTACCCACTCACACATCAGTCTCCTCTCTCCTCCATCACACATCAGCACCAGTCCACCACCACCACCACCACCACCACCGTTCACCGCTGTAAATCTTATACTTCCACTGCCACTACCACCTACACCACAACTACAAAATCATCACCACCACTACTGCCTAAAATCGCTAGCGGAAAGTTTTCACACCCCACTCCATGTTTAATAATCTTTGAATTGGAAAAAAAATCCAAATTATACACCAAATAATTTATTAAGTCTGAGAATAACTAATTTTATACAACAAAATTGAGGTAAATACGAGTCTAACATCGATAAAAGGAAGGGATGCGGCCGACCGTCGAGGAGACAAACAAAATTTTTATTGGCAATGACGGAGGTTGAAGGTGCCGGGAAGGATAGATAGGAAAAGCCGACGGTGAGGAAGGAGATAGAAGGTAGACGAGAGGGAGGTGCTTGAAATTGGGGTAAATGGGTGATGAATCTGATGATTGGTAGGTAGTTGTTTGGGAGGAGAGATAATATAATTGGGGTTTCATAGTTGAACCTTGAACCAGTGACAGAGGAGAGAGAAAATATAAAGTGGGTTTGTATAGAGGGAGGGAGGATGGAGGAGAGTGAGGGTAATTTTGACAATATAGTATACAAAACTTTCCCAAAATAGAAACGTGTCAACTAAAAAAAAACATCCCAAAAAGGAATACGTGTCAACTAAAAAGAAACGGAGGTAGTATTATATTTTAATGAGAATTATGTCTTAGATGAGAACAAAGAACTGATTTGGCCCCTAAAATCATTTCAATTGAACAACTGATCATATGCTTTTCGTGACATTATTAATGGCTTTTTGTGGGAAAGTTGTCCCATTGTTGGGGATCCTACTTCCTCGATGCCCTAGGCCGTTTAAGCCCAGTACTTTATACTTGTTAAGGTGTATCAGAATTTGAATTTAATTTCTTACTGTTAAGATATATTAGCATAATATGTCATTAGTCTTGTAAATATTTAGTTGCCTAACTTATAGCTTAGAATTAGTCTTGTATTTAGCTGTTGCCTAATTTGTAGCCTAATTAGTAGCTAGTGATAGGCTCTTGTAATTGTCTATATTTGCAATTAATGGAAAGGAATACTCACGGAAATAGTTTCCTTCATGGCATCAGATTGTTAGGGTTTCTTTCGCCGCAAACCCTTCCTGCTTCGCCCCTTCTCTCTGCTCTTCTCTTCTGCTTTTTTCTTCTCTTCTTCTCCCTGTTCATTGACAGCCATGGCAGACTCAAAATTCTATCCCGCCTTCACTGTAAATAACATCCAAAAAATCATTCCCATCACACTCGAAATGGAGAATGTACAATACTCCACATGGGCGGAGCTATTCAAGCTAAGGTTCATGCTCGTTCTCAGTCCTTAATCATATTATTCCTCCGGAGAAAAAGGTCCCTGCAACATCTACCGATGAGGAAAAAGAACTATGGTTGACGTTGGATGCGGCCGTACTTGAATTGGGTGGATTTATTCCACCATTTCTCATGACTTTTTGAACACTATAATTGAACCCGACTCAACGGCAATGGAGGCTTGGGATCGTTTGAAGACATATTCCAAGACAATCAAAACTCCCGTTCCGTTACCCTTGAACATGAGTTTTCAAACACTAAAATGGAGGACTTCCCTAATGCATCGGCGTATTGTCAACGCTCAAGAGCCTTTCTGACCAACTGAAAAACGTCGGTGCTCCGGTGGACAACAACCCCCTCGTCCTTCAACTTGTTTTCGGTCTCACGGAGGCATATTCCGGGGTTGCAACCTTGATTCGGCAAAGCAATCCCCTCCCTCAATTTTACCAAGCCCGTTAAATGTTAACATTGGAGGAAGCGGGCTTGGCAAAACGGGCTGCCACGAACTCTGCTTCGGCAATGGTGGCTGCTTCAAGGGAGGCAGATTCGGATGGCTCGGGAACCTAAATATAGTTGATTACATATTTTCTCTCATTGTTTTTTTTTTTTTTTTTTTTTTTTAATTTTTTTTGAAGAAAAATTTCTCTTATTGTGAATTTAACTAATTTTGTGATTTAAAAGCCAAACCAAAAAAACCTTCAAGATATGGCTAGCTATGACGTGCGCATCGCGCGCGTTAGCTGCCCTAGTTAAAAAGAAAAGTGAAAATAAGCACTCGAGCTTCATACTGGAAAGAGAAGTCACATGAATCATTTAAGGGAATGGTTAATATCAATTAATAATTTTCCATAATCCTGATGTCAATTCGTGAAACACAATTCTTTAATGATGCCAAATTTGATTTATATTGATTAATTGATATTTCATTAAATGCTTTTATATACCATTTTCCATGTAATTTAACCCCATGCTAATTCGTGATACACATGACCTTAATGGTGCCAAATTTTCTCTTATTGTAAACTTTCAACGCCAGCGATAATGGGGGACTACAATAGAGTATACGCCAGCCTTAGCTTATTAGCTTAACCTCCCCATCTATAAATAGAGTAGCGTGAAGTGCATGGTTCAACACCAAAACATCCAACATAAACATTAACATAAGCAAAGTTTTCCAGTAACAAAAATGTCTCCAAAAACAGCCACTATCTCCTTCACTCTCCTCGCAATTACTCTTGCTCTAACACTGTCCTCCGCCCATGCCCACTGCCCGGCTTCAACAATCCCTCAGATTTTGAAGTATTACGGGTTACCGCCCTCGATTTTCCCTGGTAATGTGCAGAGCTTCAGCTGCGATCCTGTCGACAAAAACTCCATCAGGTTAACTATTAACTTGCTTGGTAAATGTACTGTGGTTAACGAACTGGGTGCTATTCAAAATGTACTCAAGTGCTCAGAAAAGATGTCGGCGGTCTTATCATATGACAAACTGACCGAAGTTAAGGGAGTGACTGTCCAACTCTATGTTAAGCTTCTCCCTTGGCTCGATGCAGCCCCATTTGGTCCCCTCATGACCATAACCGGTGCCGAAGCCTCTTACGCACCTCTTAACATAAAGTTGTTTAAGTTTAAGTCTGACTCAGGTGATAGTCCAGCCTTCCCCTACCTGTTATTCCCTAATCAAGCCCCCAAATGTGCCAATCTCGCTTTCTATGACACCGTTGTTGCCAACACCAACCCAGGGGTTATTCCTATTAATCCTATTCTTGTTGCTTAATAAGCCAAGTTCACGCTTCCACTCGCACGCAGTCTTGAACTTGACTTGCTGATGCCTCATGCGAGCTCATCCACAAACGTTAATTATGTCTATCGTTTCGATTTTATCGTGTATGTTTGTGTTTTATCCTTTATCTATGCTTTTAATTTTGTTTGTTTGAATAAATCTGCTTAAATGTAAGCAGCCCATCTCTGTAAAATCTCTTGTACTTGTATGATCATCTCATTAATATGAATCTACTACTTCTATCAGTCTTATTTATGTATCATAGAATTTTTTTTGCTTAGCTTATCAAGATGTCAATTTTCAAGAAAATTAACTAACTTTATTCATCAATACATGCTACTACAAAATACCCATAAGAAACCCCCTAAAACCTCCCTTTGAGACCACATGAGAGGGGGTCTTCAAGACAATAAGAAACCCCTTTTCTTTCTTAGGTGGTTATTTATCCAACCCTTTAAATTATACATGCCAACTATATACGGAACCACATAAAGGGCCTGTTCGGCGGTAACTTTTGAGGTAGCTGTCAGCTTTTGCACTTAATTCAAATACTACCTATAAAAATTACTACTGTTTGGATAAGTAGTGATTTAAGTAGCTGTAAGAGGTGGAGGTAGCTTTAAGGTAGCTGTTAATAAAAGCTAGAAAAGATAGCATTTAAAAAAAATAGCGTTTAACCTTTTTTTTTAGGTGTACTATTATTATCTTTCCTATTTTTCTTTTGAAAAAAAAAACGAAAGATTTATCTTTTTTTTGTCTATAATGCATTCGAATCATCCTCGTCTTACTTGCGATTGATCTCGTTTCCTCCTTGTCTTGATTAACATCATACCTACAGTCCATGATATATTAAAGATATTATAATAAGATATTTCCTCCGTTTTCTTTTACTTGCAACACACCTTTTAGGCACGCAGTTTTAGGAGATGATTAGTGTCGGTAAACGAGCGATTTTATCAATATAATTTTTACACGACGATTAAAATAGGGTTAAGTATCATTTGTAAAAATTATAATGAATAATTTATCCGTTTACATTACATAAACCCGACCTCAAAACACGTGTCACAAGGCTGTTAAGGGATTTTAAGGGATTTGATTTATCCGTTTACATTACATAAACCCGACCTCAAAAACCCATCCCTCCACCCTCGAAAGTGGGGGAGGGTTGTTTTAGGGATTTTAAGGGAGGGAAGAGGTGTTAAGGAGGGATGTGGTGGTTTAGAAGTGATGACACGGGGTAGGGCGAGGGGCAGCGACCTGCATAGGCAAGGAGCAGGGGTCTAGTCATCACGCTGGAGGTGGCGGTGGTGGCCTAGATTGGGTCAATATTGGGGAAGGGAGGTGGCTAAGGCTGGTGGTGGTGGTTTTTTTAGGGAGGGTGTTCCCATCGTAGGGGATCTTCTCCTAAGATGCCCATTGGCCCTTTAGAAGAGTAAGACTTTACACTTGTTAGGGTGTATTAGGATTTGAATTCTTAACTGTTTGGGGGACCTTGAATTAGAATTGATCTTGTCATCATGCTTTTTTATAAGTCGCTAATGAGTTTTAGGAAAACTCATAAACCTCGTTCATGCCTTTCTTCTATGTGGAGTTTTGCCACGCCTAAATTGGTCTACATAAACCAGAAATGAGTTCGGGAGAGAGGTTACTAAAATAACGTTCCTTTTAGGGAGGAATCGCTATTCTAGCCCTAGTGCGGCCTCTACTAGCTCTTCCTTATTTTTCACAATTTCATCACCAAACAATATATATGCAATGTTATACCTAAAAGCTAAGTTAGTTGATTTTATTTACACGCATTAAACATGTAGGAATTACATTGCAAAGCTGTTTTTTCTTATTTAAACAATATTCGTGAAAGAACAATAAATAAACAAGATTCGCCTTGTCTTAAGTGATAAAACAACAATTAATTATTCAAATTCTTATCTTGATTAACGAAAGAAAACTATGTAGATTAATTAATTAAAAGTTTATTTAAAGTGATCAAACACTAATTAATCGACTAAAGTTATTTAAACAATAAAAGAAAAGTGATTTATCTAAGTGCTTAGGAAACTAACCGTTCTTCTTTTATGCTAAATCTCCGTCTTATGCGTTTATGGACTTTCTTTCTTCTTTGTACCTTCAAGAACTTCAATGGATGGATTAAGGTTGAAGAGTTGTTTTATGCTAAATCTCCATAAGCATTCGTCACGTTGATCCAACACACAAATGGTTTTATTTATCATCATAGCACTTCCTGTCGGGACATGAGGCCAAAAGTAGATGTCTACAGTATGTAATAATAATAATAATAATAATAATAATAATAATAATAATAATAATAACAATAATAACAATAATAATAATAATAATGAAGCCTTAAAATGTTCTGCACTCTAGTAATAAGAGTCATACATAACTCTAATAAGGGCATATTCGTCCATTCACTTATAATAACCTTTCACTAATACCAACGAATGAAAAAAAAATTTGTTTGTATCAAGATTATTTGTTGTTGGTATCATATAAAATACCAACGACGTGGATTATTAGAATCATACATGACTCTAATTACTAGAGTTCTAGAGATCCTCGTTTTTCTAGCTTAACTTAAAAACACGCCCAATCATAAACCAATGTGTGGTTCCTACAGGTACCTGTACCATGCATTGTACAGATGTTTCTCACGGAAAAAACATATTTTGACAAATGTAAAGAACATACATTTATAGTGAAAAGAACATACTATTAAATTGTAATGAACACATACTTAAAGTAAAAGGAACATATTTTTACCAAAAAAAAAAAGTGAAAAGAACATATTTCCCTGTTCTTTAATTGTCTGCGTAATGTGCTTTTATTTGTAATATTATGTTCGTTGCTTATTGCGATATGGTCTTTGAATTTCGTCTTTAAATTATGGTGGGTATATATAAATAATGTTTATTGCATAATATTATAATATTCTTTATTATTATTATTATTTTTTTGACAAGATGTTTTTTAATTAATATTACAGGTGTCTTTAGATAAATAAAAATTAATAACATTTAGTTGTTCTTTACAATACAGATATATATTCTTTACAAAATAATTGTACGTTCTTTACCAATTAGGCACATGTTCTTTCCGTGTTTTTTGTATGTACCGAGGATGTTACCACTGCCTGTAGCTTAAAATATTCAGTCATAAACAAGAACATTTTTCCAAAAAAAAAAAAAAAAAAAAAGAAAAAAAAAAAAAAAAGGGTTACATATATTCGTGAGACATACCACAGGTCCACAGTGACCACACACTCAATAATTTTATTTTTTTTAAAAAAAAAAAATATGTGAAACACATGCGCCCACTCGGAGACAATTGTAATTAATATAATAAGTCCAAGTATTGGACTGTCCAATAATTCATATGAAAATTAAGATCTATAAATAGCATGGCAATATGGAAGCGAGCATTATCAGTTTATCACAAGATATAATATTTGTAGATTAAAAGGTAACAAAGGAGAGATAAAAATGAGTATACCAGCATTGGCTGTAGGTATGAAGATAATGTGTCTAAAATCAGCCAAAAACAATAAATTTTTGCGTTATAGGTATGAAGATGTTCAAACACATGGCCTTCTTCAGTTTGCTGCTGATCAAGTTACGGATCCATATGCCCAATTTGAGGTCGAGCAATCTATAGATTTTGATGGTCTTGTTCACCTCAAATCCCGCTACAATAATAAATATTTGGTTAGGTATGTACTCGATATTCATTTTTTTGAACTACTTATCCCGTTTAATGTCATAGTGTCAATACAAAGAACTTTTGTCTCTAAAACAGCTCCTTCAATTAAATTCATGAGGGGGAAAGGTAGTTGCCGACTAGGTAGTGCTTTCAAAACTGGGGTTGGCGGAAATGATGTTGGTGGTGGGTGAGAGGGAATGGTGGATTTGAGGGTGGGGAAGGGGGTTGTAGGGGATGCGGGGAGGTGGGGGAAGTGGAGGTGGTACGGAGCTGCAAATGGTTAACCTAAGGTTTTTTAGTTTAAAAATTAATTAAATTATATTTTTAAATATTAAAATAAAAAAAAATTTCATCGGCCACCAAGTAGAATTTCCCTTTAAAAAATAGTTAATTAAAAAAAATAAAAAAGGACCAACTATATCATGAGATGTGACATTATTTACTTGAATAACCGGTTACCTTCTTACTCAACATGTTAAGACTCATTCTTAGAAGACATCCCATGTATAAAAGTTGACTTATTTTGAGTTAACTGAAAGCTTGACTTATTTTGAGAAGACTGGCTTAAGACTGGCTTATTTATTCATTTGTTTTAGGTGGTCTCCCAATCACTATTGGATTACTGCCTCAGCCGACAAATTAGATGAAGATTAGGGATGACAATATTTAGTGGATATCCACGAACCCGCTCCACCCGCTATAAATAAATGGACGAAAACCCGAATTAAATGGATGAGAAGCGGGTGACGGATGAAGCGGGTGACGGATCGGATCGGATGTGGATGATACTTTTTTCACCCGCTAACCATCCACCCACCCGTTTAACATATATTATATTTTTTAATCTAAGAATTTTAATAATAAAATATGAAATGTGCAAGAAAATTACTTATTTTTTTGTTGCAAATTAATTTTTCAAACAATATATTGTTATTGTTTCATTTTGTATTAATAAAATAAAAAACTATTGTACAAATAACCGAAAATTAGAGTTCATGTGAGTTTTTTTCCACTTTAATACTCATCCATTAGTCATCCGCTCAACCCGTTTCATCCGCGGATGATGGACGGACGGATATGGATGGGTGAAGCGGATGACGGATGGATGTGGATGGATTGATTAGAGTAATGGATGGATGCGGGTGAAGCTCCACCCGATCCGAATCCGATCCATTGCCATCCCTAATGAAGATCAAAACAATTGGACTTGTACGTTGTTCAAGCCAATCTATTTCATCGACAATGATACCCAAAAAATGCGACTTTTGCATATCCAACTTGGTCATTTTGCACGCTCGGAATTGGGGGCCAATGCACCTTTTGATTCATGCTTATTTGCAGGAACAAATATAATTGATGCAGACTCTAGAGATGTTTTCACTTTCATAAACTGGGAATCGTTGTTTAATTTTCCCAAGCATGTTGCATTCAAGGGGGACAATGGTAAATATTTAGGTGCATTCGAACAAAAAGGGATTCAATATCTATCATTTTCATATGACAATCTTAAAGATCCTAAGGTCTCCCACGAGTTGTTCAAAACTCATGATGGTACACTTTGCATAAAATCGAATCACCTTGGCAAGTTTTGGAGGCTTGGTGACGGTGATTGGATCGTCGTTGATGCAGATGATCCTCGCAACACTAGTGATACTGCTGCAACGTTTAGGGCTGCTGTGCGTGATGTTAACGTCATTGAACTACTAAACATGTCCAAAACTTGGTTTTGCAAGAGATTCACTTATAATAATGACAAGATAAACCTCTTGAATGCTGCTACTAAAAATATAGACGAATTTGCAATACTGAGGATAACTGACTTGGGAAGCTAAGGGATCTATCGTCCAATACATGCACGAAGTAATATGGTTACTATATATATGTACTCTTTATCATCTCTTCAATAAATGGTTATGTACAATTTAAGTTTTCAATTTCAACAATATCGGTTACAACATGCACTACCTCGTCCCGTGTATCATTTTTGGAGGGGTGATACATGTTTAGGGATAAGAGAATTGCACTCAGTATCGATTGTAAGTGATGTGTCTAATTTATATAATGATTTTACCCCTGTTTCGTGATCTTATTATTTGAGCTTATTAATTTATCTTAGAGCCATTTTGACAAATTAATTATGAGAGAATAGCTTCACTTCATTAATATTCATCAATAGGTAGAGTATTTATACAAAACCTACGAACATAAGATAGGAAACAATATTCCTAAAAGATATACTACCATAATCATAAACCCTAAAGATATATTCTCTAAATAATATCTTAACATAAATATCCTAAATATATTATTCTCCTAATAAGATCAATACGGAAAATATATCACACATACATTTTCCGATATTATCTCTAACACCCTCCCGCAATCGTGACGGCAGTAACACGAACGTTGCGATTGGAAATTCTTCAAATTGTTGAAGCCGAGATGCACACTCTTGTGATGTCGCCTTCAAATTTTTATTATTTTTTTTAAAAAAAAAACTTTTGCAGCCATGTTTCTTTCTTGGTATCCATGTTTTTCTGTCACGGCCCTTTGCTGGTGTCCGTAGTCTTTTCTCACGGTCCTTTGCTGGTGTCCGCAGTCTTTTGTCACGGCCCTTTGCTGGTGTCCGCAGTTTTTTGTCACGGCCCTTTGCTGGTGTCCGTAGTCTTCTGCCACGGCCCTTTGCTGGTGTCCGTGATCTTCTGCCACGGCCCTTTGCTGGTGTCCGTGATCTTCTCCCACGCCCCTTTGCTAGAATCCATGGTTTTTTTTTTTAAATATAAATTAAAAAAAATAAAAAGTACGCCAAACGTGGCTTTTCTTCATCTCCATTAATAAAAAAAAAATTCAAATTAAAGAATAGAAATTTCAAAGAGTATTAATATTGCGGAAGCAAATTATATGAATCCCACGAGGGAGCCCCCATTCATCTTCATGATAAACAAAATTTGTTTATCTAATGGCATTTCCGTAAATATATCAACAATTCAATTCAGTCAGCATGGCATTTTTGTAAATAAGTTAACAACTTTTATTAATATGCGGGTCCCACAAATGTTAACTTATTTACGAAAATGCCATTAGATAAACAAATTTTGTTTATCATCAAGATGAACTTGTATTTTCTCCGTATCCCACCGGTGGGTTTAACATTCTAACCCACCGGCAGGGGGGAAATTTTTGTGAACGGTCCCAAGATTTAACTTGCTCGTGATACCATGACAAATTAATTATGAGAGAATAGCTTCGCTTCATTATTATTCATCAATAGGTAGAGTATTTATACAAAACCTACGAACATAAGATAGGAAACAATATTCCTAAAAGATATACTACCATAATCATAAACCCTAAAGATATATTATCTAAATAATATCTTAACATAAATATCCTAAATATATTATTCTCCTAATAAGATCAATACGGAAAATATATGTGTAATATATCACACATATATTTTCCGATATTATCTCTAACACATTTTAACCACTAATATGTATGTTCTGCATTTCTATTACATGTTATTGTAGTGTTAATCGTATTTTGCAGGAATTAGGGTTTTAGGACACATATTCTCGATCGTTTAAGATCACTCTGAGAAAAGTTAGGACTGTGGATTGCATTTGATCCAATGCCGTCTCAGACATTTTTAGACCTAGTTGTTAGTAGCAGGCCACAAAAAAGAAAATGTTGGACCCAGTTGCCATTTCCAATCCACAATTTCCCATTAGATAAACTATTATATTAGGCTCTAGCCCATAAAATGCAGCTCTGTCAAATCCCTCATTTGCTGCCATTTCAAATTAAATGAATTGTTTTCAAAAAAAAAAAAAAATTAGAAAGTTCACAATTTATTAATTTATTTAACAACTTTATTTAATTTTGAAGTATAAAACATAGTAGTACTTTTAAATTAGAAAGTTGTTTCAAAAAAAATAAAATAAAATAAAAGTTCAATGGTATTCTTTCCTAAATTGGATCACAATAAAGTTTTACATGTCTCTAACATTACCAAAATTTGGAGAGTATTTGTTAGCAATTCGAGACCGAAAACAAGAAATAATAAACAACAATGCCAAAGAATAATAAAAACAACACAAGCATTTTATGGGTAACTTTGTTACCCTTCTCAAAGACAACCTCACTATTGAATTTGGCCTACAAAACCACAATTACAAGCACTCTTTATTGAGCTCACAAGCTCTCTAGTATTTGCACTCACAAGCTACTAACTACTACTCACTCTCTTATGTTTTCACTCAAAACCTTAAAGTAATAATAACTTCCACTTCAATTCTACTTGTGCTATTTATACAAGTAGTATGCTAAAACTTATATAACATACTACCAACCTTGGCTTATTCTACAAGCCAACTACAAAGTGTACAAAGCACACTACCACAAAAGCAACCAAGTCAGCACTTCGCTTACTCAACAAACTACTATTTGCTTGTCTTATTCTACAAGCCATCCTACTAGTGCTAGTAGTGAGTCTTGAACACAACAGTTTTGTTAATGCTTCGGGGTCGAGATTTGGCTATTGACAGTGGCCTTGTTATACCTTGCCTTTTACTTCGTTCTGGAAGGCTTGGCGTTTATTCTGGGAGCGATATTCAGCATTATATTTTTCTCGCTTCTTGTTTGCAGTCGGCTGGCTTGAGACTCAGATTCTACGCCATGCCAGTATTGTTGGTCCCAGTCGTGCCTTTGATGACGCGGTAGGTCTATTTAATAAAACTGTGAAGTATGACATTTTAGAATCCTAGTGAGGTCGCATAACGGTTTATGTTTTCGTCAAGTGAAATTACTAGATATAATAATGGATCAAATTAGGGAGATGATTAATAAGTTCATTCATTTGGGTCGTCGTTACATCATAACTAGAGATACTACGATCTTTGGGCTAGTAGAATAGGCCAAAGCCCAATTGGATGAATCCTATAAGGTCACACAAAGAGTCTAGATCGAGCATTACAGGACAAGGCCCATGGTGGGCCTTATCCTCTAAGTGGCTGGCCATAAGGTTGGAGGGTTTTGGGCTTCCTAACCTAGTCTAATTATAATATGATTATAGGTGGACTAGGCGCCTAGGTTTTTGGCAATGCAATTCAGTGATCAGTAAGATCAAACCCAAGTTAGCAAATACGAAACCAAGCCCCTCTCTCTCTCTCTCTCTCTCTCTCTCTCTCTCTCTCTCTCTCTTCCTCCTTGGCGCCAGTTGTGTGCTCGTGGTGGTCGATTGGTGTGCTCGTGGTGGTCGATTGGTTGTTCGTTAAAGGTAGTGATTTTGGTTTTCCCTTAACTCGACCAATCTAGTATTAGTGGACAACTTGTTCGAATCCCATGGACTAAGTAGAAGAGCAACGATTGATGCTTTATTCTCTCCCTAATTTGCTGATCGAATAGTTTCTTGGAGATCACGCTTCAAATGTATGATTATGTGTTTTGTGTGTTATGCATGCAATCTTGGTTTAGGTGCTTATGAATATAATTCATGAAATTTCGCTTTTAATACCTAAAAACTCCTACAGTGGTATCAATTATCCTCTTGCATGAATATGCTTGATTATAATAATACGATTATTTGAAGTCCATGTTCATAATTTTATAATCAATTAAGAGGAAAAATTAATTTAATTTTGGTTCAATTATTATATTAAATGTGATTTAACTTTTGGAATTGATTGAATGTGATTTAAATTTTTAAATTGATTAAATGTGATTTAATTATGCTCAAAATAGCCATGAAGAGGACCGAAAATTTGCCCTATAATGTTCAAAAATTTCGAACCTAAATCCTAATAATTCAAAAAATTCAAACCCTATAAGCCTTGAAAATATGATTTATGATGCTTAATTTCTTTTTAAATATTTTTCATAATTTTAATTAGATTGATTCATGCATAAAAATGTTTTATGTATGACCATCAATTTAATTTTAAGAGTTAAAATTAATTTGAGATTAATTTTATGATGAACCCTAATTTTAAAATTGAATTGGATTAATTTTAAATTTTGGATTGATTTATTTTATTTTTAATAAAAGTTTTTTTTAATTAAATTAAAAATAAAAAATATATTTATGATCGGCAACCACGGTTGGGTGGCGCGGCCACGGTGGCTGCCAATTAGGGGGCAGTCCAAGAGGGGCGGAGAGAGGGTTGTTGGTCTAGGGATGGTTGTGGGCAGCAGCGTGTAAGCGCTGCAAGGCTGCTACCGCGGCTGCCGCTGTGCTGTTGCTACTGCTTCTAGCGGCAGTGGCTACTAACCGCAGCCAACCACCGTGGTTAGCCAAGGCTAGCCACGCATGCTGGCCTGTAGCCACAACAGATTTCGCTGCACGCTACCGCCTTGCGGCATAGGCTGCTTTAAAAGGCAGCTAACCACCGTAGCTAGCTATAATTTTATTAACTATATGTATTCAAGATTGGTAGCCTCACCACCAACCCTTACCACCCTCCCAACTCTTGCCATCCCTTCCACACCCCACCTGGCCACCCTCTCAACAACCACCTCACCACCCTTTTCCATTAACACCATCCGCTTTTTTCCCTTAACTTCTCCCGTTTTTTTTTTTTTTTTTTTTTTTGAAGATTTAGAATTGAACACTCCTCCCCATGAAATGCTCAACTGCCGGGTTAGTAGGGTGGCTAGGGCGGGGTTTATTTAGGCTATTGACGGGTAGTTTCGGGTTAGTAGGGTGGCTAGGGCGGGAATAGGGAAACAAAGCTTGTCGGATGACGGTGGTGGGGTGGCAAGGATCAACACTAGAATAGTGGGTAATGACTATATTCTTGGTAAAGGTGGCTCTTGACAAATCTTTTTTGGATATCAAATATAAAGAAAAAAATTACAAAGTGATTTATGACAAAAATTGAATTTTATATGGTGGTTCTTGATAATTGTTTGTAAAATGAAAGGGGATATTCAAAATCTAGGAATGGTGCTGTGGAAGGAAATTTAAAAGCTAAAAACCGAAAATATTTGTATGTAATAATTTACGTAAATGGGTTAAAACAAAAAGGAAATTTCGACAATTACCACCTACTATTCTTTCCATTTTAACAATTACCACCTGCTTTTTTTTTTTTTTTTTTTTTTGAAAATTAACCCTTACTCTTTTATAAAGCATCAAAAATTCCCACATACTTTCCTCCCAACTACTTTATAACATCATGTGGGCCCTACTTTTTACCTTTCCTCTTCTTTCCCCTCCCTATTCTCATTTCTCGCTCGATTTTCATCTCCTTTGACTCATTTTTCGCTCAATTTATTTTTTCGCTAAAAAATTAACCACCTAGTTGGGCCCCAATTTATTTTTTCGCTCAAAAAATGAGTTAAGGGAGATGAAAATCGAGTAAGACCTGAGAAAAGGGAGGGAAAATAAGAGAAAAGGTAAAAAGTGGGGCCCACATGACGTCATAATGTAGTTTGGAGACAACTAGGTGGGAATTTTTTCTGTTTTATAAAAAGAGTAGGTGGTAATTTTCAAAAAAAATAATAGCAGGTGGTAATTGCAAAAACAGACAGAATAGTAGGTGGTAATTATCAAAATTTACAAACAAAAATAAAAGAAATACGCCATAGTATAGTTCATAGATTATATGTAGATATTGTATCATCAACTCATCATTTCTACAGCTAGGACTTGGCTAATAAACTAATAACGTAGATTATCATGTTGTAAATTAAGTGTATTTTCAAAGGCTATAGTGATAAGTAAGCAATAAGATCGAAACGTTGACCTTATAATAACGGAAAGTGTACGGTGTGTAGTGAAGCAAATTCACTGACTTGAAAACAAAGTTCTGACGCAACCGGGGTGCTCAATTGTATTCATCGGTACGTTTCCTAAGGTTACCACACCACTTCCACTCAAAGGCACTTTTGGGTAAAAGGTTGGAGTCAAGTAACTTATGCCCAGCATAGAGTATGTGTTCGGCTTACATTTGATATGTATTTCTTGGGTATGTAAAATCAGAAAAATGATTCTTCTATTTATAATGAAGTATAAAGAAGATAGAAAATCATAGAAGAATCATAATCATCAATGAGAGTGAATAAATCAACATAAAGATGAGAATTAAATCGTCTTAATTATCTCCATAAGTGAGGGAGTTAATACAAGGAATCAACAAGAGAACAAGAGGAAGGAATCCAAGAAGAGTAGTTGAAAACCCAACGGACATTCTCGCGCCCAATTGGGCGCAGCTTGCCCGGTCGAGGGAGCACCCAGCCAAAGCCTTTGAATTCCTAGACATCTTCTCGCGCCTAGCCGGGCCCTTGAATTCCCTTTCTTTATTCCGACATATCATGGTACCATGATAACACAACAGAAACTAATTTGATGATTTTCATCCGTACAACACTTAGAGTTATGTAGTGTATTGTCAAATATTTTGATACTGTATCATATACAAAGAGACTAATCACCGGTAGAACTTGAAAGTCCATGTAATTATAGAAATTCAAGCATATTACAGTTTTATAATTGGAAAGTAACACATTTAGTCCCCCCCCCCCAGAGTAAGTAAGTAAGTAAAAAAAAAATAAAAAAAAAAACTGACCTTATGACCTCTTTCTATGAACTTGATAGCAAGAAACATATTAGTCCACTTATCAACATCAAAATAACCAGACCCAATTTTTCTTACTACTTCATATCTCTCCTCACTTTTTATTTCCAACCAAATCAAAATTAAATCAGCTTCTTTATTATTATATGTACTACACAAATTTTATTTTTATTTAATAATTTATTTATTTATTGGGTAGAGCTAGAAAGAGTTCTTGAGGTTGGTGCGCGGGGTGGTTTTAAGTAAGAAGTATTTTGGGTTTATGAACACATATACTACTTGACTACTTCAACCATTTTCTAATCTAGAAATTAAAAGGAACAAGTAAGAACTAAAGATTTAAATGAGCTAAAATATTACCTGGAATACGCGAATATTTCACGTACAACGCCCTCATCGAAACATAGAGCTAGATGTTTGCTATTGCTTGGAATGTTGTCTTGCAGGTGTTACAAGGGGCTCCCCTTTCTTTGAACACACGCATTAACCTGGTAAAGTAACATAGTAAGATGGCCTTGTAAAATGAGTAATGGGGTGGATGCCTTAACCTTACAGCTAAAATGAGTAATGGATTTGGGTTTAGTAAAGATATTTGGTATGATGATAATATATGAAATAATGCCATTGTTGATTTACCTGCGAGTCCATAGATTGCATTTTCAAATGGAATATGGTTAGTTGTTATATACTCTATCACGCTCTTTCACGTGAGAGTCCTTTGGACTTGAGTTTTCAATGCCATATATAGGCCCTCTCATATCCATTACAAAATATTTCACTTGAAGTTAGGGTCAATGAGATTTAAAAATTAAAACTGCGATACATTTACTATTTTTATTCTTAGCTCACTAGACTTAGATTTTTTTTAAAATTGTTTCAACTTTTTTTTTTTTTTTTACAAGAATATTGTTTAAACTAATGATATAACTTATTTTAATTAATTTAGTACATTTTGTGAAAAACTACCTTATAATACATTTTTTTTGCGAGAAACTACCTAACAAAAAAAATGTTGTAAGAAACTACCTTATAAAAGGGTAAATGTTGTAAGAGACAACCCATGGTCAAAAAGTCATCGTTGACTTTTATTTTCCAGCTTTGATCACATGACGTGCCAATTAAGAAAAAAGGAGGGAAAGGGTGAATTAAAAGTCACGTGATCGGCACGTGATGTGGTCAACGCCGGAAAATGAAAGTCAACTGTGACTTTTCGACTAGTGGTATTCTCTTACAACATTTGCACTTTTGTAAGGTAGTTTCTTACAACATTTTTTTTATTAGGTAGTTTCTCGCAAAAAAAGTGCTTTATAAGGTAGTTTTTCACAAAATGTCCAATAATTTATAACGCACTCATCGCATGCATAAGGAAAAAAAAAATTCTTATAAAGAAGTAAACAAAACAAAATATTTTTACAATTGTGTGTGGCTTTCAAAATTGTATTTTATGGAGGATTTTGCCAAATATTATTTTTGTTATAACAAATGGAGCCTTTTTTATATTTGGACTCTTGCAAATTCGTGAAACACACTTCTCCAATGGCGCCAAACATGATTGATTGATATATTCTCAAATGCTGCCAAATATGATTAGATGATTGATATAATTTTAAATGCCTTTGTTTTTTTTTTTTTTTTTTTTGAAAGACTTATTTTTTAATCCGTATAATTTAACCCCTTGCTAGTTCATGATATACATACCCATATTAATGGACCGCCAAATATGAGTTTTTAACTGGTCCTCCCTTTGTGAAACACATGCCATGAAAAATCAAAATCAAAAACCTATCCAAGAACAAAAAAAAAAAACGAAAATGTTTAAGTCTAGCTGTAATTTACAAATAACTAAGGTAAGTTATGCTTTCTCTGTCTTTTAGATGAATTCTCTTTATCACTCTCCTATCACATATCATTTAGGCCCTCTTTTTTGTCCTCTCTCTCTCTCTCTCTCTGAACTCCAAATATTATCTAGTAATATGCTATTATGAAAGTGATACATTTAAATTATGTATATTATATATAATGAGAACAAAGTCTTAAATGAGAACAAATTAACAACTAATAAAATTGTGCTAATGAAACTTCTCATGCATGGACTGACAATTTTCCCCAAAGCTTCTCAATTTTAGCGGAGATTGATTTGCTTTAATAAGACTGTCCGACTAAGCCCTTAAATCAACTCAACTAAACAAATCACATGCATGCTTTCAATAATGACGTTTCGTGGGAAGGGCATCCCGTTGTCGGAGATCATACTTTCTCGATGCCTTAGCTTAGGTCGTTTAAGCCCGAGACTTTAACCTGTTAAGGTGTAGCATAATATGAATTTCTGACTGTTTGAGAGACCTTAAATTTAAGAGGAATCAAGTTATCACAATTTTGTTACAAATTACTCCGTGGTAAAGAATCGCCAATGAGTGTGAGATTAACTCATAAACCTCATTTGTAGCTTTTTCCAAAGCAGCATTCAAAGGATAATTAGCATGAATCGCAAGTTTACCCATGCCCAAATCGGTCATCTATTAAGTCAGTGATGAGTTCGATCAGGAGCACGAGGGTACCAGGAAATCGTTCATTCGAGAACCGTATGTAGATTCTAGCATAAACGACAAAGAGTCTACATTGCAACGAATATTGTTATTCTAAATATTCATAATTTCATCACTAAATATTGTACACAACGTGATAACTGTACTAAGTTACTATTTGATTTATTTACACTCATTAAACACAAAGAGTCTACAATGCACGAATATTGTTATTCTATGTATTCAAATTCATGAAATAAACAATAATTAAACCAGATTTTCTATCTTTTAGATGATAAAATCAACACTTAAGTATTCAAATTTTAGTCTTCAATTAACACAAAAAATAGGTGAAACTAATTAATTAATGTTTATTTAAAGTGATCAAACAACACAAATTAACTAATTAAAATTGATTTTGAGCAGGAAAATTAAGTGGTTTATACAAGTGCTAAAGAATTCACCATTTTTCTTTGCTAGATGTCGTTTAGAACGACTCCCTTTTGCTCCGAGACATCCGGCAACTTATGATCAATTGGGCCAAAGTAGTTAGGAAAAGAGAGTTTAAGATTAAAGTATTTAGGAAATAAGGGTTTAAGATTACAATATAATGATAGCCAATAAAAAGTGCATTTTTTAAACATTACGTGATGACGTGCCACACACTTAATGGTCAAGGCCAGAGAAGTAAGTCTACGATCATATATATTCCGACGTCAAAGTCCTTGCTCTCAACAAAAATGACTTTTAAGGATGTTATTCACCATTTCGATCATATAAGATCTTTAACTATAAAAAAGTAAATATATAAGTACCTTTCTAACAAATTTTCCATATTTAATCGCTTAAAATAAGATGATACGATGATGCTTATAAATAATGATTGGTCTTACAAGTTATAACAGTTATTTGAATGGATTTGTGTTAAAATGCTTGTTTCGTAGTATCAATAATTTGATGGGGTTGTCTTATTAATCATCGAAGAAGTTCTTCAAGGACCTAGAGCTACATTATTGATGTTGGTGCTTAGTACTTGACGTAGTTAGTGGATTTGTGGACTATGTAAGTATCAAAATGATGTATCGATGTGCTAAAGAAAATAAAAATTCTAGTATGGTCACTCTCACAATGACCATCACTATACTCAATTTTCATTGGCTGATTTTAGATTTATTTTTTTAGCTTGTTCAAACATTAATTAAGGGTATTTAAGGTATTTTCCTTTTTTTATTTCATTTTCTTATTTTCCATAATTCAATTAGTTATTATCTGAAATTCTTATTTTAATTTCGAAATTATTTTATCTAATTATAATTTTAATAAAATCCAAAATTCTAATTAAATATAACAATTAAAAATCGAAAATTTTGTTCTTCGAACTTCATCGATGTTCATCGTTGTTCTTCGTAGTTCTTCAAAAAAATTTAATCAAATAATGAAATCAACCACGAATTTATGTTCCATGTACCTTAATTTCAATCGCGCATCAATGGAAATCGAAAAATAGGCTAGATTTATACAGCCATTGCGCAATTTTCTAGTTCACATAATCGGTTTCTATCATCTTCTCGCAAGGGATTCTTAATCTTTGAATTATAGATTTTAATTGTACAAAGTCAAGCATCGAATGCGAAAATAGCGATTTTATGCATAAGAAATAAAAAATTTTAAGTTTTTCGGTAATATATGTTCGTCATGAAAATCTGAGAAGAAACGGTATCACATTTTTTCACAACCTTCTTTGACCAGAAAAATCGAAGATCGAAATATAAAACTTGTTTGTGATTAAGGTATTGACCAGAATATAAATATGACATAGCCTTAACTGAATTTTATTAATTTTATAAAGATAATGACCATACACTATATTGGTCATTTCCAATTAGCATAACAGAATTTAGTTCGATGGAAATTTACAATACGATGAACCTGGACCATGATTTGAATTAATCAATTATTTGAAATTATGGAATCGTTATCTTTTAAGTTTAGAAATTGCATTTTAATATTGGAAATCACTTATTCTAATTAGGATTTTTTCCTAATTTTCTATCTTTTTAAATTTTAAATAGATTATATATTGGAAATCTGAATAGGATGTTTCCCTAATTTATTATCTTTAAAAGTTAAATGATTTCTATCTTTTAAATTTTAAAAAAAAATTTACAAACAACAAAGTTAGGGTTTTTTGCTTCACATGCTTATCATCCTCGCATACTCTTTTCAACCGAATTTGTTTCACAGTTTGCACAATTACCTTCCGAATAGGTAATGACATAAGTATTAGCAGGATAAAACCGGATATAAGCATATGTAAAAGCTTAGTCAATTAATTTTTTAAACTAATCGCTTTAGTATATTTAATACTGCATTGCATTTCCAAACTAAATTTAAAATTTTTTAAACGACCGCCCTTATTTTTCGCTAGTCAGTTGCAAACCGTGAAACAAATTCGGTTGAAAAGGATATGCGAGGATGATAAAGATGTGAAGCAAAAAACCCTAACGCTGTTGTTTGTAAAGATTTTTTAAAATTTAAAAGATAAAAATCATTTAAATTTTAGAGATAATAAATTAGGAAAATATCCTATGTAGAATAACTGATTACCAATATTTAATCTATTCAAAATATAAAAAGATCATAATTAGAATAGGTGATTTCCAATATTAAAATGCACTTTCTAAACTTAAAATATATTGATTCCATAATTTTTGTTTATTGATTAGTTCGAATCAATGTCTAGGTTCATCGTATTATAAATTTCCATCGAAGTAAATTCTGTTATAATAATTGGAAATGTCCAATGTTACGTTTGGTCATTATCTGTTTACAATTATTAAAATTCAATTAAGGCTATGTCATATTCAAATTTGGGTCAATACCTTAATCACAAACAGTGTTTATAATTCGATCTTCGATTTTTTGGATCAAACAAAGTTGTGAGAAAAAATGTGTTACAGTTTCTTCTCAGATTTTCACGACGAACATATATTACCTCAAAACTTAAAATTTTTTTATTTCTTATACCTTGAATCGCTATTTTCAAATCCGATGCTTGACTTTGTACAATTAAAATATGTTCTTCAAAGATTAAGAACCCCACCCACAGGATGAAAGAAACGGATTATATGTACCATAAAGTTGAGCAATGGCTGTATAAATCTGGCCTATTTTTTAGGTCTCCATTGATGCGCGATTGAAATTAAGGTACATTGAACATAAAATCGTGGTTGATTTCATTATTTGATGAAAAATTTGGAAGAACTAGGAAGAACATTGATGAACATCGATGAACGACGAAGAACAAATTTTCGATTTTTATTTTTTTTTTAAATCTTAATTTTAGATTTTATTAAAATTAGATTTAGATAAAATTAATTCGAAAATTAAAATAATATTTTCAGAAATTCATTAATTGAATTATGGAAAATAAAAAAATGAATTAAAAAAAGAAAATACCTTGAATACCCTTAAATAAAATTTGACCAATCTAAAAAAATAAATCTAAAATCAGCCAATGAGATTTAAGTATACCTATAGTCATATCTAAGATGACCATAGTAGAAACATCCAAGTGAAAATTGAGTTAACTATAGTTACGAAAAAATTTTCATTTATTATATGTGCGTCTGATATCGATCAAACTTCAAATATTTGGTAAGACCAACAAGTCTATGTATTGCATTTCGGAAAGATCTACCGAGCGATTTTGTGTGGTGGTTTTTATGCTTTTCTAGTGAGTTTTCTGTCACAAAATAAAGAGTTTTATTTGTAACTTGATGTGAAGATGTACGTATACGACTAGTTAGAAGATGACTTGTAAAATCAGTGGGATTAATTATTATCAAAAAATGTGAGAGCTGGATATAATCTTGTGTATCCCATGTAAAGGCATGCTCTTTTGGATTGCTTAGCACTTGGCAAATGGCAATAGAGTAAATCAATTGTCAGCATAGTCGAGAAGCTTACGGCAGAGCAGAACATATTTGCTATTGTTATGAAGTCCCTCCGTTTCAAAATGATGTTCCTGTTTACGAAAATCGATGTATGTTTTGACCCATCTTTGATCGTAAATATCTTTAATTTTAAACTAGCAAAAATTTTAAAAGTCAGATATTAATAATCTACTCATCAAGATGAATCAAATTAGATCCTACATGAGTATATTTGTTCTTATTGATTATGAAAAATTTAGAAGATTCTCTTATTTTTAAAAAGTCAAAGATTCCAAATAGGAAAATCATTGTGGAACGGGAGGAGTACAGTTGTTAGAAGAGCAGAGCATATTATGTACAATAATTGTTAATTATTAATTATCAATGGGGAGTAACGTATGTTAGAATAGAAAAATTAACAGTAGGCAAAGTAACTGTAGGTAGAGTAGAGTAGAGTAGAATAGAGGTGTCAATTTGGATAACCGGATTGAGTTTGGGTCGGATATGTTCGGATCGGATATGTTTGGATCAAAACTATCCTTTTAACTCGGATAGGGACGGATCAGGTCAAATTCGGGGCATGATATATCGAGTCCGGGTCGGATATGGGTCGAGTCAACTCCAGATCGGTTCACTTTCGGTTCGGATAAATTTGCATCGGGTTTAAAACGGGTTTAACCGGATAACTTCGGGTCGGATAAATTTGGGTTGGGTTGGTTTCGGTTCGGTCAAGTTCGTTTTGATTAAGATAAGGTTCATCTGTTGATTCATTAAATGGTCAGTTTCAATTCGATTCCTTTTTGTGTTTGGCTGGATTTTGGTCGAGCTGACCAAATTCATATCCAAACAAGGTTATTTTTAATCTAGAGATATTATTAAGTTTTTACCTTATTATTGGTTCAATATGATTATTAATTACAAAGCACGAAGTTTTAGTTTTCTCATTTGATCAAGTTATGTATAAATTTTATCTTAAAGGAAAATTGAGATTGAATAATTATCGATAATTTATCATAACAATATAAGTGAGACCGAGCTAGTGATATATTGACGAGTAATAGTTACATGTGGTGATATATACAAAAAAGAATATTAATTTTGTAAGGTTATTACAAGGTTACAACTCTTCATCAATTGTACAATCTTACGAGGTTATGAGTTTTGTACTATTAGTTTAGTTTATTACTAATTCAATTTGTATAAGATATTTGTTAGAGTTGTCGTTAGAAATTACTTTATTACTAATTCGATTTTTATATCAAAAACTTGACACTGAACATATTGATAGTTAATTGTTACTATGTACATTTTTTTTATTTGAGCATAATTATTGCATTATATGTATGTAGTGTGTATATAAATCGTACGATGTATAGTGCCTATAATTCTAGGATAATGCACAGTTTTAGAGGAAGTAGTAACGAAGAAATGTTATGTATTTGTAAATACATAACAATGATTAAAAAGTTTTAAAAACACATAGTAGAGAAGGGAAAAAGGAGAGAGATAGGAAGAGAGAGCTCTTTATATGGACCCCACCTACTTTTTGGTGAGATTGTCTCACGTGATGGGTTTGTAGTAAACTTAAGACTCCAGACTATTTATTTGTAGTAAAAAAAGTTAACTTATTAATAATTAGTAAATATATAGTATAAGAACTTGAATAAAAATGTCAATAATCAATTATGGTTGAGTTAAATTCGTATCGGGTAAAAATCAAATCGAGTTAAAATCGGGTCGGGTTAATATTAGTTCGGGTCAAAACATATCAGATCTGATCGGTTATTTCTCGTGTCAATTTCGGATCGGGTTGAGCTCAGGTTGGGTCAAATCGGTTTGGTTCGGGTCAAATCGGATTCGGGTTGAGTTCAAGTCGGATCAAATCGGTACCGAGTTAAGTTCAGATCGGGTCAAGTTCGGATTCGGGTTGAGTTCAGTTCGGTTACAATTCAGGTTTGGGTCTTGAATTTCTCGGATCAAATCGGATCAGTTATAGTTCGAAACGGATAATTTTTATCGGGTCGGTTCGGGTTTGACACTGCACCTCTAGAGTAGAGAACTCAGCAAAAAAGAACAGAATAATAGAGTCCAAAACAACATGACCTTTATGTGAAAAAAGTAAATCCCATGCCCTCAAATAGTGAAATTATATGAAGCCAAACTTGATTTTTGACTATTTTCTAACGTTGTTTACGCGTAAATATAAGTTATATGAATCATGCGAATGGTTAACATCGATCGATTGTAATTTTCCATACAGTGGACTGTTGCCAGTTCGTGAAACACAAATTTTTAATGGCGCCAAACAGATTGATTGATTGATATATTCTTTAATGCTGCCAAACATGATTGATTGATATATTCTTAAATGCTTTCACATAACTATATAAGGTAAAAACCAAAATATAATACTCGTACAATTTAACCGCTTGCATAATTTATCATTCATGAGTCACATGCTCCTGTTAATTAATGGACCGCCAAATATTACTCCGTATTTTTTAACTGGTCCTCCCTTAGTGAAACACATGCCATGAAATAAAATAAAAAAAAAATTTAAAAATTTAAAAATAAAAAAATTAAAAAAAAAAAAAAAAAACATTCAAAAAATCAATTATTCAATGCAAGTTAAAGTAATCCGTGGTTTATACAGACGCTTGTACAGTGCTCATCGTACACCCGGATAAATAAAAAAAAAGAGGAAAGAATATCGTGTGCTTCATAAAGAACATACATGTATTTGACAAAGAACATGTTTGTATTTGACAAAAACACGCATTACCAAAGAACATAAAGATATAATAAAAAGAATGAGATAAAAACTTAATAAAAATTTTCTGAAAAATTATACATTAACGAAAAAAATTTAGAGGTGATAAAAAATCGAGTAGGGTCGGGCCATACCATAATTTCTCGTGCCCAAACCCGTGAAAAAGTAACGGGTTTTCGGGCTTTTTTCGGGCCCGGTTCGGATTTTAACTAAAAATGTATTTTTAGGCTTGCAAACCCACCCTATTTCGGGTTGGATCGGGTCGAGCTGCGAGTCATGCTAATGTTGATCACCTCTTTAAAAATCTTTACCAAAGATTTAATTTCCCCAAAAATTAGTTTTCTACCTCTCCAAAAAAATCAACTTCCCATAATAATTTATAAAGTAAAGTACATATAGTTAATACCTAAATAACACACTGATCAAACTCAAAGAACATACGATAATAAAAGTAGTTTAAATATGACATATGATAATAAAAATAGAATTTGTGCGTCACTATGACCTTAAAGAACATACGCGCCAAATTCAATGAACATACTTTGTATTATTAAACCCAAAAAAACATATATGATTAATCAACATATGTTAAATAACATAAGTTATAATGAAAGAACATATAATTATACTCAAAGAACACAATGATCACACTCAATGAACATATTAAAGGTATGTTCTTTGTCAAACATAAGTATGTTCTTTATCAAAGACTATATGTTCTTTCCGCCTTTTTTTTGTTTACTCGGGTGCACCATGCACATGGACACATGGTGCACCCGGGTGTATTATCTAATTTTCAAGTTAAAGTGGGGGACTGCGACACATCGAAACAACAATATGTACGAGTATAATTTCATATGATGAGTTTCTTTATTAAAATTCAATCCATAAAATTTCTACGGTGGTTGTGTAGCTTTTGTATACCGCATTATTTTTCTGCCTAATTATCTATGTACGGGAGTACTAGAGATAGAGAAAGAGTGTTTTTGGTTGTCAAATTTTACCCGTTTTTACATACAAGTATTAAATTTACCTAATAAGCACATGTTTATGCTAATTTTCGTTAAGTGGGATTGAATATCAAAATCTAGGCTACGGACAACTAAATAAAATCAAAGGCAAATTAAAATGAAAGCGATAAAATGACACAAGGATCGGAATTGTTGACGCGGAAAACCCAATGAAGGTAAAAACCGCAGGTAGAATGAGGATCTACCAAACTTTCACTATGGAAAAAAATATAGTAAAATGTGTACAATAGGTATCTTTTGTTCGTGAGTAACTAGGATGTAGTGTGTTAGTGTTCGTAGGTGCCTTCCCCTTTTATACAAATGTTCTAAATTAAATTATAGCCGTTGCTAGAAGATAGAGTTTTGATCGATCCCTTGATTCTTGGAATGCAGTTGGCGAAATATCCTCTCTGTTTTGATCCCTAACGGACTGAAGAAGGCTGGGCTGGACTAAGTCTTCAAGCTCATCTTTTGCGGGAAAATAGGGAACTTGTTAGCTGACTTCGTCTTCCGTCAATGACGAAGAATCATCGTCACTTTTCTCCTTCGTCAACACAGGTCTTCGTCGCTTGACTTTTCTTGACTAACCACACATATTTTTACCCATAACAGCACCCAAGATTTTAAATATATATAACCACACAGCCTAGCACATTTATAACTCCTACACATTATCAATTTTGTAACTATTTTTATTGTAAAAATATTATCAGTTTTATTTTTCCACTCTTAATTTGAAAAATTAAATTAAATTTACGCTATGGGTACGGTGCACTTCTGTTTCGGTTAACATCCGACAACCCATATCCGAGATCCAAAAGCTTGAACCCGAGATCCGTGAAACTCCTATCGTTTGATTAAGTACCTACACAGGATGAAGAGATTAGCTAATCACGGAGTGAATCCGGGAAAACCATTCCGATGATAAAGTCAGTAAGTGTTTGAGAAGAAGAAGAAAATATGAAGAGATTGTGTGAGAGAGAGAGTGTAATAAATGCTACCCCTAAATTAAGGGATAAACTTGATATTTATAGCAACTCCAAATAACAGGTGGCTGCATGGCATGCAAACTACCTCGCACCAAGTGTCGAACCATTGTTGCCACGTGCTGAACACTAATAAACCGACATGTCTACTTTTATGTATAATTATCGATATGTTTTCCAGGTGTTGTGGATCCGTACCCGATTTATTCTGTAATGTTTTTCAGATGCCGACACTATTCATGATATCGGTATCTCCCCATACAACTAGCCTCCCAAGTGAAGACGTTAGATGTTCTAATGTTCTCAATAACTAGCTAGTGAATCGAAAATGTTGTTTGTTATTTTTATAGTATAAGTTAGGTATACCCTGCTGTGCATTTCATTCGTTTCTTGCACTCTGTTTAGCGCTTTTCTAGTTTTGGTTGATGTAATTATTTAGTGATAGAGTATAATCATATTCCTGGGCCTCAACAATCAGCTTAAGCTTTTGGTTGAGTTGGTCCTCCAACATGGTATCGGAGCCATCGTGACACAAAGGTCACGGGTTCGAATCTCATCCACCCCCCACTTTCAAGTGGAATATTAAGCGCAGGGTATGAGGAGGACCCATGTTGCATCCACACTTCTAGCCCAACGGGCTCTCATGTGAGGGGGCGTGATAGAGTATAAAACATATTCCTGGGCCTCAACCATCAGCTTAAGCTTTTGGTTGAGATGGTCCACCAACATTTAGGATGACTTCTTGGGAAGTGATTTTTTATTATTGTGTAAAAGATGTGGAACGGTTTAACATGGATTTATATCAAGATTGTTTTTATGAATCTGTTATAATAGCTAATATTGTTCCTATGTTATTTGTGTTTTTACCTACAGATAAAGGCACAAAAATCACTACAAAACGGTTAACGAAAGTACGATAAAATTGTTAGGAAGGTAAGACGAATTTTTCTAAGATAAGTTTTTGCGAAAATAGAAACACTAAGAATAACAATCGACAAGCATCATCACAAGAAAGGGTATACGCCGCTAAAACAACATTGTCAAAAAATTACAAAGTTATGCAATAACAAAAGTTCAAAGTTAAAAATCATAATAGATAAGGCTCAATTACACAAGAGCCACAGGATGATGTCTGTGATGACTGCCCGCCCCTTCAAGATTATAATAAATTTTCAGGCTCAGGAGAGTTTAGAATGTTAGGGTCTGAAGGGCCGTCATCTCCAGAAGGTGCAATATTGAGGAGATCCTCTTTAGCAAACTCTTATTGCTCAAAACCGGTAGGAATCTTGTGGGCCTCATCTTCGAAGGGTAAATGTTGCAAATGACTACCCTATGTCGGAATGCCATAGTTGACCAAAGTTTTCCGGTGCTGACCCCCCACGTGCCCCTCACGTGACTTTTAATTAAACATCTAACACTTTATTAGAACCCACATTAGATTAAAAGTCACGTGAGGGGCACGTGAGAGGGTCAATGCCGGAAAACTTTGGTCAATGATGATATTCCAACCTAGGGCAGTCATTTACAACATTTACCCATTTAACAGGTAGTTTATTACAACATTTTTTTTAAAAGGTATGTAGTTTCTTGCAACATTTTTTTCAGAAGATAGTTTCTCGCAAAAAAAAAAAAAAAAAAGGGTTGTAATAGGTAATTTCAAACAAAGGGTCCTAAAATTTATGAAAAAATGTCATTGATGATATACCAAATGATATAAGTAATATAAAACATTAACTAAATTATGGTTGATATTGATTGTAGTTTTCCATAGGTAGAATGTTGCTAATTCGCGAAACACATTTCTTTAATGACGCCAAATATTACTGATTAACTGATTTATTCTTTAATGTCTTCATACTTCCTCGGTTTGACCTCAAAACTTTAGCCGATTCCCTTCCTAGCGTAACTTCCCCCAAAACCCCATCACGAAATCCGCCAATTTAAAACCGCCCGAAAACCCTAAACACTATCTTTCCGCTGCATAAAATCGGTAATTGTCCCTTCCCCCATCGTCGGAACCCTAGGTGTATCCGCTCAAACTTTGGGTGTTTCCCTTCCCGGCATAACTTCCCCAAAACCATCATGAAACCCGCCAATATAAAAACACTCGAAAACCCTAAACACTACCTTCCCACCGCATAAAACTGGCAATTGTCCCTTTCCCCACCATTGTAATCCTAGTAGGGTTTCAATGGTGGGGAAAAGAGGATTGTCATAGTGTTTAGGGATTTGGAGGGGTTTAACAGGTGGTGACACTACAAGAATCAGGTCAAATAACGACAGGTCGGTTCCGACGGACCTTAAAATACGTCAAAAAAATCGATATTTTCGATGGATTTATTTTTCATCTGATATCTCCGACGAATTAAAACATTCCGTTGGAAATTCCGTCGAAATAATTAGACGTTCTGACGGAATATTCCGTCGGAATAATTATAGGTTCCGACGGAATATTCCGTCAAAAAAGGTCAATTCCGACGAAAAATTATTCCGTCGGAAATTTTCGACGACAAAATCCGTCGGAATTATAATTTAAAAAAAAAAGAAAAAAAAAATTATATACTAACCCTAATCCCCTTCTTCCGCGTTCCGCCTCTTTTCACTTTCCCCTTCACATTCTCTTTCTCTCTCCTCTTCTCTTTCCCCTTTTCCCTCTGCCCCTCATCTCCGTCTTTTCTCCCTCTGCCCCTCCTCTCCGTCTCTTCTCCTTCTACTCATCTTCAATCCTCCATCTTCTCATCTTCCCTTTCCTCTTATCTTTACTGTTTCTCTCACCGTCATACTCTTCTCTCTCTAGCCACCACCAGCATCGACCGCGACGTCAACCTTCACCAACGTCGACCGCAACAACATCAACAACACTACAACGTCAACCACCACCAACGTCGGCAGCAACAACGCAACAGCAACAACAACGACACAACAATAACAAAGGCAACAACTTTCAAGGTTTTTGTTTTGTAGATCTAGATTTAATTTAGGTTAGATTGTAGATCTAGTTAATTTATTTGTAATTGTTATGTTAATTTAATAATTTTATTGGATAATTGTATATTTTGTAATTGGTATGTTAATTTATGAATTTTATTGGATAATTGTGTGAATTTTTTCGATTTCGTTGTTGATTTTAGATTTTTGGGATAATTTTCGTTTTGTAGTGTTAATTTTCGATTTTTTGGGGGTGGATTTCATTTCGTTGGGGTTGATTTTCGTTTCGTTGGGTTTAATTTTCGTTTTTCGGTGTTTAATTTTCGTTTTTTTTATTGTTTTCGGGATCGCACATTCATTTTTTGGGGTTCATTATTGGTGTGTTAGTGTTGGTGGTGGTGGGAAAAGAACGGGTTGGTAGTTCTGGGGTGGGGGCTGGTGGTTTTGGGGTGGGGGCTGGTGGTTCTGGGTGGGGTGCAGTTTTTTTTTTTGTTTTTTTAATTGAATTTTCCGACGGAATTTCCGGCGGAATAATATCTGTCGGAAATTTCCGATGGACTTTCCTAGGCCAAAATTTGTCGTCGGACAGATAAAATTCAGTCAGAAATTCCGTCAGAAAAATGGTTCCGACGGAATTTTCGTCGGAAAACATCAATTTTCCGCCAACACCTATTGCGATAACCGCTTTCGAAGAAATTTCCGCCGGAAATGGGTTTTGTGACGGAAAACACGGTTTTCCGACGGATTTTTTCCGTTGGAATTTAGCTGTTTTCTTGTAGTGTGATTTGGTGGTTTTGGAGGAAGGAGCGCCGGGAAAGGGAGATGATGGGGGTGGGTAGGGTGATCTACTTGTGTAGGGAAAGGGGATTTGGCCGGTGAATGGGTAGGGAAGAGGCATCTGGCCACCGTGGAGGTGGTGCGTGGGGAAGGTGATCGTGGATGAAGGTGCTGGCAGGTTTTTTTTTAAGCGTCTCTTTTTTTTCATTTTTGTAAAATATTTTTATTTAAACTTTTTTTTAATAAAAAAAAGTTTAAAATTACGTGATGCCATGTGGCCTAAAAACCTACTCCCTCCGTCCCCTTTTGATAGTCCCTTATGGACAAATTTTAGTCTCAAAATGTTCACCCCATTTGCTTTTTCCAACAACCGTTAATATTAATTTTTACCAAAATTTCCTCCGATTTGCAACAATACTTGTGCAAATTTAAGTTTCCCATGTAAATTTTGTTTCCCATGTACTTTTATTACTTTCTCTCTCTACTTTTTTACATACCCAATGTCAATTTTCTTTTTTAATATACACATGGCCTTGCTAATACGTGATACACATGGCCTCAATGGTGCCAAATTAATTTGAAATGTAGCTAAAGTGGGGGGGACTACAACCTATCCATGAAGCAAGCTAAGTGAGAAAGGAGTAACTGCCATAACCTTGCAATCTAGCTATAAATAGAGTAGCATGAAGTGCTTGGTTCCACACCAATTAAAACATCCAACATAAACATAAACCTATAAGCAAAGTTTTCCAATAACAAAAATGTCTCCAAAAACAGCCACTGTCTCCCTCGTTCTCCTCGCACTCACTTTAGCCCTAACACTGTCCTCCGCCCATGACCATTGCCCTGATACTTCAATTTCCAAAATCTTAACGCGTTTTGATTTACCACCCACGATTTACCCAGATGATGTGCTGAGCTACACCTGCGATCCTATCACCGAAGACTCCCTCAGGTTAACAATTTACTTGGAGGGTGTTTGTACGGTGACTAGGGAACTATTAATATTCAAAAATGTAGTCACGTGCGAACAAGAGATTTCAGCGATCCTATCTTATAGGAAACTCGCCGAAGTCAAGGGAGTGACTGCTCAAATAATCCCATTTTTTTTTGGTCCGATAACGGTAATCGGTGCCGAAGTTACCGAGGATTATTTCGGCAACAAGTATAATCAGTTTATTTCAGACACAACTTCAAGTCCACACCTTCCCTTCTATCTTTTCCCTGAGGTTCCCCCCAAATGTGATTCCACAGCTGCGGCAGCTTTACCTCTTATTAGTAGTCTTCTTGTTGCTCATATAATTGAAGAGGAAGAGAGGAAAGAGGAGAGAGGAGAGAGAAGAGGAAGCGAGAAACTGAAATAAGGGGAAGAGAGGAGTTTCGGCTCAATGAAATAAAAGAGAGGGTTGGAATGTTAGGGTTTCGGTGTAATAAAAAAAAAAAAAGCATTCCGACGGAATATTCCGTCGGAAATTTCCGACGGATTTTAATTCCGTCGGAAAGTTTAATTTCCGACGAAATTTTCCGTCGAAAGGCCCATATATTCCGACGGATTTATATTCCGTCGGAAATTTCCGACGGAATTTCAAAATCCGTCGGAAATTTCCGACGGAATTTCAAAATCCGTCGGAAATTTCCAACGGATTTTTTTTCCGTCGTAAATTCCTATTTTTGCGACGGATTTACGTGTCCGTCGGAACCAGTCCGTCGGAAATAGGCCTAATTCTAGTAGTTATGAATGATGCATGATCGAAATATAGACATACTTTGAAATTCAAGTATAGAGCTTCCGGATATATTAGTGGATTCCTTTGACATGAGTGGAACATTATATTGATTCCATTAAATGAATGATTTAGCTGTGGTACACTCAAACGTCTAGCCGTAACTGGAGATTATAAAGGATGTTTCCCGGTTGCTTCATGAGTTGAGTGGGAGCTTTGGTACGGTTTTCACAAAATTGGATAGAGTCTACCTATTTAATTAGGAATGTGTCTTAGCCCCTTGAGGAGTGAGAATTCAGAAAATGCATGCCCGTGCTCAAATGTATTACATAGTAACCATTTGTTTTGTAATTCTAACTCAGTTTTCAAGAAAGATTTGTAGATTAATATGATCACGACATGAAATGCAATCACATTATCAATTCGACGTACATTGACTTAAGGAATTTAAATTTTACGCACTTGTCTTAGACAAGTGGGAGATTGAAGGAATTATGTCTTCGATAAATGCAATTACTAGATATATCAAGGATCACTATTATGGAGATAATAAGTTCATTTTATAGGGTCGCCAATATTTGGTGCTAGATATGACATTTGGTCTTTGGGCTAGTTAAATAACCCAAAGCCCAATAGAATGGATCTTATGAGGTCACACAACAAGGGTATTGGGTTAAACAATTAAGGGGCCTCATAAGATTATGACATACCATGTAGAGTGTTGGGCTAAAGTAGTGTGTCTAGGATAAGGGTTTTGGGCTTTTAACATGGACTATTATTTAGAGATGTGATCTATAAATAAGATCCATGCCTAGGTTGCAAGTAAGAAGTAACAATCAACATACAGTAGATTGTGAAAGAAGCAACCAAGTACCAAAACCCTAAACACTCTCCTCACCTCACGGCCCTCCCCTCTCCCCTTCACATCCGTACGTGCGGCGCCCCTCATGGTGGCTCGTGGTGTTGGTTGTGGTGGTTTGTGGTTAGCTAGTGTCTCTCTTCTCCATCGAAGGTTGATTGAAGCGTTCAATCACGACTAAATAGCATAAGTGGAGGTTTAATCTGTGCCCGTGGACCAAGTAGGGAATCACGCTTGGGGTTCTTTATCTCCCATTGTTCTTGCTTGATTGCACGTGGAATCACGTTTCAAAAGTACAATTATGTGTTCTTTATATGTTATGCATTAGATCTTGGGATTAGATACTGTATGAATATGATTCATGTTATTTTCGCTGCATAGTACCTATAAACCCCTACAAATTGTATATATAATTTTTTTTTTTGAAAGAAATATTAATTGTATACTATACTTGTCGTATAAAAATATATACATCTCATTAAATGATAAAATGGTGTGCAAAATCCAGCATTTTGCTGGATTTTTTTTTTTAATTTGATTATACAATATTCGTAACGGGCAAACCATGTCATGTTACAAATAACGTGGTTATTCTTAACAGGCACTTGAAAAGCCCGTTACAAATAACTCCGCTATTCGTAACGGGCACTAGAAAATCCCATTACAAATACCCCGTTATTCGTAATGGGTATCTTAAGATGCCCGTTAAGAATAACCTATTATTCATAACGGGAGGTACCCGTTACGAATAACAGAGGCCATCCATAACGGACGCTGTCCGTTACGGATGGCCTTTTTTCCACTAGTGATACAAAAATTTTGTTCAACTAGGCAACCATTAAAAGTTTTAAATGAGAGTGACGGATAATTTAAGTGGTTAGAACTCTCCTCCCACTTTCAGGTGATCCTGAGATCGATTCTCGTCACCACCTGCCCTTGTGGCTCTCTAAACACCAAAAAATTAAATAAATAAATAAAGTTACAGCCATAATTTGTGTAAAGGATAATGGGCTTATATGATTGGGCTTATTTTTATAATTTGTTTTTTTTTATTTATTTTGGCTTTTAGTTTTGTAAAATCCAAACTGAAAACCATAAACCATATCTTTCACTTTTACAAACCAATCCAAACCAAAATAAATAAATAAAAAAGACCAAACGGAATCACTTTCACCCCTAGTTGTAGACTGGTAGTCCACCAATTGTGGATCCATCATAGATATGGAGGTTTATTTCGTAGTAGGGCTAAGGCCATTAACTATGCTGGTTATAACCTTTTATATATTCTAATCTAGTACTGCTCATTGCCAAAAAAAAATACAAAAGGTTAGCATTATTATCACCCAACATTTCAATTAATTACCAGCTTAATTAACTATGGGGTAATGTTGCCTATAAGAACGGGTGATGAGAATCGATACTCAAAACTCCTGAAATTAGAAAGGAAACACTAAACACATGAGCTATCACTAGCTCACTCTCATCTAATATGACTTGATGATTCAGGGTTTAATTAATATGGTTTTAACAAAACTTGATTTAAGGTGAAAATTATATGGTAATTTAATCATCCTTAATATATGACTATCATTATATTCAATTTAATTGGGTGAAAATTCTATGATAATCATTCTTAATATGATTACCACTAGTCGACTATACTCAATCAAAAATTAACCAATTAAAATTAAATACGGTGGTAGTCAGAATGACTATTATAGAAACATCGGATTCAAAGTCATTGTACATATATGTGACTTTCCTAGTAAAATAAAAAATCAGAAATTATCCTTAGACATGACTAGAGAAGAAGTAATTCATGCATTATTTGGGCTTCCAAGGACAATATGTAATCATAGTATATGTAGAACACGAGGAAATTATAAGGTAGACACCAGCACACCACGTTCACATGTTTTTTCTGTCCTTTTTGTTATCAAAGTGTCGTTTGTTCGTAGATTATTTTGAATAACCATGCACCTTTCTCCATCTCTCATCATAAACCTATTTGACTATATATTACATAAGTAGAAAATTAAGATGGTTTTGAAATAGACATACCAACTACTACGTCACATAAATCAAGAGTCCATGTTTAAAAGGTGTTTTTGTAATCATATTCACAATAGTGATGAGAAATGAATTTTTTTTTTATTTTATTTTAAGATTGAATAAATGTTAAGCCCATAAGCAAAACTCACATGTGACTGAAAGTATTGTCCCACATTTTTTTGAAAGAAGTCCCAAAGGACAATAAATTTGATTGATTAAAGTCACACGTCATCTACAATTGATGATTAACGACAAAGAAAATAGATTTAACAAAATTAAACAAGAATTAACTGAGAAGGACTAGGAATCCAAATACATAGATATAACAATTCGACACATTCTCGATTTGTTGTCTCATACAACGTTTTGAATGGATCCGTCGTTGCTTCGTAATTTTTAGAGGAAAAAAATTATTGTTCTTATTGTGACAATTTTGTATCTTGAATTAGAGTAACCAATATCAATCGTAGCCCCGCACAACCTTATACTATTCCAAGTATTGTCCCACATTGAAAGAATGAAAAAGTGAAGAGGTATGTTGGGATGCATATCCCACATTGAAGAAAAGAGAAATTTGTGTCTACTTTATAAGGTTAAGGGATTATTCCCCTTACTGGCATATGATTTTGAGGTTGAATCTCGTTGGTCGTATAAAGTGGACACATGTAAAGGGTGTTATCTTGATATCAGAGCCTAAGTTGGGTTATCATGAATGCATTTTTTAAAGATGTGTGCTACCTGCACCTGGACAAAATTTGTTGTTTTTTTTTCTTAGTATGTAATCTATTTTCATAATATTTCTTTTATTATAATTTTGATAAATCAAGTTCAGAAAAAAAATAAATAAATAAAATCTGACCCTTTAATCTTTTTTTTTTAATGGAGTTGAATTTTAAGTTTCAATAAGTCTACACGAGTAGTATAGATATTCGTCGTCTTTCTATTGTGGAGTCGTTAGTTTTTGTTGGTTTAGTTGTTTGTCTTCTGTTAGGGTTTAGTTGCTGTCAGATCGAGCTTATAAAATAAGTAAATCGTATAATAATTATTTTTACGGCTACAGCAAATCGTTGAACTGCCTCTCCGAAAAGGCTACCTATTTCTGCAATGTGTGTGAGAAAACGTGATAGAATATAAAAATCAATCATAAGCCTCAACCCGCAATATGTTAAAGAGCCAAATCAACCAAAATCTTAAACTTATTACTGAGCCAACCCTTCCAATCTATAAATAGAGTAGCATGAAGTGCATGCTCCAACACCAATCTAACAAATACACATCTATCAATCCAAGTCTCAACAAATAACTAACGAAAATGTCACCAAAAACAACCACTATCTCCCTCACTCTCCTCGCACTTACTCTTACTCTAACACTGTCCTCCGCCCAACCCAAATGCCCTGCGTCTTCAATCCCTAAAATCCTGAATCTTTATGATTTACCACCATCGATTTTCCCTAGTAATGTGCAGAGCTTCAGCTGCGATCTTACCTCCGAAAACTCCATCAAGTTATCGATTAACTTGACGGGTGATTGTGTGGTGACTAGGGAACTTTGGGGGGTCAAAAATGTTCTGACGTGCAAACCACAGATTTCGGCGACCTTATCTTACAGGAAACTCGCCTACGTTGAGGGAGTTACTGTCGATCTCTCGGGCAATATCCCACCAGGGATCCCCCAAGGGCTTATGATCATAACCGGTGGCAATGTTTACGATATCTTGGGCTTTAAACTATTTCAGTTTACATCTGACAGAGGTGATAGTCCACCCTTCCCCTTCATTGCATTCCCTAATGAAGCCCCCGATTGTGATCCCAAACCTGGTTTCGTTCTATCGGGCCGTCTACTACCTTTTAATCCTCTTCTTGTTGCTTAATTAAGTTCATGCTTCCACTCGCGCGCAATCTTGCACTTCACTTAGCTTGTTGATGCCACAAATATGTATGCGATTGCGAGTTCATCTACGAACGTTGTTTATCTATCTATCGTTTCTGTTTTATCATGTGCGTTTGTGTTATATGCTTATTTGAATAAATCTGCTTATATGTATGCTGTAACTGTGTAACATACGTTGTACGTGTATCATCATGTCATTATTAATCATCTACTTTTATCGGTCTATTCTATGTTTATTTTTTTCGGATCGAAATGTCAATTGCCAAATAAACAAACTTCTTGCTCATGACATTAAACCATTGACAATTTTATATACTACCTCCGTTACATATTATTTGCAACTTTGGAGGCCGCACGAACTTCTACCCAAAATTTGTTTGTGAGAGAGAAATATATGAATGCATGTGGAGGAGAGCGAAATAGAGAGAAAGGACAACAAAAATGGAAAGAAAACATTAGCTGTAAATAATGTGTAGCAAATTATCAATTTTCTTATGAAATAGAGATAATTTATTCATTTCTTATACAGATACTGTACCAATCGTATTTCCTAACGCTCATGTAAAACTAAATTTTATTTAAAAACAAATATTGCTAGATAAAAATGAGTTAGGCTTTGTTTAATTTACCTAATTTTTACTTATTTCAGAATAATAAATTCAGATCAGATCAGGTTAGATTAATTAAATTCATATCAAATCAAAAAATAAGTTTTGATCATCTGATCATCGTTTTATGTGTAGTTTTTTATCGCTAAATATTAATTTCCGAATGAAAAAAATGAAAATCACATATTAATAAAATATACACATTATTACGAATCTAATAAAACCTCACTTAACGTATTTTTTCTATATAGATTATCGTATAAAGGTAAAAATTTGATCAAGTCTGATGTCCAGATCAGATTAGACCAGTTTAGACCAGATCAAATAAATTCATATATACAAAAATAAGGTGAGCCAAACAAGCCTTACTCCATATTAAATTACTATTAAATTACTTTAACCCGGGACGACATTGTCTGTGGAACACCACCACTTTTAAAATTTCATTTTATCTAACGTTAAAGTTCAATATCAAATCTAATCTTACTTACTTGACATTTGTAAGAGTCTTGGGGGGTTTTCAATGATTCACAAGAAAAATAATTTCATTATTGAATTTATTTGTAGAGTGAATCACGCTAGTGTGTTTTTTTATAATTATCATATGTATGTACTCAACTTATGCTTGATTCAAACTTGGTTTTGTTGTTTCCCTTATCTTTGCCTTGGCTCTGAGACCACCCAATTACGGCGAGCAATTGGAAAGAACAAAGAAATCATGTAGACAAGTGTTGGGCTCCTTGGTTTTTAAAGTGATAACAAACAGCTTAGCACTTGTTGTAACGAGCCATGTCTGAAAGCTCTTTCCGTTGTTAGCAACATTAATGTAATATCCCTTATGATTGCTTTAAAAAAATATTTAATATACTACTTATATCAACAAGATGCAGTTCATATGCTAAGATACTCCTTAGTTAAGCGTGCTTGGCTGGGATTCTGGGAATAGTCTTGGGATGGGTGATCTCCTAGTAAGTTTTCTCGGGGTGTGCATGAGTAAGAACAAAATGCGCCGGAAGGACTTGTGTTATTAATATGTGGAACAGTTATTTGCTTTTGATGTGCATTTCGTGACAATAGGCCCCTCCCTAATTTAGGATCAGGGTGTTACACTAATGAGTGGAAATATGTAAATAAATATTGTTAGTGGTATACTCACACACTTTTATTAAGAGTTAAATTAAGGCAATTAACATTAAAAAGGACAATAATATAATAGTGTAAACAGTATTTTTATGAGTTATCTGAAACTTTTAAAACAATAGCGATTTAACACCTAAAAAAATGAAAGGAAAGAAAAATATATATATATATATATATATATATATATATATATATATATATATATATATACATATGTATATATACATATACATACATATATATATATATATATATATATATATATATATATATATATATATATATATATATATATATATATACATATGTATATATACATATACATACATATATATATATATATATATATATATATATATATATATATATATATATATATATATATATATACATACATATATATATATATATATATATATATATATATAGGGGAAGGCTCTCGTGAGAATTTTTCTTATATGAGAATTTTTCTTATGTGAGAACGCTCTTTATGTTCTAAATTTTAACTCATATGTTCTAAATTTCAAATCAGATGTTCTAAACTTTTCCTTAGGTGTTCTAAATTAAATCAAATATTCAAATTTAGTATTAACATGTTCTAAACCATAAATTAGCTAAGTTTGATGTCATAAATTGTAAATAACTTGTTCCAAAATTTTAACTTATATGTTCTAAATTTTAAAACGTGTATTCCAAGATTTTTAATTATATGTTCCAGATTTTAAAGCGTATGTTCTATTTTTTTACACGTATGTTCTAAATTCTTTACTCATACTTTCTATATTCGATATTAGTTTGTTCTACATTTTTATTCACATGTTCATAATCTTAAATCAGATGTTCTAAATTTTACTCATATGTTTAATATTTCATAAAGCAAATTTTATAATTTCTTAATCATTTGTTCTAATTCTTAAATTAGATGTTCTAAACATATTATTCACACAAATGTTCTAAATTATTACTCATATGTTCAGAATTTCAATTTGAGTCACATGTTCTAATTTTTTACTCGTATGTTCTAAATTTTTACTCGTATGTTCTAAATTTTTACTCACATGTTCTAAATTTAAGATCATTTCTCATATAAGTAAGAATTCTCATATATGAGTCTATTCTCACCGGATCCCTCCCCTATATATATATATATACATATATATATATACATATATATATATATATATATATATATATATATATATATATATATGGGAATTGCTAGAATGAGAAATGAGAAAATGAGAAAACCAATAATCCCTTAACACATCATCATGTTTTAAAATTCAAATTTCCTCCTCTTTTTATTTTTAACTTTCTCATATTTTTACAATGACATGTGTTAGGATATTATTAGCTTTCTCATTTTCTCATTTCTCATTCTAGCAATTCCCATATATATATATATATATACATATATGTATACATATATATATATACATATATCTATATGTTGTTAATTTACATATAAGGCATGTTTGGCCAAGCTTTTGGAAAACAACTTTTGTTTACTAGAAGAAGTTTTTAAGAAACTATTTATAGAGAAACACTTGCAAGAAAAAGAAGTGTTTGGCATAATAAAATTAGAAGTGTTTCTTAGAAATAGAAATTGTTTTACCATATTTGGCCTATTAAAATTAGTTATCTTTTTTTTTTTTTTTTTTTTGGATCGAGGAAATAAACTAGTATTAGTTTCTTATACATTATGTTTGTAATATAAAAATTCACTTTAAACTTTTGAATAATATAAACTACATACGTTAATAAAAATGTTATAAAGAAAAAAAAAAAGTTAGAAATAATAAACAACATAAGGATGGAATTCTTAAACTACCTGTTACATCAGTCATCAGATCTCCTAGGGAGAAAAAACTGATGTTTTCAATTACAGCAAAAAAAACAGAGAAAAAACAATAATGGTGCAGTTTAAGAACAACTAGTGTTATGCTCCTATAAATTGTTTCTTCAAATATAAAAGCAAGCTTAAGTTCTTGTGTTAGTACAAGTTTAGGCTTGTTCTGGACCGCTAGGCAGCTCTTCATAACCATCATGGTGCTTAGATGGATACCCGAGGTTGTCGACTGGGATACATTTCAGCACAACAGCTACTAGTAAGCTTACTGCTCCAATTCCTACACTTAGTAGCCACAACTTCCAGTTTAGTGGCACTGTGTCTGCGAATGTGCCTAGAAACTCGACGATTATCACTTGAAACATGACTGTGGTGGATATGATGGCCAGGAAAACCCAATTTCTTAATATTCCCTTCACTACATTTATCTTCTCCATGTCCCTGCTATTGATTTCATTGAATACCTGAAAAACAACGTGTCATTCAAAATGAATTATAAAAAAATCACAATTCACATTAACATACACGTTATGTTTGTGCAGTTGAGGCACAAATGCAAGTTAGACTAGGAAAAATGACCTAACCCAAATCCGGCCTATGAAAAATTACATGAGATTGTACATAACCCGAAATTGTACATACTCTGGAACCCAGGCTAGCAGGATTTAAAACAACGACCTAAAACAAACAAAAATCTTGATGGCCTACCAAAACTTGGTAAAAAAAATGCTTAATTAAACCCGAAAACTTAGATTGAATGACTCGAACTTGTTGGCAAATTAATACTTAAGACATGTTAAGGTGCTTCATTCCAAATTATATGGAAATTGCAGGGTAATGTAGTTTATATCTGATAGAATATCAACCATTAAAATACCTGACAGAAAACGAAAGTGTTGAATATGAAGGTGTTAAGAGTTTTAGTGGCATTAGGTCCAGTGAGACCTAGGAGATGTTCGCCGCCAAACTGGAGAACTCCAAGTGCAACCAACTGGTAGATGCTGTGACCAATTATGTTCCTCCACATAATGTTGGTTATAAAATGTGCATCTCTCCCAACAGGCGGCCGCTTCATTAGTTCATCATTTGGTGGCTCAGTGGCTAGTGCTAATGCTCCTAGAGTGTCCATAATCATGTTCACCCAAAGCAACTGAACTGCTGTAAGAGGAGCAGAACCTGCAGTATTTGCAACATTTTATACAAAGCAATCAGCAATATGATTTTGTGAATTTGAAATTGGTTATTTTTACTAGACATAAATATAAATGGGTAGCCTAACTGAGCTTTATTAGTTTCTTAAGAAAAGAAAAATATAGATGTTAAACGAACCTGTAATGCAAGCAGAAGCAAAGTTTGTGACTAGAGCAACTATGTTAACTGTTAATTGGAACTGTACAAACTTCTGAATATTTACATAAACAGAACGACCCCAACGAGCAACCTTTAGTATGGTTGCAAAATTGTCATCCATGATTACAACATCAGCATTTTCTTTGGCAACCTGTAAGAAAATGGAGTAAGAAAAGATATTGTATAACTCAAAAAAGCATATAATAAATCAAACTAATCAAAGTTATAACATTTAAACAACCTCAGTTCCTTCAATTCCCATGGCAAGTCCAATATCTGCTTCATGCAAAGCCGGGGCATCATTAGTCCCATCCCCGGTTACTGCCACAATTTCTCTGTTCTGCCTCAATTGGGTGACTAGTGTGTGCTTGTCCAATGGCATTGATCGAGCCATAACCTGCAAAGTCATATAATGTGTAAATCTGAACTTTTCTGTATTTTATAAGGTAACGAGAACAAGGCCTTAAAGTACGTGTTAGCAAGAGCACCCTGAGATTATAGGATAGGGAATGCTAGATTAATCATTGATTTGCTATATATATACTCGTACCTGCAAATTTGGAATAATATCTTGCATCTCCTTGGGGCTCATATTGCGAAACTCTGGCCCTTCGATAGCTAAACCATCACTAGTTAAGATCCCACATTCTCTTGCTATGGCCTTAGCAGTGTTAATGTTATCCCCTGTAACCATCCTTACAGTTATCCCGGCATCTAAACAAGTTTGAACGGCTTCCTTAACTCCTGGACGTACAGGATCCTTTATCCCAACGACTGCGATCAATGTAAGGTTCTCTTCGGGTATGTTGCAATCCTCACTTGATTTTTCTTCCATGTCTTTGTAAGCAATGCATAGGGTTCTTAATGCATCCGAAGCAAATTTGTCTATAACATCAGTAATATTCTGTCTCATAACTTTAGACAGTGGTACAGGTTTCCCATTAGGATCTAAAAGCTTGTCACACATTTCAAGTATGATTTCTGACGCGCCTTTGCTAAAGGCTCGAACACCACCTGAAGGTAGAGTTGCAAGAATAGACATCTTTTTCTTAACAGAATTAAATGGCTCAATCTTAAGTATCTTAGATTCCTCTTGGAAGGCAGCAAAATCACCTCCAAGAAACAAGCCAAACTCTAAGATTGCTCTTTCAGTTGGAGTGCCTAATATCTTCGGCCTTTCCCCTGTCTCCCCTTTAACAACTTCAGAGCCTGTATTAAGAAATATGGCTTGTAGAAGTATATCCAAGGCCCTACTACATATCGAGGATTTCACAGCTTCAGCATTGCTACTTGTGCTGGAGATTTCCTTAACCTGTCCATGTACCCATAACTTAGTAACCACCATATGATTAGTAGTTAAAGTTCCTGTTTTATCAGTACAAATGCAGCTTGCAGATCCCATTGTTTCGCAGGCTGAGAGATGTCTGACAAGCGCCCTGTCATTCATAAGTTTCTTCATAGCAAATGCAAGACTCAAAGTCACAGCTAATGGCAGTCCCTCAGGAACTGCAACAACAACTATGGTAACAGCAGTTGCAAAATAGTTGAGTAGTTTCAAAGCATCGATTGAGGACCAACTACCCATCTCATGTTGGAACGATTTCTCCACTATAAACCGGCCTACCAAAACCAAGAATGTCACTACTGCAAATCCTAAACCAATTTTTCCAATAATTGTTGCTACCCCGTTCAACTTAACTTGTAGAGGTGTCTCTTCTTCATCTCCGTCGTTGAGTGTTGCCATCAAAGAGCCCCACTCGGTCCTCATACCAACAGCAGTCACCAGCATTTTAGCTGAACCATCTTGTACTTTAGTACCTGACAGAAGAAAAGGTTTCTCTTTCGTTACATGAACAGGCTCACTCTCACCTGATAAACTCGATTCATCAATCGACAAGTTATAGCCAGAGATAAATAGTCCATCTGCAGGAACTTGATCTCCTACTGACAACACAACAACATCTCCAACAACCAAATCATAAATCGAAATCTGTTGCCTTTTACCATCTCTTGTAACATGTACTTTAATGTTTTTCTTCTCTTTGTCCAAGTCTTTGAACTGTAACGATTGCTTATAATCACTGATAGCAGTCACCATAACAACCAACACAATACTTAGTATGATTCCTGAACCATCATACATACCTTTCGGCCACCCTTCTGTTGCTAACCCGACTCCTACAGAAACAACAGCACATACCAGTAGAATGATTAAGGTCAAATCTTGCAAAGCATCCCAAACAAAGCTCCAGAAAGATCTTGCAGGCTTTTCAACAAATCGATTAGCACCAAAGATGTTTTCTCGTTGTTCTGTTTCATTTGAACTAACTCCATTTTTAAAAGACACTGAAATCTTCTCTGCAATCCCTTCTACTCCACCATGAGCTTTAAGGTCTCGTGTATTGTGACCTCGAACAATTGATGCTAGCTCGTCTGCATGAATTTTATATCCTGCCTGTTTGGCTTCTTCTGACAATGTGAATTCATCTTTCCTGCCCGCTGTACATAACAAAGGAATTGAACAAATAATGAGGCTAATAGATAAAAGAAAATAGACGTATATTGTACACATGAATCTTTACACATAACACGAGTAGTTAGCTGTTGTACCATCCATGAAATGTAGAGCAGCTTTCTGTACATACAGAGCAACTCGTATTTTCTCCTGGAAGATCAAAACAGAAAAAATAACAAACATGTTACTTCAATGAATGAATGTTACTAGACATTTTAACATATTTATTTACATGGATGTATGTCATTTACACTTTCTGCATAAGAATTAGATATGAAAAATTGACTTTAACTGAACTGAAAACATGTACATTTGGAAGTCTAAGAAATGCTTCTGTACATAATTTTCGTATACGTTATGCAAGACATCAATAGTATCATCTTGAGCCCGATTCAGTTCACTTTGTATCAATGAAGTTCAATAAGGGCTAATAAGTTTGGAAAATAATTAAATAACGAAAAACATCCTCCTTAGGGACCTGGCTTTGTCATAATCAAGTACATTACCCTAAGCTAACCCGTAATATCATTATTAATCCTACATTAACTGAGCAAATACAATATGTCAACACATGGAGTACAAGACGTCCAATACAACATCACATGATTATGCTCAATGAATTCAAGTAATCATGTGGAAACATTCATTTCGAGTCCACACGAACTCCATTTCAAAATAGTTGACACTTTTTTTAGCCGTTTATGCATAATTGACACATACATTTCTTTTTTGGATATTAATGAACTACTAACTACCATAACCCATTGAGAGGGAGGATTAGCTCAAGTGGTTAGAGCTTCCCTCCCGATTTCAGGAGATGAAATCAATTCTCATCCCTGTTCTTGTGGCTCTCTAAAAACTAAATAAAACTACCATATATAACCTAATTATTTTCCCCACTCTCACATGTCTCACTTTCACACAATATAAGTGAACTATTAACTTAAATTTATGTACATAGTACATTAAATAACTCATTTTAGGATCTCCACTTACCATCCTTAAACTACCGGTCCATATATAAATGTTAAATATCTCAAAACAGAAAGAAAATATAGTTCAACATGATTTAAAACATAAGGAATATAAACACAATTTTCACATTTCAACTTAGACTTTAAGGAACAATGAGCGTATATAAAATGAACAACAAACACTACAGAGTCTCGTTTTTAAAGTACGTACTCCCTCCGTTTTTCTGTCATACCCATTTACTTTAAGGGCATGTTCACATTTACTTAATTTCAGTTCAGCTCCAATCAGTTCAGTTCAGTTCCAATCAGTTCAGTTCAATTCAATTCAGTTCAGTTCAGTTCAGTTCAGCTCTTAATTTCCCTCTCACATAAAATATTCATTTCAGCTCAATTCAGTTCAGTTCAGTTCAGTTCCAATCAGTTCAGTTCAGCTCAATTCAGTAAATATGAACAGGCCCTAAAATGTGTCATTCTAGGTCCAATTTACGATAAACGAAAGTAATTCCATAAATAGACCTCAAAGGTACGTAGTTTTCTTAACAAAAAATGCATAAAGCAGCATGTACACTTTCTGATTTGCCTGCGTCATACAGTATTATTTATTCGTAGATGCTTCAACTTCCACACCTTAATTGACAAGTCATTCAAAAAAAATGCAACCATACTTTTCCACTTCTTGAATACCTAATTTAAATACCTAATTTAAGACTTTTCCATGTTACAATATGCTATTACTAAACCACCATATTAGTAGTCGTGTACTCGTGTTTAGGTACTTTGTAAGTTGTAACAACAATTGTCAATTTTGTTGCGTTAAGATCTACATTTCGATGTAAATTCTACTAATCAATATGTTAATACTTAATGTTTCTAAAATAATATGTAGAGGAAAATAAACATTTCAAATCAAACAATTACACGCACGGCTATGTACACGATTGCGAAAATTATTTACTACCTCTGTTTTATATTATTTGCAACGATTTGACATAAAGTAGTATAAATCTGTTGCAAATAACATGAAACGGAAGTAGTATAAATCTATAAAATTAAAATTAAAAAAAAAATTATAGTCTTGATTATACCAAACCAAAAATTGTTCAACATTAACCGTGAAAAATTAAAAATTGGAATGTCAAAAAAAAAAAAAAAATCCAGTTTTTTTTTCATTTCGGGGTATAATGGGAGACTGTAAAGTGTTTATATACATGCAACGAAAATACAAAAGATTCTTATATACACTCGGGTGCAAAGTGTATCTAGGTTATTTTCATAACAATGCTATCAAAGTAAAACTCATTCTAGGAAAATAAAAAGAATGAAAAAAGCAAAAAAAAAAAAAAAAAAAAAAAAAAAAGGTTCTTTTAGAAAAGTGATAAATATGGTGAAAAAGAATAATAAGAAGAGATGATAACCTGAAGTTTAAGTCGTTTACGGGCAGCTTCTTGGCGCTTAGCAAGATCGGCCACCATACGAAAGCGACGGCGAGGATTTTTAACGAGCCAAACAGCTGATCTCCATCTCCTCAATGCTTCTTCCGAAGGTCTCTTCGGATCAACATCAAAGTTTTCCCTCAAATATTTCTCCATCTTATGAAAACTCATAATAATATTGTTGCTTATGAAAATATCATATATAAAGAAACAAATAGATATATAGGTTATAATAACAGATGAAGTGAGTTGAGAGGAGTGACAAAACTTATCTTATGTTTTTTTTTTTTTTTTTGTTTTTTTTTTGGAAGAAAGAGTGACATTTGAATAATTACATGGTTTATGGTAATTCTATAACAAAAGATCCGATTCTAAGGGGTGGAATAAAACACTATATATAAATAGTGTTATTTAGTTGACCTATATGAGCATGGAAAATGGGAGTGTTATATGGGTAGCAGGAAACTGTGGAGTTCTTTGGTTGACAAAAACATAAAAGTTTTATTTTTGGAATTTACTCTCCACATATAGAGAGAATTTTTAATCTAGTCTTCGTTAAGGCGATAACTTAGTGCAACTTCTTGTGGGAAATTAGACTTAATGTATGCAAACTAAACTTATTTCTAAAATTATTAAACCCAAAAATAAACCCAAGCTAAAATCACAATTAATATTATGACCTAGGAAAAATCATGATACTTTCTATGATAAATTGGTACACGAAAATTCATCTATTTCAAATGAAGGGATTGACAATAAAATTCTAGTTGACCCAATTGATTCGGACCCAATTGAATGGCTTATAGTAATGCTAACATAGCCAAAATAGATTGACCCAATGCGAAAGGCTTGTTTTACTACTCCATTCTTTATTTTTTAAAAAACATAAAGTAAATCATTTGTCCTAAGAATATATGTCAAAACAAAAAGCATGAAATCGCTTCAAAAACTTGATCAATAATATTTTTAATTATCAATTAGTAAAATAATACAAATTGAATCTTTACAATTATACATTAAGATGATTTCAATAAGAACCCACAAGACTAAAAATTTTCTAAAGTACAAATTACTAAGTTTAGTCAAAGTGGATTAGGTGAATAGTGCAAAGAACTATTGTTTCAATTATATAAGAAGGGCGTTTTATTTATTTATTTTTTTTTTTTTTTGGGACTAGAACTCAAGGAGTATAAACTTAACCTTTTTTATTCCTACGTAAGAATAACAGTCCAGTGTCAAAAATCAAACTCGACTCGAAAATGACCTAATTTAGATTCCTACCTACATAAGTACAATGATTTAGCATGATTCAAACTCAAACTAGACCCAACTCGAAGTACCTAATCAAACCCAATCCAGCAATCCTAATTGACTCCACTACAAATAACCTCAATATCGGACTTCAATCTAGGCTTTGGAAATTATAATCTCAAGTTTTGCAAATCTATATACTTCGATAAAAGCTTGAGTTTTTGGTGTTCCATGGTAGATTGCTTTTATTTCCCTTTAATTATGCTATATCACTATCTTTCACAATACCATTGGCAAGGAAAAGTGAATTTGCCCATAATTTTTACTGACCTAATGAAGCCTAGCTAATGAAAAGATGCCGAGAGACATCATATGGTGGGAAAGGGCTAGGAAAGGTACCTCTCATACATTACCAACTTTGTTAAGGACTGTATCGAGACGTAAAAAGAAATGCTAGGGGCTTGTGGTGGATTACTAAAGAATTTTACAATAGTAATTGGACTACAACAAGAATCTAATTCAAACCACTTCCTCATTGTAGTATTAGATGAATTACAAAGGTCTATTTAGGATAAAATACTATGGTGTATGTTATTTTCGCAAGGTATTATCGGAAATTGGAACAATGAAAGCATTTCAAAATTTTCAACTCAATTATTCAATTACCTATAATCAAATGCCCCTTTTTTCAGTAGCAACCAGATGTCGATTATTTACAAAGCAATGAAACATTAACAAGTCGTGACTTATACAGATAGTCATCAAGCAACAATTAAGCATAATATTAGCCTAAAGACACGACAATTAACAATGAGCAGGGGAAGAATACAGTGTACTAACTCTACAAAAATCTGTTGCATAATTCACCAGACCTAGAAAATACATGGCTATGGTACAAAATGTGTCATCATCAGAAGCAAATAACAATCGGCTTACAAAGGGAGAAGAGATGACCTATGATTATTGCAGACAACAATAAGGCATGGACCTTGATATGAGGAGTCCCAGGAGTAAGAAGTTAACAGCAATATTTCAAGCCCAGAGCCGAATATATGGCATGACAATCCTATAACATTGAAAGCTTGGAACTTTCTTTGGCATGACATCATAAACTCTCCATAAAGCTTACGTCTTTCCTTGAGAGTTTCTTCTAACAAAAAGCTTGTTGATATCTTCTGTGACAACATTGCTCCTGCAATAATCAATCAAAGATTAAGCAAGGACTTTGTGCAAACTTTCGATGAAAATTACTACAGTACAAAAAATTTAAGAAAAAACATTCCACCAAAAGAATCCCAGAGCAGAAAAACATAACAATAATATACACCATAACATGACGATTGCAATAGCATTTGCCATATAGTGACTAATAGCACTTAACTCCTCCAAAAGGCAGCCTATTATTAAAGGTGTGTATTTGGCCTAATGTCACAAAGTCCAAAGGCTTTCCAAACATCATTTTCAAGTGTAACTATGAACATCCCTCTCTCTTCAACTTTCTCCTCTACACATCATCTTGTCCATCCGTCTTGATCTAAGATAAGATACACTTCTCTTGAATATCATGATCAATAAAGCTTTACTCAATCAATCCTCCTACGTAAAGATGAAACAGGGAACCAATTTGCTGGTTTCAAATCAATACTATTGGTCAGATAACTATAATATTATTTTTTTGACAGATAAACATAATAACTATAACACACAGATATTACAAGCAGTTTCTACAATCTAAGAACTAGTTCACCCCTAAATAGCCTAAATAACTGCGAGAAAAACTTGTTCATGAGTACAGCTTACAGCCATATCCAATTGGGTAAATATTTCCAGATTCCAGCCTTATATAATATATAGCATGGCTTTTCACTTTCTTTCTTTCTTTCTTTCTTTCTTTCTTTCTTTTTAATTTTTTTTTTTTTTTTCAACTTGTGCAGTAAAATAACCCTATGATTCAATTTCTTGTAACTGGAAGATGACCTAAAAGGCTAAAAGTATGAGACAACTTGCCTCGGTCATCTAGCAGCAGCACTACGAGCTATCATTTGCACACCTGCTAATGTAATAGTGTAAGACACCTAGAGCACCAGTCTCTTACAGCTCAAAAGTTCCTTTCTATGAAATATTACCCTCCATTCTAAAAAATCTATGATTCATCTACTATAGATATCTGCAATGTCTTCAATTATCAGTAGAATATATGCTTAATGACATACCAGCCCAAGTTATGACATACTTACAAAGCCAAGCAACTCCACTATCTCCAGATTCTCCACCGTTACCTCTTCACTTAGGATGACTTAAGTTGTCCTATAAACCTTGAGTCACCAAAAGGGTGTTAGGCAAAATGGGAGTTTGAAGGTGAAATAATGGGTATCAGTGATGGGAAACTAACTCAATAATTGTCACTCCCCTGTTTAGTTTGCAACAAAAATAGTTAGCAAATTAATAAGGAGTTACTCAAATTCCCTAGCTAAGTAAGGTTCTTCCCTTCACTCATAGTTAGGAATAAAAGTGTCATTTCAAACCTATGAGTTACTCGAATTCCCTAGCTAAGGATCCTCCTTTCTCTCATAGTTAGGAATAAAAGTGTCATTTTATACCTAAACTAGTATTTCCAAGTGTAATACAAGTCACCATAGCCCAAGGGGAATAAATTGGTAAGGATAAGGCATTTCTATATAATTCCCAATTCAATCCCCCATTTTGTTCCCAAACACATTAAATAAACAAGGCAACTTTTGGGAAACCAACTACTATTGTCATGTCCCATATACCTCATCAAAACACTCCATGAGTACCTGCAACACCATCCAGTCAACAGATGTATCTGTCTTGAAAAGATCAATTTCTGTTTCTAAATCTGAACCCATGTGCAGAATATAGGTAAATTACTAAACCATAATAAGATAGACTCATCAAATCATCCAAGGACTCTGAATAAAATACACTTGAAATAGGCATTCTTAAACTCGCCACATAAGGAAGGCCATTTCAGCTTACATATCATGGAAATCGAGCCTACAATAGAAGTACAGAACAAGGTATTTTTATTTTATTTATTTATACTGTTGGAAATAAGATCTTTAATCACTAATTCAAGGTACAATAAAAAATGGAAATATTTAATCACTAATTCTTTGGTAATTTTTTTTTTTTTTTTGGTCAGCACTTTGTTTTTCATAGCTCATTTAAAGTAATATATAGAGCAGAAAATTCAATTATATCTTAGTAATTCAACTAAGATCTAACATTTACACACAACAGATAATTTAAAAGTAAAAACTTAAAAGTAAAAAACGCTCAATAGACTTCACATGCTTGGTGCTTCCAGCAATGTTAAGTAAATGACACATTCAAACTCAAGGGTCCATAGTGAAGAAACTCTGTTTGAATAAAATAGATGAAAACAAACAATTACATTAATACCCTTGTCGGACACTTGATTCCATACAATGGCTATGTTACTTCAACTTTTCTAGTCTTCACTATGGACCCTTGAGTTTATTTCCTCATATTTTTTGAAATTCTTCTTTTGTTGGGTATGCATTTCATACCCCTTGCCTTGTCGAAGTGTCGAGTGTAAATGGAATAATAGAAAGTCTAAACAACATAGGCATCAACTAACTTCACAAAAACCACTATCCACTAAATAAAATCAATAAATAAAACTCACTGCCAACTACCTATGTAAAGTACCCCACTACACAATCAACTATACTAAAAAGAAATACCCAACTACAAGCTACATGAGCAGCAGGACACCTTGACTCTTCATTTTGGGCCAAAGCCATGGAGATTTTTTACAAAATAGCAGAGTCAAACACTTGGGTAATTGAGTATATACCCTAGCCGGACATGGATGCTCAAGTTCAAACAAGAGACTACAAAAATCACATAATTTAACAAGTCAATAAAATTGCCTAAAATCTTATGTTGGTCAAAGTTATTGTCAAGTATATAGGGAATAGATTACATGCAGTTTACAGCTACAAGCCTACAAGTCCCTAATCTATAGCATCCTACAAATTTGGCGTAATTTGTTATAGAATGAAAAGCAGATATATAGTATTGAGGTAAAAGTGAATTTGGGGAAGTTTGATAGATGATTGTGATTTGAATGTAATTAAATTATCAATAATCGTTATTGCAATTCCAGATGAGGTTCCATGGTGTATGCTGTTCGCAGATGATATCGTTTTGGTGGATGAGACTAAGGATGGGGTTAATGTCAAGTTGGAGCAATGGAGGCAAAGGTTGGAATCTAGAGGGTTTAAGCTAAGTCGGAGTAAGACTGAATATTTGGTATGTCGTTTTGGCACTCAGAGGGGGACAAGCAATGAAGTGGTGAGTTTGGATGGAAAGGATTTGACCATGAGTGAATGTTTTAAGTACCTAGGGTCGATCATCCAGAAGAATGGTGACATTGATCAAGACGTGACCCACAGGATTAAGTCAGGGTGGCTTAAATGGAGAGCGGCCACGGGAGTGCTATGCGACCGCAGCATTCCCTTAAAGTTGAAGGGAAAATTCTACAGGACTGCCATAAGACCAGTGTTGCTCTATGGTACAGAATGTTGGGCTTCTAAGAAAGAGCATATTAAAAAGATGGAGGTTACGGAAATGCGCATGTTAAGGTGGATGTGTGGAAACACTTTAAGAGATAGAATCAGAAATGAGGTTATTCGCAAGAAAGTAGGTGTGGCGGGCATTGTAGATAAATTAAGGGAAAATCGTCTGCGTTGGTTTGGACATGTAAGACGGAGACCCGAGGGTGCACCGGTGCGAAGAGTGGAAGAGTGGGACCATGGAGGGATTAAACGAGGAAGAGGGAGACCAAAGATGACTTGGTTGGAAGGAGTGAGGAAGGATATGAAGTGCATGGATTTACGTGAGGATGAAGTTTTGGATCGTAAGGGATGGAGGAGAAAGATTTATGTTCATGACTACACGGAATAATCAAATTTGGTTCATGTTAGCCGACCCCACTTTTGGGATTAAGGCTTTGATTGATTGATTGATTGATTGATTGTTATTGCAATTCCAGCCTTAAGAGTGGCTGCCGGCTGGAATGCTGGATACAAATCCTCTGTATATAGACTAACTCCCCTCTACAGCCTCTTGTTGCTATCTCTGACTTAATTTGACGACTAATTATGCTTTGCCTAGACTACGACTTTCCTAAAGCTTAAATGTTAATCAACAATCCCAGCTTTAGAGAAGCTAGACACTACCCAGGGCTAATACGATAAAACAAGTAAAATAAAACTCTCATCATCCTTCATCTTCCTCTAAAATCCTCTATATACAGACCAATGTATAAAAAAGCTAAAGGAGCACTAGAGCGATAAAAATCCTGCTGCGCCTAGGCACACCTTGGGTGTGCTTTGGTGCACCTCATTGAAGTGAGGTGTACAATATAAACTAAAGAAACTGACTAATGTGCTTCACCTTGAGCAAAAAAAGGAGCTCCACCCTGTGTTCTTATATTAATTTGGTAACCATGCCAACAAAGAAGAAGAAAAAGTAATGGTAAGCCAGAAATTTTCACAGCAAAACTCACCTGCCACGAAGCTGAGGAGGCATCAACAATCCACTGCTAGTATCTGGAATATCCTTCGTGTGTGGTAGATTCCCTCTTGGAATTTTCCCACGGATATTTGAAGAACTTGACCCATTTGCTTCTCTCTTGCGTGATGCATTCTCAGCCATAGCAGCCGCAACTCGAGAAGAGTGATCACTACCAGTTTGCAAAGATGAGATAGGAGAACTTAAGAGCAATGAAGCATCAGGGAGATTCCCAATAGGTGAAGGTAAGACATCTTTAGATGGTTGATTAAATGATGGTTTGATTGATCTGCAAAATATAGCTTTGGAAAGGTCAAGAAACTCTCATATCACATCAACTGATGAAGTAATACAACTAATAACTTCATAAGCTCACTCAATAGGGGAATACAATTGCCAACTAAAAGCTCTACAATCCAACAGAACTCTAAGAATGGTAATAAAAGCTTGCATCAAATGACGAAAGGAAACAAAATAACATATCTATTTCAGATACAAATGACCTACTACTTAAAACCATTCTCTTCATCAAGAGGGACATATTTTGACCGCTAAGCCAGGCATTATACCCCAAGCCTTCACAGCTTTATACTTAACATAAAGAAGTAAATTAGTTGCAGACTTTTCCATTATTGTTTCACACTGGCAATACTAGGCCAGAAAAGTTTATTCAACCCAGAAGTTGTGTTTACAGTATCTCAAGATTCTCAACTATTAACAAATATGACTTTATTTCAATGAAAGATTCCATAGAGGAATTGCTACAACGATGAATTCATGTCATTGTGTACTCTAGTAATTCCAGTTTCTAGGATCAAAAAAAGGATTATGAGAAACCAAATAATAACTCTTCCCTCAAAGTAATGTAAATTAGTTACGCAATGAATAAGAGAAATAAAGCTAGAATTTTCACAGGAAGAAATCAAAACCTCGTCTTCAAATCATATTCCTTAGGAGTTAGTGAGTTACTATGGCTTATAACTACTGCATTTAAACAAACTAACCATAAGGTGAACTTTTTAACAACACCAAGCATCCAAAAAAAAAAAAGAGGTCTTCCAAAAAGCGAGAAACTTTAAAGCTAAAACATTCATGAAAATCCCAATTTGTTATCATCGATAAAGACCGCCATAAATTAAACGTTACATTTCCATATTCTTACTCATTTAAGCCTCAACATTGGCAACATTAATAACACAAATAACTGTCTTTGAAAACTAAAGAACTTTGAAAAAACGAGAAACTTCAAAGCTTAAACACTCTCAAAACTCCCAATTTGTTACTGTATCATTTATAAAGACCCCATAAATTAAACATCACATTTTTCATATTCTTACGCAGTTAAGCTTCAACATTGACAACTCCAATAACACAAATAATAGTTTTCCAAACTTGAAAAATCAAAAGAAATCATCAATTACAACAAGACCCAGTACACATTTCTTCACCTAAAACAAAACTTTATGCTATAAATTGCAACAAATAGAATAATCAATACACAATACAGTACAAAGAAACAATTGAACAACAATACAACACAAAAATCAAACAAAATTGAGCAGAAAAAGGAAACCCTAGTGACAAAAACTTAGAAACTTCTCAAATTAAAAAGGGGGAGGAGAGAGAGAGAGAAGAATTACTGGGGTTTTGGTTGAGAAGGAGCGTCTTCGGAGGTGGTGGTGGAAGGTTGAGGATGAGGGAGTTGGGGTTGTTTGATGGGTGCGTCTTCTTGTTCTTCGCCGTCGGAAGATGCGTAATCCACTAACGACATCTTTCTTCTTTTTCGTCTTTCAACGTCTCCTCCACTTCCACCCCAGTATTGGTAGTACGTGACTTTGTGAAAAACTGAAAAAGGGGGAAAATCTATTACTGTACTCGTTAGAGTTGGCAAAAAGTCGTGTCGTGTCATATTCGTGCTTGGTCCAAATTTCGTGTTATTTACAAAATCTATCAAAAACTATGTAAAATATAGGATGATTGAAATAGTTTGACCACTTTATCTAAACGAGTTGTGTTCGGGTTGGTTTCGTATCGTGTCATGTCGATTTCGTGTTTTCTATCAGTAACTTCGTGTTCGTGTCGTGTCGATTTTCGGTCGTGTTTCGTGCCATGTCAGAGTTTGCCAGCTCTATCACTCGTGCAAGGAATTGATGATTTACTGATTAACAAACGTGCTGGTGCGATATGTGCACAATTGCACGAGATCGTAACACAGTGCCGAATGACATTTTTTATAATGAATTAATAGGTAAGAAGAAGAAGAAGAAGAAGAAGAAGAAAAGTGAAAACTGAAATTGTTAAATGTGTGTCAATAATAGAATAAAGTAGAAGTGGGTACATAAAATGAGAACCTTTTAAGATAAAAACTAGTGAGTAGCCCGGGCGTTGCTCCGAGATACTACTTTTATAATTGTGCAGCTTCAATACTTTTATTATATTATTTAATGTGCAACATTAAAACATAATGAGCTATATGCTTAGATGGTTAGATAATAATATCTCTTCCAAGAGGTCTAGTGTTCAAACCTTGTCATCCATAGATGGGTAGCTGACGTGGCATAATAAGGAGTTGAGTTAGTGACGTGGCATAGTGAGGGGTTCTACGTGGCGTAGAGACGTTTTTAGAAACGCCTTTTAATAGATTAGTATAGATGTTCAACAACAATAAAAACAAATACAGTAGTTGTAAACGAGGAAGTATAAATGCATAACTATGATGCATGGGATATGTGTCTATGGGTGCTTATAAGACGAGACAACTCGCGAGTAACTCGAGTTCGACTCGGTCAAAACTCGACTCGAACTCGAGATTGACTCGAAATGTTAACGAGTCGAGTTGAGTTGATCATTACTCGATTCGAAAGCTTGTAAGAAGCTCGAATTCTTTCATATAATATTATATATACAAAAATAAAGATATTTTGATTTTTAAAAAATAAAATAAAATAAAAACTTTTATTTTAGATAATACATTAATAATAAAAATTATTTATGTACTCTTAAATGACAAAATTAAAGAGAATGAAAAGATGTTAAAGAGAATGAAAAGATGTTACACCAAATCGAGAGTTTTACTAAGACAAATTAAATTGCAAACTACTCGAGATCGACTCGGTCAAAGCTCGACTCGGTCAGATTCAGTCAAAGCTCGGTCAAAACTCGACTCGGCCAAAGATCGACTTGATTTGTCAACGAACGGAGTCGAGTCGAGCTACCCCAAACTCAAACTCGAACTCGACTCGCATCATAAGCACCCCCATATGTGCCTAACAAGTGCATTTGGCGAGGAAAGTGAAAATTGTGGGAAAAAGGGAGAAAAAAACATAGTGGAATAGTAAAATTTGTAACCACTAATTGTCCACCTGGATTCTATATAATGGTGACTTGCAACTTCTCTTTACCAAATTCATTACAATCTTAGAAAGAGGGAAGGAGACAAGACTAGCAACTCCTTTGTTGCACACTTGCACTCAATTGTTACATGTTCCAAAGAAAATTCCACCTTTCACCATTGATACATGTTCCAAAAAAAAGTTTAACCCTGACACATAAGCAACAGGATGTGAGTTGTTATAACGGGTTTGAGGTTTGACACATTGACATCCTCTAAAATTGTATTTCAAATTTTCAAAAATTGTATTTCAAATTTTCAAAACTTGCAAAATGATCATGCTACCCTTGAAATATGACGTAATGGTTCTCTTTTTGTAGTGATTCGTTCTCTTTTATCATCTATAATTATAATATTTTATGGAACATTTTAGCTTTCTCTATTTGTCAAGAATCTTTATAATACTAGCAATTAAAATGTTTTTTTTTCTATCAACTTTTAACCACAACTCTCCAAATCTGTTTATAAGCTTCATTTTTTTACAAAAAAAAAAAAAAAATCAATACCCAAGGTGTGTACTGTGCATTAAAATTTATAAATAAAAACACCAATAGAAAGAATAAAGTTCAACCATACAAAATGTTGGATAACTCCATCTAAACTATAAAACCTACTCATAAGGGCTTACAGGACTCAATGGAGTGAATGGAGGAGTTTACTCAGCTACAATGCACAAATTTTACCAACAAATAAATAAATGAACTAAGATATAGATGATCATCTACTACAAGAGCTACTAACTTATCTAGTTATTGACAGTTTGAAGGGAGAACCCCCTGCACAGTTACTACATATGAGATATGACTACAAACTTCTCAATTGTCTATTACATCATTGCAATCTAAACACGGTTAAACACGGCCAATAAGTGATGTATGCAAACACTTAATCAACCCTGGTTTCTTCGACAAGATATCCTGGAATGATATCGCACAAGAGCTCTATAAGGTGATTCGTCGCACATTCACAAAACGTGTCATAATGGCTACATCAGAAGTCGGGTGCTATTCTTACTGCCCAAGAAGGGAGGGTATGTAAAATGCATGGGACTGTGCCATCTCGATGCGTTCCCGGGGATCATGCATTGTTTCGTCTCTCAACGCTTGAAGTATAGCTTGAGAAGGGAAGTCCCTGAACATAGAAGACAATGCAAATCATTTCTGGTGAGAATCGTGAGATATTGGTTGCAGAACAACATACAGATTATGGACAGAAAGTGCAAGCAACATAAGCAAGTCATGGTATTAAATTACGGCTGCATCCCCGCACTGTGACCGCATTATAAAGGATTTTGAGTTTTCCACAACCAAAATATTAGGCCACAACAGCCGAATACCACTTGCATTGCCTACAAAGCTGGTTCTGAGACCGCATCTGAGATTTAAAATCGTGGAGCAAATAGGAGCTAGATACTTACCTAGTTATAAGTATGCTATAAAGTTTCTTTAAGATGGGACAAAGTTCAACGGGAGCAACAGGCTTCTTTTCTTCAGGATGTAACACACTGATGGAGGGTTGGCCAAGTAATTCATAAAATGCTTTCACGGCAGAGACACCCTGCAGGGAATAGGAAAGTTTTCATTTTTGATGGGTATTGCTTAAAGAATAGAGCAAATAAAAAGCAAGAACAAGAAGAAATAGTGTAAACATAAAACATGAATATAAAGACCTGTGGAACACCTGGCTAAAGCACCAAGCAACACAAATACTCATCTATGCAAAGACCTGATGCCACAGCCATCTAAGTATTTTACCATTGACCAACCTAAGACAAGGAGTTTGATCATAGACCAATTGCCCACATTAAAAATAAATTTAAAAAAAAAAAAAACAAATAGGTAGCTTAAAGACATTATGTGGACTTAAATTTCACTAGAGATAACATCTGAAGCCTTCTCGGACTCTTCTTAAGAATAATAAAGCAGGTACACTCGATTTCAGAAGCTAACCGAAACCACCCACCCCAAAGTTTGCCTAAACTAACAAATTGCAAATTATGTAGAGCACTGCCTAATTGACTATTCCTCTTCATTACACATTCCATACTAAACCTAATTTCTTCTTTTAATGCCCAATTCATAAATACACAGATCCAATAAACATCAAGAGTCATTGATAATCTCATGGCAACCAAGCCAACCACCAAAAGAGACATCAAAGTCACAAAAAAAAATATCCAATTCAACCACCTATAAAAAAGGCTACATAGAACTAGACCAGCATGCAAGAGAGAATATAGTCTGCATGATATTCAGCCCCAAAAATAAGATGTGAAGAAATAAGTCTCATGTGACCTATATCTAAACTATTTAGATTTGTACAGATTTCTCCTTTACCTGTATCATACCCTTGCCCTTGATGCTGTCACCCATATCAAGGCTCAGAGCACCCTTAGCCAACATTTGGCCATACCATGCATTACGACCTTTCAACAGGGTAACATATGTATCAGCCAGCAAAGGACCTGCAAGTTTCTCTGGTTCTTCTGCCAAAAGGTGGGTGATGAATATCATCTCTGATGTGCAGTGTGCAAAATATACAGATTTACTGGTGGCACTTTCATTTGTTAAAGCTGCTACCATTCCTGTATAAATCACATGAAAATACATCAATAAAGTTCTCAGATTGAAGTCAGGACAATGTAGGTCAGTTACAAATTAAATGTATAGTTAGCCAACATTTGAAAGGAAAATGTTGGTTTCAACATTCTCAACTATGCATAAAAGCCTTTGAAGGTACATCAGGCTACAAGGAGAAATCAAAAAAAGAAAGAGAAGTCAAATATCTAGTGTTGTGGAAAACCCACTATATTGAATATGATATTTATCCCATCACAGTCTATCTAACATGATGGCAATCTTTCCCAATATTAAAATCACTCCCACATGCTCCTGCTAGGGAGTAAGGAATTGGAATCACATAACTTATTGCTCATGATTGGAAGAATAGAGTATGTTGTGGAAATGTGCTTTGCAAGAGAAAGGGAAAAGAATGATAGCTGTGTCACTTGACAACAAAGGTTGGATTCATATTTATTTACAACAAAGAAACGTGTCCCAATTTCCAAGAGCCCAAAACATGCACACAATCATGCAAATGACAATTCCTGAAAACTGTAGGAATTGTCAAGCTAACTAAAGATTCTACATGGTAGTGACATTAGAAACAAACTTCTTGGATGTTCAACGATTTCTCAAGCCAAAGAAAGCCTCCAATCCACTGGAAGTTAGCAGAAATTACCAATGAGATGCTTAACATCAACATTGCAAATACTAAAGGACCTGTTGAGATGTGTGTATCTTTTGATAGAAGAGCACCTCCTATGTCATGCTCTGTTACAAGGTTGCTTTATGGAAGAGCTTATAGATATGAAGAATAATCCCACAAATGAAGTGCTTATTTTTTGCAATGGTGTCTAAATGACAATTTACTAAGCTTGATGTAAGCTTTTGACATATAAATTGGCTAGAAGAAGCTAGACATGTGTCCTAATCATAGTACTCCCTCCGTCCCCGAAAGAACGACCCATTTGGCCTAATTTTAGTCTCAAAAAGAATGACCCATTTGCATTAAAACACCTACCAATTTGCAATAATATTTGTGCAAAATTAGCTTTCCCATATAAAAATGGGTTTTTCTATATGGTACCCCTAAGTAATTGAGTTTTCTACATTGTACCCTTCTAAATCCTAAATTCTACAAGGTGCCCTTGAGTTTTCGGGTTTTTCTACATGGTACCCTTGAGTTGTAAATTAAATGACTCTAACTTAATTTGACTCAAACCGACACCATCTAAATGATCTATTTACCACTTCTATATTTATATTAGATTGAGGAATCACCAATCTTCATTATTTGCTATTTAGTGGAACTTTTGTACGATTATTTGAGATGGAAGATAAGAACTTTTTTGCTCCTACTTTAACTAAAAGAGCTTGTTTTAGAGGGACTCAAGTTGTTAGTCCTTTTTTTTTGCAATAAACATGCTAGTTGTATCTTTGATGGTGCTAAATAAGTCGTCTAGATGGTGTGGGTTTGAATCAAATTAATTTAGAGTCATTTATTTTACTACTCAAGGGTACCATGTAGAAAAATCCAAAAACTCAAGGGTATAATGTAAAATAAACTAATAACTCAAGGTCACCTTGTAGAAATTTGAATTTAGGAGGGTACAAGGTAGAAAACTCAAAAATTCAAGGGTACCATGTAGAAAAACCCTATAAAAATTTGATTTTTCATGTAATTTTATCACTTTCTATCTCTATTTTTTACAAACCCCATGTAAATTTATATTTTCAATATACTTTTACTTCTTTTTATTTAACTTTCTTAATACCCACGTAATCAACCCAAATGGGTCGTTCTTTTAGGGACGGAGGGAGTAATTTATTACTCTATACTAAATTGGAGTTTTATTTGGAGGGAATTTTCCCTCCTAAAACTCTACTTTTTTTTTGCTTTTTTTTTAAGAAGCATTAATTTGCTTTGGAAATTCATTAAATTTATTTATTATTATTATATTTTTTTTTTAAGACTATCATTATAATTGACTATTGTGTTATACTTCGTATTTCTCTAGAAACTTTAATATTTCAATTATCAATAATTTAAAAAATCGAGCATGACTCGGGTATCATCTAATTTATCAATAAAACATACTCAATACTAAAAAATTAAGCTACCTGTCTTATAAAAAAAATTAATTAAATTAAATGAGAAAGGGCGTACGAGATGAAAGCAAAAAAGGTAAGCTTGTTACGAAAGAAGATAAAGATAGTTATATACTTGTTAAAATGAGCAATAGGAAGACACTATATAATGTGTGTGAAGGATGTCAACCAAAGAGTTGTCATTGGAGATAAGGAGACATAGGATAGATGGAAATATTACTTTGATAACCTATTTAATAGCGACTAAGGACTAGAAATTGGAGATATAAGTATCTCTATTAATATGGCTAATCAAAAGTTTATGCAAAGAATTCAAAAGGGAAAAGTCAAAACGACGTTGAATAAGATATGAAAGATAACCTATCAAGGTTTGGAGATGTATGGAGAGAGGGGAATCGAATTGTTGACAACATTCTTCATCAAGATTTGGAGAAGTAATGAGATAACTTTAGAAAGGAGGAAAAGTACCTTTATCCTTTTGTATAAGAACAAAGACAATGTCCAAGTTTGTGCAAACTATTAGTGATCAAACTAATAAGTCATACTATGGAAATTATGGAAATGAGTAATTGAACAAAGGTAAAGGAGTGTAAAGATCTCAGATGCTGGGAACATTAACTTTGGAAGCAATCTAACCTTATGAAACAAAACTATTGGAGAACTGCTGGGATATGAAGATAGATTTACACATGGTTTTCATTGATTTGGAGAAGGTCTATAATAGGGTATCAAGAGAAGTAATTATGTGGGCATTAATAAGGAAAGCCATTTCGCGGAAATATGTTGACATCATTAAGGATATGTATTATTGTTCCCAATTAAAATTGAATTAAGGATCTTCACTGATCCCTTTTTACAATAGTTATGGACGAATTGACAAATTTAATTAAAGATGACATACCATGATGCACGATGTTTGTAGATGATAACGTGTGTATTCATAAGATGAAAGAATACGTGGAAAGCAAGTTGAGATTATGGACACAGATGGGAAGTTTAGCAGGATTGGAAGTAGGGCGGCAGGGGAGATCTCATTAGACGGTATTAATGCGCGGAATTGGAAGTAGGGCGGCAGGAGAGATCTCCTAAAATTATGATGGCAATTCAACCCTAAGTTAATCTTGGGTTGTGAAGCATGGTAACATTCTAAAGATGAATGTAGCGAAGATGCATCACTGCGATGGATGTGTGGTAATAATAGGAAAGATCGGCAAAGGAATGAGGTAATTAGGAAGAAAGGAGAGGTTACATTTATTAAGTATTAGATGAGGGAGAATTGATTAAGGTGATTTGGTCATGTAAGATAGAGATTGAGTGATACACCGCTTAGGAGTTTGAAGAGTGGCAAAATGATGGGATTGTATGGGGCGAAGACCAACGAAAATTTGGAGGAAGGTTATTGTGAGCAATATGAGTTCACTAGGTTAAAGAAAATATGGCATTGGGTAGGGCACACTGGAAGGAGATAATATATGCATGACATTTCATAAACATTGATTTTTAGTTTCTTTTTCTTTTCATTTACATAAATCCTTGTATTATACTAACTTCTCAAGCTCACTCATATTTACTTTTACTCACTTTCTTCTTCCAAACCTTTTCATTTGATCTCTTCCACTTGTAAATGTTTCAGATTTAATTTTCATAACCAATCATACTCAATTTTTGAGTTTCATTTGTCACCCGACTTCTTTTAACTCCTTATGTTTTATCTAGTCTATCTTGCCCTACTTTGACTATTGCGCTCTACTTTGTTTACTTTCTTAACAAATTTTTCCTGCTCCAATTTTCATGGACATTTGCAAATGACAGATCATATTAGCTGTTCGCTGACCCCTAAACCTTTCGGATTTGAGTTTTGTTGTTATCGAAATAAATATAAAATAAAACACTACATTTACAAATTAAATGAAGCCTTCTTAAAGAAAACAAATATTATGTCCAAAGTTGGTATACTTAATCCCACAAAAACATATTCAGCATTATTCCCTACCCGTCTAAACTCTATTTGATCAACTGTATGCCTATTAGGGTTATGTCATATTGCGACAGCACATATATTTAATTCCGGTTACTGGAGAATCACAATGTAACTCAAACCAATGGTGCACGGAATCACTTAAAATCATAAACATCAAGGATGAGCAGTAAAGTTACTTACCAGCTCCAATGGCATAGACATTCTTCAAACCTCCCATAACTTCATGTGTGACAAGGTCACCATTATCCCACACAATAAAATGTGGCTGTCTCAGAAATTTGGCCAGAGGCTTCCTCCATTTCTCAGCTCCACAAATTCTGGCATTAGCATACTCTTTGTTATAAATCTCTGCGGCAATATTTGGCCCTCCAAGATAGAGAATGTTTTCCAAAGGAACTCCAGCTGCCATAAATCATAAATGGGACTTTAGAGATCATGGCAAGCAAAAACTTGAACTAACATTAGATGTCAATTAACAGATGTTCGAAATGACACCTGAACAGGTGGCTCTCAGAAAACTTATGCTTGAAGGGAACTTAGCAGTTTACTTTCCATATTCTAATAAGAAATTCTACTACAACTAGATAGGTCATGTGTTCTGTTCAGCTGAAGAACTAAGATGAAGTAATAACCATATTCTAATAAGAGTGTGATGGGTGATAAAAAATCTTACAAGCTTGGTGAATCATTTGAGTAGGAGTCACAATCCGCGGCACTGGCTCCAATTCAGCCTCAATACCCTTTGCTAAAGAAATAATGACCGGTGGAGTAATCCTTTCCTTCCAAAATCGACTAATCTCTTCAAATACCTCCCGAGTCTCAGTTGATGGCAAACCATTAATCACAACATCAGCATCCCAAACAGCCTCTTGCAAGTTTGTTACAACTTTCAAAGGACAAATAGGGGTGTCAACCATGTTCAAGCAAAACCCATCTTTCAAAATCTCATCGGCATACAATGTACGATCCCCTAACCTAGCTTCTACATACTTCAAGTATGAACACCTCCTAATTAGCCTCCTCAGCACATCCTCCCTCGAATTAATCACTTCAAACAGATGTTCAGCAGTTGCTCGATCGACTACCCTACCCGGTCTCCTCCATATCCTAATCGAAACCTTGTCTCGAAACTGACCATAACTATCTTGCAGCAATGCCACAAACACACTGCCCCAAGCACCAGCCCCAACTCCAACAATTCTCAAAGGATCACCCTCTGCTTTACCTAGAAAACATCGAAGCTCATCCAATTTCTCCTCTAATACTCCATTAACCGACCCATTCGAATACCCATTATGATTCTCAACTTCAGTAGCTCCCACCATTATCATCCAACAAGATCAATCAATTTTATGTATATATAATTCCTTTCAAATATGCATAATCCACACAAAATTTTGATAACCCAGTTCAAGATTTATACAATAATAACTACCCAGATCAATAAAAACACTAATAATTCAGCATTTTGATAAAATTAGGTAGATTTCTTCAACAATAACAGAGCTACTATATCTTACTTTTAATCAAAATTCAACCAAAAACTTACATAGGTTATCTAACCCCACCAATTTAAGGTTCCTCCACGCGGCGAAAACTTCGACAATGGCGATTATTTTGGGAGATTTGCTGTAAAATTGAGGGTTTTATGTAAATTAAAAAAATTGATTAAAAATTAAAGATTGCGTGCACGAAAGTCGAAAATTGAGAAGAAGTCAGCGATGATGTGGGATCAATCAATGTGGAAATGAATTGGGAATTTGGGAAATCCTAAAATTGGAAATGTGGGATTGTTTTCTGGGAAATTGGGAAGTTGTACTAAGAAAAAGAAATGAATTTTCTGGGTTTTGGGCGTTGGACAATTGAGCTCAGCATTACAGTGTTCAGCTGAGGTAGTTGAGTTTGTGGGATCTCAACATTCTCATGTAGTGCAAAAAGTAAAGAAAAAGGCACACGACTACATAATTTATTAATTATTCATTGTAAATAATTAATTATATTATGGTTTTGATTAATGTTGTTTTGAATATTCTAAACTAAGTTAGATCCCATAGCATACACGGTAATTTTCAATAACCATTAAAAAATGTTAGATATAAAATGATACTCCCTCCGTCCCTAAATTACATTCTTGTTTGGAAATTTACACGGGAATTAAGGAGGGAAGAATAAGACAAATAACAATAATTAGATAATGCAATGGGAAGTACAAAGATAGATTAGTTATTACTCATGACATGTCATCAATCCTTTGCAAAAAAAAGGGACCAATCACATGCTCCTAATTGAAAATTTTTAACCAATCATATTCATTGTAATTTGGCACAAAGATTATGAGTGAGATTAGGTAGGGATGAGTGAGAAAGCATTAAATGTAAAACAGAAAAAGAGAGTTGATTTACTAAAAAATACTTACCAAAAATAGAAAGGAGGAATGTAATTTTGGAATACCAAAAATAGAAAGGAGGAATGTAATTTAGGGACGGAGGGAGTAATAATTATGATTAGAATGTTTTTTTTTATAACTATATAAAAAACTAGATGAAGCCCATGTGATGCACTGTTTGTTTGATTTTTTTTAATTTTTTTTTTATTTTTTGTATTTATGAGTTAAAATTTGTTATATATTTAGATAAAATTCGTAATATTAAAAGATAATATTTAATTAATTTAAACTTAAAAATCTCCTTGCCAATTTTGCTTACGTGGCAATTGAATTATTTAGAGTGGTTTCCCTGAATAATGCTAAAATACAAATTAATTCCCTAAATAAGTTGGTTTTAAAACTATTTCCCACAATACCCTCCACATAGGATCGGTTTCTTGGTTTGAAATTTAACAGTCTAGAACCGCTATTACCAATAGAGGTTCTATCATAGAACCGCTAATACCAATAGAGGTTCGATCATAGAACCGCTAATACCATTAGAGGTTATATGCATAGAACCTCTACTTTAGCTCACTAGGAACTCTTTATATAGAACCGCTAATGGTATTAGAGGTTTTACATAAAGAACCTCTAATACCAATAGAGGTTCTATGCATAGAACCGCTAATACCAATAGAGGTTCTATGCATAGAACCTCTAATACCATTAGAGGTTCTATAATAGTTAAAACTGCCAATAGTGTTAGCGGTTTTATGCTTGCAAATACCGAACCATGAAACCGAGCCTACGTGGATGGTATTGTGGGAAATAGTTTTTAAACCAATGTATATAAGGAATTAGATTATATTATTACATTATTTTGGGAAATCACCCGAATTATTTAATTCTAAAAGAACTTAAAAATCTATTATTTAATTAGCTACTACTAAGATTTATGGCGCGCTGAAAAAATTAGATCCTACGTGGCTCTCTAAAAACTCGGGAAAAAACTCCCTTTAAATATATATATTAGATTGTGTTCAAAATATGCCTTTGTTTTTTTTAAGTGGTTATATTATATAAGATTAGTAATTTATTTTTTTGTAAGATTTGTTTCTTTAATAATTAATTAAAAAAAAAAACTAAAAAATACACTAGGAGATGCCACGTGAAATTGTTGGAGTGTCTTATGGTACTTTGTATATAATTATTGACTAGTTTTAGGGCGAGAATAAATGTATTAATGCTCTTTTGAGTATTCTAAACTAGTTTTAGGCCGAGAAAATACAAATTTATATTGTCACCTTCTCTTAATACAAAGTCTCATTTTCTTTTTGGATAAACCTAATTACAATGCATCTTTCTATTTAAAGGTTGTAATCTTTTGACATCATTACCTTCTTTTATGAGTTGTTATCTTTTTTTCCGTTACTTTTTTGTACTTTTAACATCATTTCCAACAATTTCTTTCTCTATCTCATCAATTATTCCCAACTACTTTTTATTTCCCTCTATATCTCTCTAACCCCACATGCACATATGTACTTTTAATCATTATGGAGTAGTTTAAAGAATTTACAACTTTCTTAATTCCCGAACAAAAACCAAAAGAGGCTTTGTATTAGGGAATGGAGGGAGTATTCTATATAAATTAAAGTCGTTTATATTTTAGGATATAAATTTCACTTTTGTGAGTTATTAGGGAATAATATTGTAAATTTATCAAGTTTGGAGCTTCAATCATGGAGGGGGTCGTCTGCATATCTGCTGCCACAACCACCACCTTTTATCATAAGCTCACGACGAACCACCGAAAAAGATGCACTTTCACTTTCTCCAACTGTATTTTGAGCAATTTTGTCAAAGATTGAACCCCATAAAGCATTCTTCAAGTTAGATTTTTGTCAAATCAACCCCACAAAGCCTCCATTGTTAAAGACCACGTAGCTTCGAAAAACACCTACCATTTTAGATTAACCTTTCCCTTAATTTATATACTATTTGTTAGGGTATTCTTCAAAATTGTCAACAAAGCAGTTTTATTTATTACCTCTGTTTCATAATCTAATATATAATTGTAGAGTCATTATAACAACTTTTTACCACATCACTCAAAACTCAATCTCTCGATTCTCATTAATCCTTTTTTTTTCTAACAAATAACTTCCACCTGTCTTTTTTAAAAATAAATAAAAAAAATCCTCCTAAAATTCCACTGCTATTTTTTCTAATAACACATACTACCCCCCCAAAAAACTACCAAGTATTTTATTATATTTACTTAAATTACAATAATTGCACATGTTTTTCCAAAATTATGTGTACTTTTTTTTAGTAATATTGTTACCATAAGTTCCACTATTTCCCTCTTTAAAAATTCTTCCAATTGTTTATTTATATTTTTTTAAATCTGTTAACTACCTTATTATTAATTCAATAATCAGCGAAACAAAAGATACATACATAATGTTTTTTATGTGACGACACGGGCTTTTTTTTTTTTTTTTTGCGACAAACAGATTGGAGTAATCCCTATAATATTGACGGAGTAACCCTCTATAACACAAAACACATAACCCTTATAACGTTGGCGAGATAACAACAATAAAACTGAATGGGTAACCCTTATAACATTGACAGAGTAACCCCTATAAGACTGAAAAAGTAACTTCTATATAGCTAGCTACACGGAGTATCCAGACACATAAAAGAGTTAATTACTATAGCACAAATAATTTCACGTATTTAAAATATATTTTTGTTGTTGGATTTTTGTAATGTTTTTTTATAAAATATATATCCCGTGCACTTTGCACGGGTACACTCTAGTTTATGTAATTTTAGAGTATTATTTGTGAGACATAAAATATTTCAAAGTTGCAAAAAAATATAAAATGAAGATAGTAGCATATTAATACAACTAAGGTGCTCTAAAAATTTTAGTATAGTTACTGCAACTAAGGTGCTCTAAAATCAATCAACCAATAACTATTACTAAAAGACACACCAGCAATGACACGTGTCATTTCCTGGTGTGTTCTTAGCATTTTTTTTAATTAATTAGAAACAATTATTTAGGGAAGTTATTTAAAAGAAAATTTTTTTTATCAAACAAATAAACAAGCAATAATATCTACCTTTCTCATGTTATTACACATTTAAGTACGAATTAATAAGGAAATAAATAATCTTTTTACATAAGATGTAATTATGGTGGAATATAATTTATTCTACAGATAGATTAACTTTTTATTTTGTATGTCATAAATTAATTTATAAAAACAAAAAATGGAGTAATTAAAATAACCGTGCATGACACGGGAGCTAATGTAGTTTTTAGTATAGTTACTGCAACTCTACAAATGTAACAAAATGGGCCCGATTTGAACTTTTTCTTCACGACACCTTTGATGGGCCGAGTAGTATTTTTGAAGATCTGTTTAGTTGGAGTTTGGACTGCGCATTTTATAGTTTATTTCCAATGAAGAAAAACTTCAATTAATCTATGACCCTCTTGGTTAAATTCCAAACAAAAGAAATTAGTAAAAATCAAAATTATTATTGTAATTGTGGCCAATTCCATGAAAATGCATTCAATTTGTTCTAAGAAAGGGTTAATCAGGTCAGTCGTCTTATAATTCTATAAAAATTTTGTTATTTATGTTGTTTAATGTTTTTTTTGGTCTTAAATGTGTTATTGACAATATAGATGTTGCTAATAAACTGTTTGCCGAAAGGATTTCATGGCCAATTTTTGTAAATTATAATCCTTTAAACCTTGTGTATTTCTTGTCTAAAATGTTTCAATACAAGTTTTTTCATTGAGTACATCCTAATATGCTACGAGTATGTTAGATTATGATTTTGGCCTTGTGTCATATGTTTTGATGTCACATTTCAGGATATGTTATACACTTATAGTGTTATACACTTATACCCAATGTGTTAATAAATTAATGTTCCGTAACTTTGAATGTATGGTACATCTGGGTGTACGATAGGATTTGTTTAAGCTAGATATTGTTGTCTAAAGTAACATGAGAATGTGAGATGAAATTGCTTATAGTTGAAGATTTGGTATTATATAGTCATACAAATGCTTATAGGAATAAATGTAAAACATAGTGTTTGACGAATTTTGCAATCACAAGGGAATTTGGATTAGTTCTTGACCGAATTGGGGATTTATGGGAAAGAGTATAAGAAATCCAATGCTAGAGTTGATCATACTCAGGCCTGCGAATTTTCGCAAATCCAGACGAGGTGATCGATTTATTTTAGATCTATGAGTATGATGTATGAAATAAGTACGTAGTACATCGCTTAAATGTAGATTTTATGCTGATGGAAGTCTTGGAATCTCAACGATACATAAATTGGTTTTTCGAATAAAATCAGGGTGATTTGATGCTAAATTGAGTTTTATATGGAATTTAGATTCACTAATTCTTATACAAAATCATGTAATTTCAAAAAATTTAAGGAATAAATTATGATATGACTTTGATTAAATCTATACACATAGTTGGTTATTAACAAGTGAAGAGAATTTGTTCTTTAATCTAAACTTGAAGGATACACACCATAAATAAAATAATAAAAGTAGGGTCATTTACCACTTTTTTTATGAACTGTTTTATTCTTTGGTGCTAGTGGATCAACAGTCCACTTTGAATAAGCAGATTGATGTCAGGAATTAGAGATAAGCACACAAGCAGTTAATGCACTGTACATGTAACAAGAATATGCAGTTTTAATTTACTCTCGTTTTTCTTGGGCCTAAAAGAGTGTCCAAATAACATAGCTGTATCATAGAAAAAAGAAACATGTTAAAAATTTCTCTGAAACCTATTTTGTTTGTTCTCCTTTAGACTTGGCTTTACTGAATTGTATATGATTGCATTACCCAAACATAAATTGTATCCGAAAGTTCATGTCCTGAGTTCGAGTTGTTCTGACTCGACCTTAGACTAATGTGGCTAATTCTTTTGATGACTTTGAAGACAAACTTGGAGTTTATCATAGATACACGAGTTTACATGAATAGATATGTCTAAGTAGAGTAAAAATCGAACTGAATGACTCATCACAAATCAAAATTGAGCTGAATCGAATCTGATTCCAATGGCCCGCGTAATTTCCATTGTACAACCAATAATATGCCTCTAGCTCCCTCCAACAAGTGTTTATCATGTTTAATAGTTACCATATTTGTTTCCGATAATGAAGAATACCGTACATTCTCCTTTATTTATTCTTTTGAGAATGAAAAACTTGTTGTTGGCATATTGGGATAAGGTTTACCAAACAGAATATGCCATTGTCATGCAAAGAAGTGACAATTACTGTGTCTTCCCATAAACATATCAATTTATGGTCTAATATATCGCTTACAATTCTACATAATTTGATGTCACTTCCAATTAGGCTATTTAGCATTCAAAATTGTTCAAACTGATATCATTTTCTGACGTATGTACTTCTTATTCGTTTGTTCCTCACTCAAGAAGCATGAATAGCTTGATACATCAGATGAACTCTAGACATTTTCTTACAGGAAAATATAAGAACTCTGGCTTATACCTTATGCTTTTGTTATTCTTAAGAGTTTCTCTACAATTCCATGCTATTATCATTCACAAATCTAAATTAACCATATGTTTCTTGCCGCGTCTCCTTATTCAATATCTTTCCTCTTGTTAGGCACTTGCGCAGTATGAGTGACATTCATTGGATTGTCAGAAGACCATTTGCAACCTTTCCTTAGATTCTAAAGCAAAGGTCCTTATACACTTAGGCACTGGATCTCTACTTTATTGGATGAATATAGGTTTACCAGAGCATCTTATTAGGTGGGTCAAAACTCAAAACAATAATCGTATGAAGGTGTTCAAAATCATGACTTTATTCATCGTATGCTTTGAGTCGCATTCAACTTGCCACATCTTTAACAACTAATGTGGCTTAACTGTTTGGAATGTGTACATAAATGGCTAAAGTTACAGCTCCATGTTGTTGCTTCAATCTTTCTTTTATTAGATAAGTTTCCATGTTCTAATATACTATTGTGTAGTGTGGCTTCAATAACATGAACAGCTACATTAATTACTGGAGTTTGTTTTATAACATTAACCACTGCAATGATTAGTGTTTACTGCAGTTTATTTCTAGATTCTAGAACATGATCAACTGAGTCAATTATTCTAGTATCATGAATCACCACAATTTTAACTAGACTGTTTAAACATGATTACATGAACAAAAACAGGTTACATTTTAACTAGTCTGAAAGTTATGTCTAGTTGCTATAAATTAGTATGACTTTTGAGTTTTGACCTCAATGTCTTTACCTTAACATTCAATTTTGTGTTTGACAGTTGTTAAAACTCCTAATTTTGATGTCTGAACTTGTTGATTATGGCTCATTCCATCTTCATGTTTGTGCATTTGTTGTATAAATTGCAATGCATTACATGTTTATTTCTTAGAGTCTTAGATCAAGTTTGTGGTTAAGCCATACATAGTTCTTCTTTACCCGATCATCAGTTTATGTTAAATATCTCGATTTTGTTATCAAGATACTGAATTGACTTCTATTTCAAATGCTGCTTGGCTTGAGTTTAAGCTGTGCTCATATTTTCTGACATGATTAATGAATATTCTTGAAACCTAACTATTTGACAGGTAAAGTATACTCGTTTGGGATAAAAAGTTAATTACGATTGCAACTATTTAAGGTACTGTATGCAAATCTATCTGCAACTCCGTGAACTTTTTTTTTTTTTTGTTCTGTCCTGCTTTTATTAATTTTTCACTTAATAACCTCCTTTATTAGGATGATTGCTTAAACTTTATACAAACTTAATGTTGGTGTCAAATTTTAAGAAAGTTAAAGGTAGTTTTGTTGAACCAACTTTTATTTTGAGTTGCTTTAACCTGTAAGTTTCCAAGGGAATGATTTGAAAGAACAATTACTTAAAAACGAACTTTATAGGGATAGGTCCAAGGAACTGTGGAAATGTCCATGAATCAAAGCATAAAAGAAGTCTTCTAACTTTTTTTCATACGACGAGTCATCATATCAGAATCCCATCAAGTATAACTAGACTTGTTAATTTGACTCGTACTTGATTACCCAATCAATACCTAAATTGTACCCAAAATTGGGTATTGGGTATTTACAATCGACAGGTGAATCAATTAGAGTTCAGAGCTTACATAGTTACATGTATTTGTGTTCAACATCAGGACCCGAGCCCAAGCTTGCTGAGAGTCTATGTCCGTTTTTAAAATAAAATATGTTCCATAACTTCAATATGTACATTTATTAAGAGTATCAACAATGTATACAAGTAGTAATACAATATTGCATGAAGTCAAACAAATAGCATGGTTTAATCATTAGTATGCATCATACTATATAGGTTCCTAATTCCTAAGCCCCTTTTGATGTATATTGTGGCTACATACATTAACATATCCTTGAAAGGAATGTTTAAGCTTTAAACCACTAATCAACTGTACTGTCACTCTCATAATTACAGTTTTCTGAGGTGACAAAACAATAATACTCAATTATAATGCTTTTTAGTTTTTAATTAGTAAGCATGTTTTCTTTCTACAACATCTCTGTTCATTCTTCCAAATCTTGCTTTTATAAAGATTTTAGCGATATTGTAGCTTTATTGATATGTGTCATGAGAAGGGTACAGACTTTTGAAAAATTCTGTGTCCTGGTGCAAGAATGGCCAAAGGATCATAAGTAGATTTTCTTTGTTTGAAGATTTCCCATCTTGGACCAAAGTGTTCTTTCCACTCTTCCTGTGTGCTGTAGTGGGGCAGATACTGCTTGACACCTAGTCGCCCTGATTCGCAGAAATCTAGAATCCTTTTGTTCTGACTCAAGATATGGTCTAAGCCGTCACTTCCTGTCGAAGAAGGTACTGCAGAGGATAGAAATGCCACCAAATAAAAGATATCCTCTTCTGGAATTACAACTGAAGTTCTGTTGTCCCACCTAAGAAAAAAAAAACATAAATTTTAATCATGTAATTTTTTGGAGTCATATAATTGCTATTTGCTAATCACTTAATGTTGAAGAAATCAATTAGTATGTAGTAGTGTAGTACTTGGATTTATTTACTGGATATATAAGAATGGGGCCATTGCTTGTGTCCTTAAGAATGTTTCCGAACACTTGGCCTGCGAATCTGTGGATGCTGCTCTTGGGGATTAAGAGGTTGAGCCATGGGTGTGGCACTTCCCATAACCCCTTTGATCGCAGTTTGATCTCAGATACATGAACTCGATCTAAGAAGTCGATGTATGAGACTTCTGCTACAAAAAGAGTAGACGGGATGTAGCTTAGTTGCGAAAGCAAGAGCTTGATTTCCTGCACCAAGAAAAAATGTAATTAGAAATGGGAAGAATTAGTTTAAGTCATGTAATGTTATACTGCCAGTCGAGTAGCTGGTTGTACCTGGTCTGCAAGAGCAGCTTCCTCATGCTTAAAGTATTTTGCCATTTCTAAGCAGTAAAGTGTTTTCCCATCTGAACTGAATTGACTAGCTTGAACTGGATCTTGTGGATTGAAAGATGTTCTCCAGTTATTCAGAAGACCTGTTCTGTTTATTATGACGAAACCTTCAATGTAATCAAATGTTTCCTTTGCTGCTATGAGCTGTTCTTGCTCTCTTACAAATGTGTCGAAGTCTGAATACAGAACTCTGATCCATTTCACCTGCATAAGCAGATGTTCTGTTAGTTAGCTAGCTAGATATATAAAGAGGACCGAGAAAGATTTTGTTCTTCATACATTAAAAACTTCCTCCTCCTGGAAATAATAGGCCATCCTAAAAAAAATACTATGCCACTTTCCAAATTTAGTAAGTTAAACTCCGAACTTTCCCATGTTTACCTTTATTAAGTCACAATGTTAGATAGCAGACGGAGTATATACCTTATTAGGGGCAGGTTCGAGAGAAATTCTAGCTCGAGTGATGATGCCAAATTGTCCAAGTCCTCCAAGAACACTATGAAAGAGTTCTGCATTTTGATTCTTGGAACAGTTCACCACTTCTCCTTTACCTGCATTAAGTCATTTTCCAATAAATTCTAGTATGAGCATAATTATTACTAATATTAGTGGGGGCTTATCGCGTATTTCTATTTCAGGATAAGAAGGATCAAGCTGCAACAAGAGGCCAGGTGTGATTAATAACTTTTTAAATTCTAATTTCAGATAACAGCATAATTATGTAGGACAAAGTTCAAACAAATTATCTACTGTGTTTGCCAATGTTTTTCTTACAAGTGTATTCTTTACTTTTCCAAAAGATAGAAAAAGAAAAATGAAAGATAAAATAAAATTATAATCATGTTGATTTTGATGGATTTTTGGATTCAAACACACCTGTAACAACCTGAAGTTGGTGGACATTGCTAATCTGTGGACCGTGTCGAAAAGCCTGTCCACTAACACCAGCATTGGACAAAGTCCCTCCTACAGAAAGATGAAGATAATCTGTCCAAGACTTTGGTGTTAACCCATATTTCAGTGTCTCATGCAGGATGTTAATCCAGAGTTCACCTCCTGAAACATCAGCATAAGGTTGGACGCCTCCATTTCGGACTACTTGTATTGGATGATGCACTCGAATCGATCCCATATCGATCACGATACCTTGGTGGGCTTGGGATTGGCCTTGAAGGGAATGGCCACAGCCTCTTGCTGCTACTGTAAGGTCAGAACTCTGTCCCATTTTCCAAACATGTTTTATGGTTTTGGCTATGTCAGAAACTGACTTTGGGTGAAGAACTGCCAAAGGGTGGAACTGATATCTGTTGCCAAAATCACGGGCTGCATGATGTATCTCCTCGAAGCTAAGTCGGCCTTCGAGTGGAAGAATATCTAAGGGTAGAAGAGGAGTAGCCATAATAGTGCTTATGAACAAGATTATAAAGCATTCCTTAAGGTAAAAACTACTAGAATTAGTTAATTGAAGCTTCATCTTATTGTGTTTTTCACGACTGGTATATCGAAAACTTATGAATTTTGTGATGTTTAGAGATTGCAAGATGAACACGAAGATGAAAGGTGTTTGTTTTATAGCAAGATTTTAGGGTAAGAGATTCCAAGAAAATGAAGGGAATTTAAAGGTGATGTTGGGTGCCTCAGTCAACTTCTCTTTCTTTCTTACCGTATGAAGACTGCCAACTACATTGGTGGAAAGAGTTTTTAATTTTTTTATAATAAATTTATAAGATTTTCTCTCTTTTTATGTTGAAAGATTTTAGTGTAAGATGCTATCGAATGTGCAATTTACAATTTTATTAAGAGGAAACAGGCCACAACAAAATAAAGATATTCACCAAATCTGTTATCGAACACTTTTTCCCAACAGTATCCAGCACAAAGGCCATCCTTTTCTCCTTAGTGGGATCATTTATGACATTCGAAATACTCTCTCTGTTCTCAAATAATCTTTCTCTTACGTTTTTTTTGAACAAAAAATCTAGTAGGATGAGATAATAGTCAGATAATGTGAGCAAGAATATTTTTCATTCTGAATAAGTGAAATGTTTTTTTTTTTTTATTTTAATTTTAATTTTTTATATATGTCCTAAAAGGAATATAGGAAGATTATTTGTGGAAAAAGTGATTAACTAGTACACTTTATTGTGAAGTAGTGTGGACATAATATTCATATTGTTGAAACATACTATAAAGAATCAACAAAGATTTTATGTTCATACCTTTTCTAGGATTGCCTTATTTCATCATTTATATCAACTCCATAAGTCACAAATTCAATTTGTACTCTCTCCGTCCCTTTATGTTTGCCCTATATTTCTCTTTAACTCTTTAAAGTGTCTCTTACTCTAACTCTTGGAGATTGCTCCATTACCTTATTAGGTAATTTTTCCCATTTGCAATCCCACTTGCTCTCTCTATGACTCTATCTCTCTCATCAACCCCACTCACAAACCATGGGCATATATTTGCTTTGTTTCTCAAAAAATTGAACGAACATAACAATATGAAGCAAAGAAAAAAGGACGGAGGGAGTATTAAACTGGAAATGGTCCAAATTTAAAAACATTTGTTACTAGTTGTCAACAATAGAATGAGCGAGCCATGGTCAAAACTACTTTTAAATCAAATAGAATGAATGAGCCATGGTCAAAACTTCTTTTTAAATCTTTATTTAAACCCATAATAGGTATTTGTAAAATGCACCGCACACTTGCAGATTGAATTAATATGTTTTATACTCGTGCACCTAATCAAACAGCTTAAATATGACATATGCTCTTTACTTGAAACATGGTCCAACTCAAATCTAACGTATACTTCCTCTGTTCTCTTTTAACAACAACGTTAAACTTTTAGTGTATTTTGCATGAAAGATAAAGGAAATTTCTCAAGTGATTCCCAACTCACAAGCAGGTGTGATAGGAATTGAACAATACAGTCGATATCACTATTTCACCACCTCAATCTTGTTAGGGTAGTTTGTACATATAGTGCCAATGTAGTTAATTTATTTGCATGGAATAAAACCATATGAATGGCATTGAATTGTCGTAGATGTTGGATATTGAGTGTACAAATCAAATCTAATCAAAAGATATGATGAGAACGAAGGAAAATAGAGATGGTGAATTGATGTTGGGTTTGATGAGAAAGAGCAATCGAGGAGGTACAAAAATGGGTCCATGGGACATGTGAAGATCAAATGGGCTAGTTTTAATGGGGTGCTAGGATGGGGTGAAAGTGTACCCATTTGTGGCCCTTTGTTCTTGTGTAGGATAGGACACTTTGAAGGAAAATATTGCCAAATAATTTTAATTATTAATTAATTTGATTTGAAGCTTTAAATCCCAACAACTAGACAATATCAAATGATTCTTTAATTTTTCATTATGTAATAACGCTGCTCATGTTTAATGCAATACTTCTATTCCAAATTTTGTCATTACTTGTTGCTTCTACACAAGTCGGGTTTCGTTGACCTAATTTGACGTTAATGTAATTCATATAAGAGTAAATAAGTTATTGTTGTAGTAATTTTTCTAGTGAATTTTTAGAGGATATCTAAACATTATTTCAAAATATCCTTTATCTATTCTCCCGTCTTATAAAGGCGGTAAAGTTTTGGGTGAGACGGACTCACGTGAGTCCACTATCATGTTTTTGGTGTTGCGGGCCTCACGATTGGGTTTAGTTAGCCCGCGCCTTTTATTGGATTTTTGTTATTGAGTCCGGTCTCACGTGAGTCCAGTCTCACACAAAACCTTCTTTATAAAGGCATATCCTATGTATTTGTCATACATTTCAATTTTCAACAAGTTGATTTGTGAAAGTGGCAAGGAGCATCATCATTTAAGACAACTTTGACAATGTCATCAAAGTTTCATTCCGTCAATGTTGCTAACATATATTCATATACATTTCTTATAACAACTCTACTTGACACTCTATAGTTATAGGTACAATCAAGTACTTGTATTTATAGTTGTATTTTAAGATGGTGGATTCTTTGATATAATATTATTTTATGACGTGCACGAGCCATGTGAAACAAGAGTCAATAAACATATGGAGGACTATTAAAATATACGACATTGCAATACACAATTGTTGGATTGAGATGACTTCTACCAATTCTTGAATACGCCATTAGAGATGATCTTGATTTAATCATAAACTTTTAATTCGTGAAAAAAATAAGATTGAACCAAGTGACAAAGCCAAATAATGCATAGATTATATAAATAAGACTTTAACTTGAAATCGCTATGATAAGGATACAATAATCATTGCCTCCTTTTATTTATTTATTTATTTATTTATTTATTTTTATTTTTTATTATTTGCAATAAAAAGGTACTCCTATTTATTGACTTCGATTTTAACTATGAGATTACTGCCTCCATATAAGAGTCCTTAATTACCAATATTAATTCAAGTGGAATGTTGTTTTCATTCTATTCCATCAATATATACTAATCATAATTAATAATGCATAACTATTAACTATTCAAATAATGAATCATGCATAATAATTTTGGAATGCCACTTGGTAGGCATAGATTAGACATAATACAAAGACATGTAAAAATTCAAATTGGTCTAGCTAGTTATATGCTATTGGAAGCGAGAATTAATGCTTAAGACAAATTAGAGGTGTTAAAAGGTGACAAGAAATGCTCTTAGGATGCTTAATTAAAATCTTTATTTGGTTTTATTTAACGATCAAATCAATTAGTACTGTATTTAATCTTGTTAATTAGCAAATTAAAACGCCCAAGAAAAAGATCACTCTTATCTTGTTCCCCATCGCACTTCCAAGCTATTCTTGTCACTGCTTTTTTGCCTCATGCTTCCAAGCAAACCAATTTTGTTGGTTAGATTAACAAATGATGCAAATCAAGTGACATTTTCGTAAGTGAGTCAATAATTTATTACCAAGAAAATATATACATATGTTAATAAAGTGTTAGATGGGGCTTGACTGCACCCGTAATGGGAGTTCACTTTATAAGTCCAGAAAAGTTCCATTTATCTCAAAATCATATGACAATGAGAGGGAATAGCCCTTACCTTAACTTTTATAAGTTGGACACAATTGACTTTTATTGTTTCTTATAATATGGGATACCACATCCCAAGCAGATTTGACAATACATTTATACTAATATATACAAGTATTATCATATGAAATGTTATTCTTTAGATATTAACATAAACTTTCTAATATAATTAAATTTGCAATAATTTTTATGAATGTATATTGTACATTTATTATGGTATGTGTTAAATAATGATAATAATGCATATTGAAAACTATACGAAGTCTAAATAAGTCGAACTTTCAAATTCGACAGGGCTGTTATCTTTTTAATTACTTCGTACTTTGTATTTTTTCCCTTTTGAGGGACCATAAACATTGATTAATCAAACTAGTAATTGGGTCCAGGCTATGTCTCGAATCATTATACATGGCTTGATCATTAATATACGTTCGTTTAATTTATGATTCAATTTTTGTTGCAATTGAATTTGTTATTCACATTGTTGTTTGCTAGACATCAAATAACATAAGATATCACATAGCTTGGTGGCAATACTCAATTTTAAACTTAAAGGTTACATGTTTAAAATGCTTGTAGAGAACTTTTTTATTACAAGTGTATAACATGCAATGAGAAGCAAATGGATGGGAAAGTACCTTTTAAATTTTCTTTATAAACAAAATTAATGTGTGCCAAGTGTACATACTAGTTTTGTAAAATAAGACCAGTGCCTTTTTGGTGCAGCAGACCACCTGCTACCAAGTCGGCAAAATAACTGACTCAGATGCGCGCATATCAGATTACTATTCACGTGCATGTAGGAGTTACTAGTATTGTCAGGGTTACTTGTATTTTTCAGGTGTTACTTGTATTTTTTTTTCCAAGAGTTACTTGTATGATTACATATTTAGGGGTTACTTGTATATTTTTTTCAAGAGTTACTTGTATAGATTACTTATTCAGGGGTTACTTGTTTTTTTTTTTTTTGTTTTTTTTTTCAGGGGTTACTTGTATGAATTAGTTATTTAGGGATTACTTGTATTTTTCAGGGGTTACTTTTTTTTTTTTTCTTCTTCCAGGGGCTATTTGTATGGATTACTTATTCAGAGGTTACTTGAATGGGTTAATTAAAGGGTTACTTAAATAATTACTTATTCAAGGGTTACTTGAATGAGTTACTTCAGGGGTTACTTGTATGAGTTACTTATTCAAGAGTTGCTTGTAGGCCCCATACCAAACTAGTAACACCCTACAAGTAACCCCCGACCAAAACTAGTAACACCAAACAAGTAACCCCTGACCAAAACCAGTAACACCGTACAAGTAACCCCTAACTAAACCAGTAACACCCTACAAGTAACCCTTGACCAAACCAGTAACACCGTACAAGTAACCCCTAACTAAACCTGTAACACCCTACAAGTAACCCTTGACCAAACCAGTAACACCGTACAAGTAACCCCTAACTAAACCAGTAACACCCTACAAGTAACCCCTGACCAAACCAGTAACACCGTACAAGTAACCCCTAACTAAACCAGTAACACCCTACAAGTAACACTCTATAATTAATCTGCTCATATTACTATTGTTGTTTCTGTTGCTGATTTTTTTGACGAAGAATGTTCAATCGAAGATTCCACGAAAAAAATGAGCTCACATATCTCCGATTCTCATTGATTTCACTACTTCAAATGTTGTTGATGATCTTAAGCTTAATTAATCGCAATTTTCACAGCAATTTGACACCCAAATTCTACAATTTCGGGCTTTAATTGCATCAATTTGGTAAAGAGGAGAGAGAAAATGGGTTGAGTAGAGATATGCTTGTTGGTGATGAATGGTTTGATTTGAAGAAGAAACTAAGAAAATAGGAGAAAGAAAATGGGTAGAGTAGAGATATGGTTGTTGGTGATGTGTGGTTTGGCTTGGATAAGAAGCTAAGAAAAGAGGAGAGAGATAAGGAGAGAGAAGACTTATGTATTTTTTTTTTAAAAAAATAAATAAAATTGTGGCTGACCACACACATGCAAAAATTTGTGATAAGACCCTGGCCTCTTAAACATTTATAAAGCGATTGTGTATTTGTGTTGCCGAGTATCTGTGTATCACCCACTCACTGAACACCCACTTTATAAAATTAACTCTTTCCTAAAAGCCCTCATTCATCACTACATGACATTGGACATTGCATATAATCTAACGGAAATTTTCACATTTGCTACCACTAAAAACACCACGCTTCACATTTGCTACCTGTTTGAATTTTTTTTTTATATTTTACTACCACCTAAAACAGAGTTTGTTAAAAATCACTACCATATGCCTTATTCTGTTACTATTTCCGTTAGTGGGCCCACTCCACCGTTTAGCCACCCCTCCAACCACCTTGCAGCCACCCCTCCTCCTCTCTGCCACCCCTCACCTCCCCCCTCCCCCTGCCGGCGCTGGTGCCGCCGCGCGAACCCACCCCCTCCCTTTCCCCCACCAATCCCCCTTTCCCCGTTCTTGAGCTCCGACCCCCACCCCGAACGAAAACCACCCCCTTTCCCCTTCCCTCCACCGGAAATCGGCCCCCTTCCCCTGATTCCCCCACCGAAATCAACCCCCTCCCCTTCCCCTACCCTTTTCGGTCGTCCCTAACCCTAAACCACCACCCCAAAACCACCCTAATCCGGCGAACTCCCCCTTAAATATTCCGACGAAATAAATATATTTTCACTATCTAATTCTTGATCAACAATACTTCACGGTCGCTCGGCATCACCAAAGTTTTCAAAGGACGAGGCACCACCGGTCGTCGGACCACCGCCAACGGTGAAGCTGACTGGCCGTGAGTTTCAAGAGAATGCAACAAGTTAGCCGATTGTCACGGGTCGTCTCCCACACCAAGGATGGGCGTCAAGAGGGTCACTAGGCAGCAAGGCAACAATCGGGGCTAGGGGGCTTGCCTTAGTGCTCAGCTAAGCACTTCCCCCTATAGAGCTTTATATAGTACCTTGCTTCAAATCCTAGTGAATACCCACTTGACAGTAACACAATAATGGGCCATTTGGACGGGCTAATGGGCTCAAATTTTGGGGTCCACCATATTTTGGGCCAAGGAAGACCATGGAGGTATCGATTTTCCAAACGGAGGTCCCGAATTATGAGTTTGGGCAGCAAGCAGCCCGGAATACGTTAGAAGCTTCTAGAAGGTTCCGGGCTTATCTAGAGTGGTCGTTTGATGGAGTATTCTAGAGGGGATGTCTCTAGAATATTCAAGGGTCTTCATGTACATAGTAGAAGTGTCTAGGGTTTTCTTGTATGTACATAAGAGTTGTAGTGTTCTAGAATGTTCTAGGGTGGTCTTGAACATTCTAGCTAAGGAAGTGTGTAGAAACCTCATTGTATCTATGTTCCTTTGGAGGTGGGAACGCTCTAGAGTAGTGTAGAGAATGGTAGTCTAGAACCCTCCATTTGAGGAGGTTAGGAACTCTCTAGATACTTAGGGGCTAGCTTGGATGCTTATAAATAGGCCATCCCATTCATTTGTACATTTCAGCCAACACAAGCCAACACACTTACATTTTCTCTCAAGTAATCAAAGCATACTTTGGAAATCTCTTGTGAGCATCTTAAATATCTTACTTAGCCAAATTCGTAGCACACTTAGCCTAGCAAAGCAAGGGGAGTCCTAACTAGGAGATTAACGGGTGTTATCGACTAGTGGACCGCGTACAAGGGGACTTAGACAAATAAGTCAGCATGTGACACGATGCACTTGCATAATTTATCAGTGTAGTTACATATCTAAAAATTGCTATAAATGAGTTTAAATTATATCAATGTGAAACAAATTATATTAAAATTGTTGATAAATTAACAAATTACATACATAAAATTATATGCATAGTAATTAATTTACTTATAATTTATATTATTTACTCATAATAATTGAGTTGTTATATTTTGGAAGCATTTTAACGATAATTTTTTTTTTTTTTTTGACGGGAACCGAGCAATCAAGCTTTATTAATCATTCAAGAAGCTTAAATCAGCCATTACAACTTCAGTGATACACAAAGGGACTTCTTCCATCCATACACGAAGTGAGTCGAAAGAAGAACATAACTTGGCAAGAGCATGAGCCACTTGATTACCGTTCCTTTTAACAAAAGAAAAATGACAGGATAAGCAATTACTAGCAAGCTGGAGTATGTCATGAACGATCAAACCAAATGCAGTAGCGGGTTATAAATGAGTTAAATTAAATCAAGGAATTTTTGTCAATTACTACATTAAAAATAGTTTTTGTGAATTACTATCCTAAAATAAAAGTTGTTAATTACTAAATTAAGTTGATAAATTCTACGATTATTATCGAAGTGTTTTTATCGGCCAATTAATTGTACTTATGACGTCATATATGAGCTAAAAGCTAATTAAATCATATTTAATCCAATTAATCTATTTAAATTATAAACGTTCTAATTTTTTTTTTTTTTTTTAAAAAAAATCTGGTAATTAATCTTATATTGTCATTAAACCTTAATCAACTAACTCTAAACGGCTAATTCTCCATTAAAAACCCCAAAATTGTTCATCGGTTTTTGTAGCTCAATAATTTGCAAATTCACACAAATCTTTGTGAAGGATATTCGAAAGTTCCCTCTGTGTAAGGTAACATGTAATTGTGAAAATTTTGGGTGTCAATAATTTCACATTGAATATGCACAAATATTTAATAACATCCGGTTTACACTAATTAGTGTAAATCAGGCTGAAACACTCACCGTCCAAACCACCACTCATGTCGCCACTCCCTTAGCTTCTTCCAAGAATCCGGCATCCCCCTCTGATTTCGACCTTGCTAACCACCCCAATCCCCCGATTCCAGCGCTTTTGACCTCCCCCCATCCCTTGATTTGTCGAGTTTGAAGTCCGGGATTACAACAACTCCGAATACCTCGACCCCAATTGCATATATACCTTATTGTGGGTATCTATCATATCATTTCACCTCATCTACTCTGATGGTGGCAAACATGGCAGCGGCGGAGGTGGTGATGACTATGGCGGCAGAGGTGACGATGACCACAACTATGAAGGGAAAAATATGAGGACTTGCAGTTGGTAACAGAGAGGGAGAAGGGGGTTGAGGTTTTGATGGAGGAGAGAGAATTTGAAGGTTTGTTAATGGTAGAAATGTTTAGTTTTGAGGAGAGATAAAGATACGGGATGAAAGTAGAGCCTTTGGGTTAACTTTTGCATTTTGTGTTTATTATTTTTATTTTGATACTCTGTTTTTGTGAAAAAAAAGGGTCACTTTTGTGGAAAAAAAGGGTCACTTTTGTAAAAAAAAAAAAGGGTAACTTTTAAGAAAAAATCAAAATATAGATCACTTTTATAATAAAAAGGGTCACTTTTAATTTGTAAAGAAAAAGGGTCACTTTTATAAAAAAAAAAAAAAAAAAGGGTCATTTTTCGCAAAAATGTTCGATGTACAATGAAATTATTGTAAACCGGGGGCATGCAAAAAGAGTTGTTGAATATGCTTAGCATTTGTTACTTGATTTAGTTGTTCCATTGAGTAAACAAAAAGTTATTGCTACATGTAAGGCTTTTTTTTTTTTTTTTTTATTTTAGTTTACTTACTAATCTTGTAATTATATTTTTATGGTATGACTACTTATAGAGAGAAGTGAACATTCAAATTCTCGTTGTATGAGCAAAATCAACTACTTGTATATAAATACAAAATTCAAACAAATCAATCATCCTAGCTAATAGCTATCCTTTTTGTTTTAATGCACTAAACATACAATTATATCAGATTGAAAACACTTTTCTGTATAGGCATTTTTAGCTCAAAATCAAATCTATTGATACAAAGTTTTCTAGAACATGTTGAATTGTTGAAGACACTTTTGTACTATATATAATTTAATACATACACATTAATTTGATGTTAACTTAATGATGATCATGGATTATTTTAATTGGTTGACTTAAAAATATGCTTGTAACGCTTATATGAATCCATTAGCATGAGAAATGGTTAGGTTAATATCCAATGACAACGTATCAAGGTCGAGAGCACCATCATAGCTTCAAAGAATATAATATGTATGTATATGTAGACAATATAGTGGTGGACAAAAATTGTTTTAGTGTCCAAAGTTGCTTCTTCTACTAGTCTTTGAGTGGTGACCACCATCTTTTCTTGTTTCTTTGACCTTAATTACTTGACTCACCTTTATACGAGAGCTTTTGAATTGTAATGTGGAGTATAAATGGAAATGTAAATGTAATTACTAAGTTCATGACCTTCTTGTCAGTCTGTTGGTTTTTAAAAGCATTCTTTAAAAGGTTAAATTAATGGTTAAAATCTATGTCAGATTTTTATACTCTATTAATAACGATTACTAAATTTTATAATCATTAGTGATAAATTTATATAGGTATACTTGGAGGGCAAGGCCAAGTATCCTAAGATAGGTCAAAATATTGTAGGATATATTTTACAATATTCACAATTATCTTGTTTCCTAAAATATATCCCAATAATTAGTTTAACTACGCACTGGCGCACAATAATTTACTTCTAATGAAGACTCCTATTTTGGTCCCTAACACACGCTTAAGGCCCTGTTCTCTTACGTTGAAATTCAGTTCAGTTCAATTCAGCTCAGTTCAGTTCAGCTCAATTCAGTTTAGTTCAGTTCAGTTCAGCTCCTAATTTCCTTCTCTTATGAAATATTCATTTCAGTTCAGTTCAGTTCAGTTCAGCGTTCAGCTGAGTTCAGTTCAGTTCAGTTCATTCAATGAGAACAGGCCCTAAGAGTATATTCCAACCTTATGCATTACTTGATTAGACTTGGCCTATCCATATATGAAACATATGAAGACGAAATAATTTTTTAGAATTACTTATATCTTGTCACCCTAGCTAATAAATCCTTTGTTCCTTAGCAACTCTTAATGCTCATATTTTGAGCTTCAATCAATTTCTTCTATCATGCATGATAAAAAAAATTATACAGTACAAAATTGAGACTTTGATCGAAACTATACATGTAAAATGATTATGACCATTAAAAATGCTATACATTTTAAAATGATTATGACCATTTCTAAGGATTCATGAATGTAAACTATTTTACATATTCATAATCATCATTTTTTTTTCAATTCACATTCATGTCACATCTAATTAATAAAACTTCTTACCATATCTTTTTTTACAAAACTAAGGGATGAGTGTTTTGGTAGATATTTTTAAACCACCAATCAACATGTCTACTATTTCTATTGTTTGTTTTGCTATAAAGTTATACATTGTATATAGGTATATCAGGCCTTCAACTATTAATTTCACATACATAGTTCCTTTTATTAGCTTAGTGGCCTGGTTTGAACACTCCTTTCTAAAAAGAAAGTCAAATTATTTTAAAACAACAAATTATGAGTCGAGTATAGGAACAATTTGAAAAAGTTGATAATATAGATATGTATATACAACAATACTCAGAATAATATTTATAGAATTGAGATTGCCATTAGTGAATTGAAGTAATATAATGAATACTTCATCTATATTTTTTGGTGCACAATTTTCAACATAGGCTAATTCGGATTCGGAGATTAGTTTTCAACAAAGCTATTGAATACATTTGGTGCTCAATTTTCAACAAAGCTCATGTGGGCTTTGTTCAACATAGGCCCAACTCTGATATTTTTGGAACATAAATTGAACTTGGTTTGGTTTGCCATTTCCAATTACTCTCACATAGTCGTATGGTTTGGTTTGGTTTGCCATTTCCAATTACCTAATTGATCAAATCTTTATACGAGAGTGTTCAGACATGTAAACCTTTTTAACTGTTTTTTTTTTTTTTTTTTTTTTTTTGGTGCAAATGAGCTATGAGTGGTGATACCAATTAAAATTTAAACATACTTTTCGTAACAACCTCATTAATCAAAATTGCACCAATACTTTTGAAACAAATTTGTTATTACAGTGAAAATAAGTTGTGATTCAACCCGCCTTAAAATTCTATCTAATTGAAAATCATACAACATTTACAATAACTAAGGCTTACAAATTATTAGTTTAACAATTTTGCAAATGATAGATGTTGAAAATTAATACTTTTACATACGAAACGCATTTCCAATATCACATTATTGTAAAATCCAAATCTAAAGCTTCAATCTTGCTGTGAATAATTTTAAATAGCAGATTTTCTTGAATGAACAAACTTTGACAAATTCTTAGTGGCTTATTATAGCTTGAGTGACACATGATTTGTGATACGACGTACATATGTGATAATCCTTGTTATCATACTAACAAGTTACATACTATGTAGATCTTTTAGGTAGCTCACATACTAAGATACTCCACAATAAAGCGTGTTTGGCTTAAAATAGTAAAAAATAAATAAAAAATTTACCGTGTTATTTTGTCACTAGATTTGCATTTGATAGCTATCTTTGGTGGTCGGGGAGTTACAACCTATTCAGGTCAAATAAAGTTAACCACTTGACCAACTTATAAGCTTTCTTCTCATATCAAGGTTTATAGCATGACTAATGATCCTATACACAAAATGAACACAAAATAATATGTACCATTTGTTCAAAAGAAAGTCACCCAAAATATCAAATAAGCCAAATTAATCCTTATTATCAACAATCCTTGTGAATCTAAACTAATTAACATATTTACTTCATGTTCTTGTTTGATCTTACAGGACCAGAGACCCCTTTAAAGCTCGGAGATTTCTGATGAGAAGAAGAATAATTACACCTGTTACTAACCTTGCTAAACCCACTACTAGTTGCCTCACTATTTATCGACGACATTGGTGAGAATAATTTATGCTTGTAAGGTGAATCACTGTCCGAATAAGCCTCAAAATGTAAAGGCCTTAGCCTCGGGGAGCTTGTTGATCGCGTTCTTGCCTTGGCAGATTCCGTTGCAGCCATGTAAGTTGGAAGATTAATAGGAGAACTAGCATGTATGATGTCTTCACCATATGAATTCTGCTTCTTATGCTTAGGGAATGATTTTCGAGGGGTGGATGTAATGTCCAAGTTGTTCAGGTCATCTATGTTCCTCAACTTACCTCTGATTTTTTCTTCTCTCTTCGATATTTCATCTCCGACATACTGCTCTAGCCAGTACCTAAGCCGGCCTTGAGAATTTCCATCTAGTACAGCATCTGCAGAATGCTGCAGGAAACAACTTTCTTCAGGAAAAAAACTTAAATACAGTACTAAGTTTAACAAAAATTCGAAGTTTAAATGACTAGTACCCTGTGATTAAATGAATGTGCTTTGATCTTCTTGCTTCTCAAAATAGCCTCTTTTTTTCTAAGTATGATGTCAATTTCCTCTTCTTTTGTCATAAGTTCATCATCCAACCTTCTCAGCCTACATAATTGTATCTGCATTGTTCGTCACACCATTTATTAGTCATATTACAAGCTAGTTAAAACATGTACATATTCGAAGCCAATATCAGTAAAGAGAGATCATAGAAAAACGTCAAAATACCAATTGATCCTACACAATCTCCTCTTTCGAAATGCTTTCATTTAGAACTGAGGTGAGACTAAGGACTAAGACTGTGTGATAGCCAGCGAACAACGATTTAGAGTAACGTCTATCAATACCAATTGATCTCACTAATCATCCAACACTAGGAAACCGGATTAGTGAGAATAGCATTAACTTTGGGACCGAATTAAACAAATTCATTCCTGATTTAGTTCTCAGTTGTAAATGACTAATTCAAATTACATATCGCAATCAAGAGACAAATGACAAACATAAAATCAAACAGACAAACATTATCATCTGACACTTCAAACTTATCTCATTTGTTTACAAGTCATTTTTGACAACTTTTGTTGTGTAACAAAACAAAATTAATGAACTACTAATTTGGATAGAAAGAAATTGAATAAAAACAATGCCAAATTGAACTTATCAAATATGCAATTCCTTTGGTCCCCAGTATACTTGAAATATTAATATTATCACTTCAAAATAACGTTGTTGCATATCCTATTTTTCATGACTGCTACTCTTTTGGTCCCCAAATTTCTCTCGGTTTTGACTATGGCATGATCATAAATTCAAATTTTCTTTTTTTTTTTTTCTACTTAATTATAATTTGAACATCTTAGTTTAAAATTAAGGTGCTATTAGGATGAATAAAAGGCACCACCATCTATTCCTAGTAGGCTAGTACAATCATGACCACCGTGATCACCACCCACAAGTGCACCACGCCACCACCATAATCCATCATGCTACCGCGAAATGCTCACTCACACTAACCCCATCTAGGGATGATAGCGGCGGTAGTGGCAATAGGCATTTGGTACTACTACCATGAATTATGGCTCTACAATTATTGGTTGTGTTAGTCATGTTAGCTTGTTAGGAATGTACAATTAAACTTCAATCTACCTAAACTAATAGGTAGATTGCCTACTATAATTATGCAAGTACATCATTAATTGATTAGTTATTAAGTAAGTTATTCTTTTTAACACTCGTTACACGTCTTTTAACCATGGTACATACCACAATCGTTAGTACTATATCTTACAAGGTACAGCTAAGGCTATTTCGCGTTTTCGCCCATGTGCTCCCAAGATACACGCATCTATGCAAGCAAAGAATGAAATAACAACCTTACACTAATCACAACCATCTACAAGTAGATTAGAATATCAATTTAACTAAGGGCCTGTTCTCATTGGCTGAACTCAGCTGAACTGAACTGAACTCAGCTGAGCTGAAATGAATATTTTATAAGAGAAGGAAATTAGGAGCTGAACTGAACTGAACTGAATTGAGCTGAATTTCAACGTAAGAGAACAGGCCCTGAGTGAAATCGTAGAAAACAAGAAATTTTACCTTTGGGTTCTCAAGACTAAGATCTTGCAAATGCACATCTTCGTCGTCCTGAACCCGAATCAATTGACATCTTTTAGCACAAACTTCAGATTGGATCTTTGCAATAGATTGTAAGCACTTCAATGTAGTCATTGCTTGCCGTCTCACGGCTCGCCCTCGAATTATCGCTTGTAGCCTCACAAACCCCTTCATTGCCCTCAATGCTTTCCTTGCCTATACCAATTAGTCATACATCAAATGAGAACATAAACCAAATGGTCAAAACAACCATAAAAATTTTCCGTCTTCAGATTAGAACACCTTAAACTCTAGAGGATCAGGGTTTATAACAAACACTAGATTTCTTCTATCCAATGCTAGTAAAAATATACCATAAAATTTTTCAGTCTTGTCTTCAGATTAGAACACCATAAACTCTGGAGGATCCAGGTTTATAAAAACACTAGATTTTCCAGTCTCGTCTTCAGATTAGAACACCGTAAACTTTGGAGGATCCGGGTTTATAACAAACACTAGATTTCTTCTGTCGAATGCTAGTAAGAATTGAAAAAAGAGAGTTTAGGGTAGTTACCAAGTAACCGCGATAAACAGTTTGAATCTTGATTGCAGCTAGAGTTTGAAGATGAATTTCTTTCTCAGAATTCAACTGAGTGATTTGTTCATCATTTGTGATAATCTCAGAGCATTTTTGCAACTCGTTTTCGCCTTCGAAACCGTCTTTGCTAACTTCATCTTCAAATTTACTCTGTTTTTCCTCTGTTTGATGCTCTGTTATTTGTATAGATTTTGATTTTGTTGGAGTTGATACTGATGGCAATGTTTTTGTCCTTTTTAATCTCCCAAATAACCATTTTCTTCTCTTGATCTTTGTTCATTTTTTTTTTTATAAATCCAAACAATAAATAAAAATTCATCAATACAGAAATTTATGAAAATTACTAAAAATAGACATCAAATTTGGAGGGATTTATTTTGAAAAATAATTAAATAAATATATAAATAAAAGAATGTAGATTTCATTACCTTTTGTTGATGTTGTGTTTCAGGGAATAAAAGCCTTTTAATCAAACCCAACCAACTTCTCTTCTTAGACATTGTATTGTATGAGAAATGAATTTGTGTGAGTTAAGAGTTTGATGAGGAATTTTACGTGATCTATACTAATTCAATCACTCGGATATATCAACACATGTAGTCCCACCTGTCTCTAAGACAGATACTTAAATATTGACTAAGACCATTTTTAATCGCGATAATTTTTATATCAATATATCGCATCAGTGTTTGGATGTCATCTATTTTAGTTGGTTTAAGACTTTATGTTACTGGGATAATACTTAAAAAATGGACTCCAACTATAGGTAATCTTTCAATCTCTTTATTTTAAGTTCATTAACACGATCATATTTGTCATGCTTAGGGCCTGTTCTGATTGATTAAGCTGAACTGAACTGAACTGAATATTTTATGAGAGGAGGATATTAAGAACTGAACTGAGCTGAACTTAAATTGAAGAGAACATACCGTTAATTAAAATTGATACAAGTTATGAATAATGCAAGAAGTTAAAATATGCCGACTATTAATGAATAGGAAGGTGAACAAAACAGAATGTAATGATAAAATTAGCACTATTCCACTATCAGTATCAACATGCCCCATATGAACAAGAGTGTCAGAACCGATGGCAATGGGATGGCAATGGTAATTATGGCACTTTCCTCTCAAGGTATAGTTACATTTAACATTTTTTTTTTTTTTTATTTTTTTGTTTAATAAGATACAGCAAACAAAATACTTATACAGCATCTTCCCCAAACCATGGAGTTAGTTAGTTGGTTAAGTAGGTTAGGAGAGTATGACATTTAAGGGTTGCATTGAGTTGGTGAGTAGTTTGTCTTTCAACATGTGTAGGGTAGGAAATAAAGAATAAAGAGATTGTAAGGATCAATTTTATCAAAAGATAGATATGGGCATACTACAAGGGACAAATTAAATTTGAAATTAGGGAAATTTTAAGAGATAGGGAGTTACTTATATTTAGTTCACCTTTTTTTTATGCTAAACAAATTTGATTTAAACTTGTTTTATCCGATCTAATCTAATTTTATTGTCTAATATGACTTAAATTTGACCTTACATGTACAGTAATTCATATATATCAAATGTGAATTTTCCAAGTATATAATATTTGTAATTTTTTATTACAAAATTAGGACTTTTCACATTTGCTGAGCTGAACCGAAAAATTTGTTTTGAATTTTTTTTTATATTATTAAATTACGACCCAACAAGTGGTATCAAAACTAAATTTGATTGAGTTGTTCAAACCATCCATTAGAAGTCGTTTATGTTAGATGTTGTGCTAATAACCCATCTATTGATGTCGCCTTAGAGCTTAGTTCTATAGAGTCTAGATGTGTTGTTTACCTATATATGTTCTTTGGGGAGCATATGAACTAATGAACCTACACTGAGGAGTTAGGAGAGATTGTTAAGGGAATTGTTAAGTGCAGTGTAAGTAGTGCTGTCAAATTTCAAACCGAAACCGTTTAACTGCCCGAAACCGACCGACCCAAATGAGAACCGAACCGATTAAAAACCGATTTTTTTGAAACCGAAAACTGACCCGAACCGTATTTTAGTAAACCCGAAACCGAATCGACCCGAATAGTGTTAAACCGTATAAGAACCGAACCCGTTAACAAACCGAACCAAATATAAACCGAACTAAAAGAAAACCGAACCGAAAAAGAACCGAACCGTATCTAACCCGAAACCGGTTCCAACCCGAAACCGTTTAAATTGGCAAAAAACCGCTTACACCGAACCGTTAGCAAACTGCTACCCGTTTGCACCGAACTATTTAAAAACCGAACTGTTTGTAAACCGAACTGGTTATAAACCAAACCGTTTATGAACCAAACCGCTTTAAATCGAACCGTTTACAAACTTTTTTATATAATTAAATGGATTTTTTTTTTGACGGGAATATAATTAAATGGATTAAATATTAGAAATCTTAGAATATTTTTTTTTAAAATAGCAAGGCAAATCATTCATTAAGGATAATTAGTGTAAGCGTAAAAATTATAAAAACGTTATATTAATAAAATGTATAAATAGATAAATTTAAAAAGATCACTAATGAGTCTATAACTTTGTACTAATACATACGAATAACGATGATACGAATATTTAACTATGAGATGGTTAGATGCCATGTGTTAATAATGTGTACATATGATCGATTGAACTAATCAATATTACCTTGTTAATTAGTCATTAGTGTTTTCTTTCATTATACAAATCAAAGCACTTTGTAATATCTTCATAATTTCATGAAAATATATAATGATAAACGAGTCATAATTATCAGTCTTGTTAACTAATCAAGTATCGAATTACCAAATTGCAAATTTCCATTTCACAAGAATTCATCAAATCATGATTATGATACTATGCGTAATATATAAATGATTAAATAAGAAGCATATAATAACCTAATTGTAAACACAATAATACATTAATACACTAACTCTTATAATCTACTTCGTAATAAACTAGTAAGATCAGTATGACTAGGGGTGCTAATCGGGCGAGCCGAGCCCGAACTATGGTCAGCTCGGCTCGTGATCGTTTAAATTTGTTCGAACTCGAACCGAGTTCAAACCTTTAAGAGTCGAGCTTTGACCGAGCCGAGCTTTGACTAAGCGTTGACCGAGCCGAACTCGAACTGTTCACGAACAAACTTGATTTATTCTTATCCCTAGTTTACTTGTCTTCTTTATTGTTTATTATTAATTTTTTTTATTTTACAACAAGTTTATTTTTTTAATAATGAAAACACTAACTTATTATTGTGTAATATCTATTGATAAATATATTTATATTTATATACATGATTTCTTTATATGAAAAAAATAATCGAGCTTGTTCACGAACTTTCGAGCCGAACTTGGCATAACTCAGCTTGGCTCGTTAAGGTCTCGAGCCGAGCTCAAACCCGAGTCGAGCCACCACGAATCGAGCTTTGACCGAATCGAGCTCGAATAGTTCACGAATAGCTCAGTCTCATTATCACCCCTAAGTATGACTAAACTTGAAACAGAACATAATATGTATTTATAAAATCAATGAGAATTTTTTTATAATATGATGCCTAAATAGTAAATATGAAATGATTCGCGACTTTATATAAAACTTGTGAACGCAAAAGGTTAGCAAGTACTATCAAATTTCAAACCAAAACCATTATTTAACTGCCCGAATCCAAACAACTCAATAAACAATTTATTTTTTGAAACCGAAAACCGACCTGAACCGTAATTTAGTAAACTTGAAATGGAACCGATATGAATAACGTTAAAGTGGTTAAACCATCGAAAAACCGAACCAGTTATAAACTGAACCGAAAAAGAACCGAACCAGTTAAAAACTGAACCGAAAAAGAACCTAACCAGTTATAAACTGAACCAAAAAAGAACCGAACTGTTTCTAACCCGAAACCGTTTCCAACCCGAAACTGTTTGAACCGGGATAAAAACCGTTTACACCGCACCGTTAACAAACCGCAACCCGTCTGCACTGAACCGTTTACTACCCGGACTGTTTACAACCCGAACCGAATTACAACCGCTTTAAGAATAAACCGAAACATAATCGAACCGATAACTATTTAAACCGAACCAAAACCGACCCGTGAGACAATTAAACCGATTCCAAACCGACCCGATTGAATACCGAACCGATTTCAAACCGAACCGAAACCGAACTGTCAAACCGTTTTGACAGTGCTAAGTGTAAGTATTATGTTACTACAGTGTCTAGCATTGAAAGATTAATTAAAGAGAAAACATTTATAACGAACTCTAGTGGACTACACCTTTTAAAAGTTATAAACTTATAACCAATTGGCCTTAGAGTGAAACCTCACTTTAGACTTTAAATGTTACTTTAAAAGTTTTAAAAGTCTCCCCTATCCATTATACTTATTTTATTGTTTTTAATATCCTAGTAAACTAGTAATAAGTCAAATTTAAATGTTGCTTTTTTTTAATATATATTTATATTTATATTACGTTAACGCAACCTTTAACTTTGTAATTAAGGTTAAACTCATTTACTAATTAATAATTTAATATCCCCTCCAAAAAAAAAAAAAAAAAATTAAGTTCTCTAATTACGGAATATCTTGTTGTCTTGTTTAATTGGTTGGAATCATAGAGATGCAATCTTACAACATTATCAATAATAATAGTAATCTTCAAAGTGGGTCACATGCCAAACTCTATAATACCATCATCCAATATTGATTAACCCTTATAAAAATATGTATAAAATATGAATAAATCTAGCCCTTCTTTGTTATAAAGTCTGCAACTATCACTTTCTAATTTTGTCGCAACACATTCATTAATCACTTATTTATTAGATCTCACATGCTACGTTTGTACTAAACTCTCATGCATTCAATTATAACTAAGTAACTAACGTTCTTCTCCTATACTTTGTTGGATAGAAGCTTGAATTTTGAAGCCATATTAGGTGGGCATAATCTAGGAATCAAAGGTAGCCTTAAGTTATTGTTAGGGTACAATTTGATAGAAAATGAAAGGATGATATGGCCTCTTGAATTTTTGATCGATATGACTAAACATTTTTTGGTTTGTGATAAGACTATGCTTTGAAAATCCTTTAGCGTCAACATACAATAGCCACAGATGTCAATGTGACACACAGGACATGTTTAATTGTTATTTGTAGCGGTTTGACATTAGCCATATATATTATATTCACATATTTCTATTTCGCCATCTTTAGTGATTGATACGTAAAGCACTCAAATGGCATGTTGTTAGATTTGTCTTGATGTCTATTTTTATAGCACATAATTAATAATACATTAATAACTGAACTTATGCATCAACAAACATGAAAATCAAACAGTTTCTTGTAAAATGGAATGGACGAAGGTGTCTTTATTATAGAGTAACAATATACAGAGTAGCAATATTGCATAATATGGAAACAGAATTGAATTAATATATTAATTTATTGCATTGAATCTACTAATCTGTGAATTGTAGTGTCAAAGTTCAAATTGTGTTTTATCGACTATCTAGTAATATATTTCTAGTTCTTTATATGCAACATTGCAACAATAACAATCAATTATAATATGTACACCATTAAAATTAATACTCCACTATACATAAATAGCAAAGATACAAAATTCAAGTGTTGCAACTAAAAGATAGTTATATCATAACTACATTTTTCAAAGAAAGAAAAGTTGTGTGCAGTATTTTTAGTAATGGACACTCAATATATCATGTTGATGGCCCTTAAGGTAAAAACAATCCAAGAAAGGCAGCTTTATATTGTGATCAGAAATCAGATGGATGTATTATTGAGTGGGAAGTGGGGAACTATGAACATGCAAGGTGTGAGAGAATGTTGGAGATCAGAAGAAAACAAGATGCTCTCTATAATTTTCTCTATGTCAAGATGGAAGACAGGTGTTTAAGGGACCCCGTTCAAGACTTACCACTACTAGTTGTTACTCTCAAATCTCATGCAATACCATTGACATATGTACTCCCTCCATTTCATATTGTTTTCCTGCTGTTAAAATATGTATGTACTCTCTATTCTATATTGTTTTTCTCCTCCATTGGTGTGTCTCGTATTATTTTTTTTATTATTAGGGATTTCGATGTAAGCGATGCATGTGATGTGGCTAGTCCTTTATGATTACAACTAGGCAATTAGCACTGAGACCCTATCTAATTGAGACTTGAGTAAGTTTTTTTAGGAGAGAGCGAGTATTTTTTTACAAAAGATACAATAAGTTGGTATCTAAACTTAGCAACTTTCTCAATTTTGAGTCTCATTTGACAAAAAGTGTAGGCCCTTATTAATTTTGAGTCTCATTTGACAAAATATGTTTTGTAATTTATTTAAGTTTTAATTTTATTTTTTTTCTTAAAAAAAATTCGTAATATGATTTGGTGGGCCATAAATTAAAAGTGACATTAGTATACTTTAGAAATTCTCACCATTGGGAAATTAGACTTTACATGAGTTGCTTTATTGAGTGAGTTGGGTATCACCATTGGAGGTAAAAAAACAGCTCATTTTGTATTTTAGTAGTCAAAGTTGAGTCTCACCAATGTCTACTATTTGCATGGTATGTTATTAAAACCGATAGATATTAAGATAGATTTGGTGTATTTTCGTATCCTTATTGTACTAGGTTTCCTAACATGATTATGACTAGAGCTGTCAAAAGCTGACCCAACCCGAAATATCGACCCTAACCCGACCCTAACCCTAACCCGTCTGAACCCGAAAAAAATGGCGACTCGAACCCGACCTAACCCGACCTGAAACCAACCCTAGACCCGAGTTGACCCGAGCATTTGAGACCCGAACCCGACCATGACCCAACCTAGAGAAGACCCGACCTGAATGTGACCCGTAAATTATTGACCTGAACCAAACCCAACTCAAACCCGAGAATGACCCAAACCCGATTTAACTCGTCAAAACCCGAATTCAACCCGACCTGTTACTAACCCGACCCGAGTTCAACCCGACCCGTGCCTAACCCAACCCGATTTTAAACCCGACCCGAAATAAACCCGACTTGTTATTGACCCGACCCAAATTCAACCCGACTTGTTATTGACCCAACCCGAATTTAAACTCGACCTATTACTAACCCGAATTTTAGGATTTAGGAATTTTTAAGATAAAAAGAGTACTCCGTATTGACTATTGAGTTTCAGGCTTTTTTTCAATTTATTAACATGGATTCTAATTATAAAACAAAAGTGGCCTTTCTCATCTTACTTGACTTATCTCTTACATAATCCTCGTCAAAGAAAACCTGAACTGTACAACAGCCAAAAAAAAAAAAAAATTAAACAAAAAAATAAAAAATACACGGGACCCAGACAATAGCAAGTCTTTCTCATCTTACTTGACTTATCTTTTTTTGTTATTATTTTTTTTAAGGGAATTCAAATCTTTGACTTGAACCACACCTGAGACCGACTTGGAAATGACCCGACATGATTATAACCCGCAAATTATTGACTTGCCAATTTGAACTCGAGAATGACCAGACAAGTTTAAATGACCTAACTTGATTGTAACCCGCAAATTATTAACTAAACCCGACTTGAACCCAAGAATGACCCAACTTGGAAATGACCCGATTATAACCCGCAAGTTTTTGACTTGAACCGAACCCGAGAATGACCCGACTTGATTATGACCCGCAAATTATTGACTTGAACCAAACCCGACTCAAACCCGATAATGACCCGACCTGATTATAACCCAAAAATAATTGACTTGAACCGAACCCGACTCGAACCTGAACAAGACCCTAACTCGTTTAAACCCGTAAAAACCCGAATGTAACCCGACCTGTTCTTCACCCGACCCGAATGTAACCCGACTTGTTATTGACCCGACCTAAACCCGACCCTAACCCGATAAGATGTATGACCCAACATGACCCGACTCAAGCATGACCCAACCCGAACCAGACCCGCATAGGTCCCGACATTAACCCGTACTGACCCGACCCGATATGACCCGACCCACACTAACCCGACTCAAACCCGACCCATTTACCCGAATTGACAGCTCTAATTATGACTAGCATTGTAGACTCTATAAATATTGATTAATGGTACACACTTCAATTTGAGAAGTTTTTCGGAGTCTAACAAAGGAAAACTTAAAAGTAACTTATTTAAACTTTTCTTATCATATTATAACTATTTGTTACTATTTGAATTTATTAAAAAAAAATGATGCAATTTATAAAAATAATCATATTATAACTACTAGTTACTATTTGAATTTATTAAAAAAAAAAAAATTGATGCAATTTATGAAAAACTATTAGATCTTATTGTAATTTGAACTTATATATTCTTAGTAACTCTCATTCGAAATTGTCGAAGCTTATTTTTTTGAACTATTTAGAGCTTATCAACCCTAATCAAAACTTATGTGAAATAATTTTTTCTAGAATAAGTAAACATAAGATGAAAAGAGGAAGGGCCTGAATTGATTACGAAGATTCATTAAATACTTCTCGTAATGTTTCTCTTTCATTTGGATGTATTGGATTCTATTCTAAACATGTGAATGCATGAGAGTACTCTTTATTTAATTTTGTGTTCTAGGACTTATCTAGTGATTATGTCAATGGTGATCAACATGTATTTTCATTTTCATGTGAATGAGATTACTCTTTCTTTTATTTAATGTTTGTACTTTTTTGTGATTGTGATTGCGATTTTTTTTTTTTTTTTTTTTTTTTTTTTTTTTTTCTGTTAACCTTGCAATGGTCGTGACTTGTGAACAATCCTTGTGTTGTGCAGACAAATGAGTCAGTAATTTGGAATTCCATATTTAATGTTATTGTTGAATGTCTCAAATTATGCTACTGAGGTGGGCTTAAGGAGGTATTGCTGCCCAAATATGAACATGACTTCTTTGATTATGACTTGTGAGAGCTAGCTGAAAGGATTGTTTTAAATACATATATGTGGTAGGATAAAGAGAAAATACGGAGTACAAGTTTAACTACTTGATAAACAAAATATGTGCGTCACAGGTCGAAGTTGTCTATTTAATAACAAAAATCCGATGCTGATTGGACAAAATTATCGGTTTATTTACTATTTATAAACTAGGGCTTACAATTAGGTAAAATGATTCATAACTACGTAAAACTCTTATTTCGTCAATTTTATCATTTCGCTAGGGAAATTTGCTGAGTTGCTCCACATGTCTTTAATATTGAAAAAGAGGGATTAAAATGAAATTTGTTATTAGTATAGAAATAAAAAATGCTCTCATGCATTAGGGCCTGTTCACATTTACTGAACTGAGCTGAACTGAATAGAACTGAACTGATTGGAACTGAACTGAACTGAATTGAGCTGAAATGAATATTTTATGTGAGAGGGAAATTAAGAGCTGAACTGAACTGAACTGAACTGATTGGAACTGAACTGAACTGATTGGAGTTGAACTGAACTGAACTGAAATTAAGTAAATATGAACAGGCCCTTAGTTATTTCTTTAATTGAAATGAAAAATGGGATATATAAACCAATAAAATCTAATTATAATCTCTCCATCTCGTGGATAAATGCTATCCCTTTATATGTTGGGCTACAATTCAATGATATTTGGTACTTTATTTAATTTATGAGATCCCTCCACCTCCTCATTCTTCATCAAACATCATCATGCCAATTTCTACCAACTCAATATTAATAATTTGGTTCTCATATACTTCTTAATACGGAAGTAGCATGAATCATTATCAAAGGTAGCAATGGACTACTATATAAAGCATGCACCTTTTATCTTAGCACTACCAAGGTTTTGACGGCATAAGCCACAACAAATGCGATTTTCTAGCACTCGAGCACAAGATAAAGACTTTCATAATTAAGGTTATAATCTCTTAGTCATCAACTCAATTAAACGCGCCTCATTAGTTTCGTGGCAAATTGATCACATGACTTTTGCACCCTTCCTAATTAGTTCAAAACTTAGAGTGTTCACCATATCTACAGGGAGCCAATCAAACAATGGACTTAATTGGTAATGTTGATCATTTAGTTTATCATTTAGTTTATCAACTCAATATAAATAGTTTGGTTTTCGATACAGAAGCAGCATAAATCATACTCTCTTCCAATGCTTTCAAAATTCCACATGTTTAGGATTCTTCACTACACCATGTTATGTTTAGAATGTTTCCTTTGAGTGCTAAACTAGGAAGGAGATGACGTACAATCCAAAAACTAATGTCCGGATTTCTAGGATTTTCCACTATACCGCTTTAGTTGTGTGTTTAAATCGTTTCCTTTGAGTGCACAATTAGGAATAGAGGTGTCAAAATCACACCCTATCCGATTCGAAACCGACCCGAAAAATATCCGATTCAAATTTGAACTCGTGTGGACATAATAATTTAGCATGACTCAAATTTAAAATTTAACTCGACCCGACCCTACCTTATCAGACCCGATCATCAGAATTGACACCTCTAATTAGGAAGAATAATATGTAATCCTTTATGATCGATCACCCTTTTTAATTTGCTACTAAGCATTGTTGTATACGAGTAACACATTGCAACCTACATTAACTATAAGTATTGTGCATCTTATCGAGTATGAGACAATTGGCCAAGCTTCTAAATTCTTAGGAAACGGATTAGAGACTTCCTAATTATGCCCCAAATACAAGGGACTTGGAAGGTGTTGATCATCCCCTCAGATATGTCAACAATTATAATGACAATCCCAGATCACACCGCCATTTAGCTGAGCCAACCAATTATGTAGTAAGAGTATACTGCACTTCATGGTCTGAACCTGCAGCCTGATATGAAACCCTGCCATAAATATGTGCTACAATAACCTTATAATAGTATAAAAGCTGCCAAAGATATTTTACAAATACCTAATCAAGTGCTTTAATGGTCATGGTCATTCACCAGAGGCAGAACAAGCATTGCAAATCGGAAGCAACAAAGCGAAAGTAATGGTCATGGTCATGGCCATGGTCATTCACCAGAGACTTATGTAGACAGTAGACAGTAGACACAATGCACCATGCTTACCAGTTACCACGTCCACCTACACGTGCTCGTATGCAATGCTTCCAACTTTACAGTGATTAGTCAGATTACATTGGCTACATACTCTGCACATTCTAACGAAATGACTTTACACAAATCTAAAATCAAAGTGCAATCGACTACTGATCTGAAATTAGAGAAGAGATGAAAAGCAATAGCCCAAAAATCTCCTGATAATTTGTACAGTTTGGTTGCAATGACGATGTCCTTCATGGCTTCATATAAAAAAAATCACAGTGATGCTAGAACACCACATCTAAAACTACATACTCCACATTATTTCTAAACTAAAAGCCAAAATATGTGGATGTCACATAAGATCACAGAAACACCACATTTAATAAGGGTGTCACAATCTCAGTTAAAGCTCCATCATTGCTCCATACAATGACTAATTCATCGCACCAGATATATACTATCGCCCTACTATTATATAATGAGCTAGTTACAAAATGGACTAGAGATGCACCCAAAATTAAAACAAGCCCAATTAAGATCAGTAGCCTCCAAAACTGCCCCTCCTATTGTTACTTCCATTCCAGTGATAAGATGGATGGCCATCCCCCTGTAACTTTGGGCCCTTGTTGTTTGCAACATAGTAATCAGGACCTTCTCTTTTACGGCAACCTGCATTTAACTGTCCTTGGCCTCGATGGATATTTATGGAATCTTTCGGCCCCCAGTTATACTTGTCCCTGGGTTTCTGCCCCCACTGGTTGCTCCTACCATTTTGCATTCTATTACCCCGATAAGAGCTGTATTCTTGAGGTTTATTTCTATTTCTATCACTCCAATAACTGGAATAGGGTACCTTTCCTGTCTCTTGATTCCAGCTCCTTGAACTTGTTCCCTGATCTTGCCATCCAGAGCTTTCTTTTCTCCATGAATTACCATTGGCACCCCAATTGTTAGACACATCAGGATGTTTATTTGGTTGGAAACCCGGGGGTTTATTCCATTCACCTCCCCAAGTATTATCCTTAACAGCTTCATTCCCCCGAGTGCAATGGCTTTCCCAAGGATCATTATCAATATTCAACTTGCTTGTGTGACTAACAGAGTTATCCCGCTGATTCCAACCAGTAGCTTTATCCTTGACAGCTCCATTATCATGTATGTGACGGCTCACCCAAGGATCATCATCTTTATTTGAAGTGCTAGCACCATTACCAGAATTATCCCACTGGCCCCAGCCTGATCCTTTATTATTCTCTGTGCAACTCTGTACATAAGAATGTTCACAATGATCATCGACATCAACAGGCCATCCACTATGTTCTTTTGACCTAGTAGCAGAAGGTAAGTAATATTTATCATCTGGATTGAAGTATGCTTTATCTGCCTCCCTAATTAAATCTGGTTCTATATAGGGGTTCCAATCTATTTCATCAATGTACATATCTGGATTAGGGAGTTCAGTTTCACATGAAAGGCCATTCATCTCTTCCCAAAAGCGTTTTTTGGCAGTATTAAAAGCCTCCTCACCAGCAGAATCATCCCAGCTAAGCACATTATTATTACTAAGGAGATTCATAAAGTTCTTCGTACTCAATACTTTCTTCCATGGCATCCGTCCCACCATATAGCAAAACTTTTTTTCCCACATCGGCACATTATCCTGCCAAACCTCTGATATATAGAAAGGTTAAGCAACATATACATGCAATATCCAAGATAATTTAAATAAATTTAACGAATATAATAAAAGTAATAACTACATCCACCCTCTCACTCCCCCCAACATTTGCCCTGTTCTTTGACGTTTGTCCCATTTGACTTTTTTATTATATATCCTTAAGTATGTAAAATTAAAAGTTATAAAAGGAATATATTTTTCTTATATTTATTGGAGATATTTATCTATTCAAATGGAATTCCAGATGGGACATATATACAACGGAAGGAGTAAGTAAAATCTACACAGAAACAACAATGGAAACATGCACATACATGCATAAGGTATCCTAATGGGAAATATCTAGTCTCACTGTCCTAATTCCCTCCTTAAGTCCGTAAAGTCTTTGACACAATCACTCTTGATCACTGAAAAAAAATTACAATCAAAATCACTGTGACGGTTGTGGTGTCAAGAAAAAAAAGCATCTTGCAGGTGTTATCATGCAGTATACGGCCACCACAGCATGAATTAAAATATCAAAGGGTTCACATTCACATTGTAATTCAAGAGTTCCGGAATATTCTTTATAATTTTAGCCTAAATAAATTGTAATATTTAAAACATTATCTTGATATATTGTGTAGAGATAAAGGGTGTTCGACATCTATAGTGATTTAGATATGAGTATGATCTTAGAACAAGAATTAAAATGTGTCATTGGAGAGCAATTTTAAAACCAAATTATAAGTTTATAACGAATAATTTGGTAAAACTACAGTCCATAACTTATGTCACAAAAATTAAATTACACATAATTGAATAGCCAATACGTAACAAAAAAACCTTAATATATTCTAATTTTAAGGCCTCAACAAACATAAGCAATGTTATAAGTTCAAGACCGGCACCCATATAAGCAGCAACTGAGGTTAAGGAAACGCACAATTTAGATAAAAGCAAGTCAAAATATGGAAGTATAACACCTTTTTTTTTTTAGTGATTAATTTTCTAGTCCAGTACATTAGCCTTTAAAAATATTAGCAAGTCAAACTGACAGGATGATCTCATCCGATATGCGTTCAGAGAAATTAATACCTTAATTCAGATTTATGCGATATATAAACTAATTAATATGATGTTCATTAAGAGGCGTACTCAATAAATTGATTACACATTAAAAATCAAGGCTAAAATATATCATAAAGCACAAGCAAGATGGTGGCACTATACTATTGCTCCAGAAACCTGATCGCAACAGCAGTATAGAAGTATACAACTAATCAACATGATGAACAAGCACTATGATAAATGAACTAACTACCAAAGGCAAAAATCTGAATTGAATAAGATTTACCAATTAGGTATTTATCATCTGCTAAATCGGTTAATATTTAAAGGCTGATCTGAACTTTGGCGCGATCATATGTGGGAGTATCAACTCCAAGATTTTTCTAATGTTGTTGGACCATAAAACTAATTAATCTCTTTCCCCGTTCTACCAATATTAAAAAAATTCTAATATTGTATACATTGGATCCACAAATTTATAGTTTTTGAAAATCTTGTCTATGCTCAACATCAAAATGAAAAAACTCATCCCCCGGCTTTAACTCTCATTACTCTCTTTTTCTTCTATCACAAGAATGCAGCTGCTCAACAACTAGAGCTTTGAATGTGAGCAGAAAGTGAAAGAAAACATACCGACCGATTATCTATTAGGACAAGTTTAGCTAGTAAAACGAATGCCATCATTCAACCAACGAAAAAACATAGAAAACCGATGTCCAAGACAAACTAAAAAATGAGCAAACAAAATCTTTTCTTTTCTACACGTTCTCATAGACCCAATTTTGAAATCACCAATAACAAATCAACCTACTTAAACACTATAGGACGCTGATTTAAGGGTTTGTCACAACACTAAAACAAGTACACAATTTTACCAATTCCAAGAAAATGTTGAAGTTATAATTACCCAATGATAATTGCCCTACATTTATATTTTTTTTCAATCAATCTCAAATTAATTACACAATGTTGGCAAATTTCTAAAGTTCACATCCAATCACAGCTCATTTGAATCAATTTAAAATATAACAATCATCCAATCCAATAGCATTCTTCATACCCCTACCAATATGATGTCACATTACATCCCTTACCCGTAATCGTCACACTCCATCCGTCTCAAATTATTTGCCCCATTTTTCTCTTTCCAAATGTCCCATATTATTTCTTCATTATATTTCCCCCCATAAAATCAATTAATAGCATAAAGATAGGAAATTTCAAACCAAATTCAAAAATTCAAAAAACCCAATAAACCCAGTTCAAAATTGGTCGTAAATCTCAAGAGAAATTCAAGAAACCTTTCAATAAAAATAAAAAAAGGAAAGAGAGAAAGATACCAGTTTCAGGGTCAGGGCAAGGTTCATCTCTAGGAGGAGACCATTGATAATCTTGATAATAACGGCGCCTTGGTCGAGCATAATAGCGTCGATCCCATTTACCCATTTCACCAAATAATTTCTAAAATCATAAAATTAAACAAAAACCCCTCTTTCAATTTAGGTTTAACGAATTAAATTTAGGTTTTTATTAGCGTTTAATTATGAAGAGGAGAGAGAAAAGAAGAAGAAGAATGACGTGTTTGAATATACTGAAGAAGCAATTTATGTTTTTTTTTGAAGGGAAAGTACTAAAAAGAAAAAAGAGAAAAAGATTTTGTTTGAGTTGGAAGTTGAGTAGATGCAACTTTTGCCGTTTAGTTCACTGACCAAAAAAAGGGTTTAAATTCTTTTTCATTCTTCTTCTTCTATGCTTCCGACAAGGATGGGCTCTTTGGTATAAGCTCGAATTACTAGATTGGTGCTCTTTCCGTTATTGTAAGTGCCTCACTTTTCAAAATCGGGTTATTTTTTGACATTTTTTTTCTTTTGAATGAGGCCAATTGAATAGGTTAGTTATGAAATATACTTGTATTCATGATTTTTCTCTTTTAATTCTATCATAACTGGGTTTTAAGGGTGAAAGTTATTTGGAAAAAACTAAAACTAATCTGAATTGCAATACTTTTTTGGAAGATTTAAGGAAAAATTGGTTCGCAAAGTAGTATGAAGTTGTACTTAGTAATGAAATAAAGGTGGTGTGGAGTTGAAATTTGAACTAGAGAGCTACTTCGGCTCCCCTTACTTCTATCAAGCTATAAAACAAGTCGAAGAGATAAGACTATCCTAACCTTTTTTTTTTTTTTTTACCTTACCATTTAAAAAAAAAAAAATAAAGCAAGTTTGGGAAGACACTAAACAGAGCTTGTCAACAATGTAAGACCAACTTATAGCATACAGAGTAATGAGAATTTCATATCGTCCAGCGAAACCTAGAAAAAAGTGACTTACATAGGTAACTGGCCCTCTTTAATACCGAGTAGTAAATAATAACCAAACCACCCCAACTAGCAGGTTAATCTTAGGGATCATATTGGTCGGAAAATTGGGGACGAACCACCATGGTCGGCCTTACCGTCATTAAAGGTGTACCGATTGTTGCACTAACTACATCTACATGCTATTCAAAAATGAAATAATAATAAATTAATAAATCTACATTTTTTTATTCTGGCAAATCAATCGAGTTTAACACAATCATGATAATATCTGAATGTGAAATAGATAAGGTTGTAGCCTAACTTGGGCACTGTCTAGACATTTTTGTTGGAAGTTCTTGATATAAAACAAGAGAGTTGGGAAAAACAAGAGAGAGAAAAACAAATGAAAAGGAAAAAGTCCCACTTGGGTTGGGGGGGAGAGGTTTTGCCTTGTTTTATATTGTACTCGTAATGCTTGAACACTACTTAAGACTCGTTTGGTTGCAATGGGAATTAACTTCCCATGGTAATTACCAATTCATGGGAAATTATATCCCTCCTCAAATTCTTAGGAAGTTGCTTTAGTTTGTTTGGTTAGCATTATGGAAATCACAATTCCTAGGAAATTTGAATGACCTAGGGGGGAAGTAGGTAAATAAATTCCCACATTTTGTGGGAAATTGGAATTCATAGGAATTTCTATTTCCTACATTTTGCAAATTTTTAATTAACCAAACAACACTCTATCAATGTACTTCCTAGGAATTTTGAGTGTCTATAAGATATTGATGCAACCAAACAAAGCCTTATAGTTGAGTGAGTGGGAGGTGGGTGTTATACCACGCAGACATGCGCGCGCGTGCACTCGTTGGGACTCGTGACCTTGGGAAATGTGATGCGCGGGCATGGGTCCCTCTTACTTTTTGGAGAAATTTATTTCCTTTCCTTATTGACATAATATTCTTTTCTGACTGTTGAGATTTTTTTACTGTTGGGAATTTGTTTGTTCAGCGATTATTTCCTTGATTATCGCTGGCCGTTACTCTCCTTGATTATTGCGCAGTTTCCTTCTTTTCTGCTAACTTTTTCCTTGTGCTGCCTATATATGTTTGGATGTTTTTCAGCCAATATACACAACAATTCGTACCTCTCTCTCTTCTCTAAAATACTAAACATTGTTCTTGTTTTTCTAAGCAAGTATTCAGAATTCTAGTCGGGTTTGTGAGTGCACATAAACTCCGGCGCAGTGTTTGTACTAGAGGCCGACCGCTTCTAGTCTACTGCATCGGGAGGTAGCGCGGAATCGTCTTTTAGGTCAGTGGTTTTCCACGACAAGACTACTGTCAGTTTGGTTCACACATCAAGATATAGGTAATTTCTGTTTTTATTGCTTATTAGTACAACAATTTTTGTAAGGCTAAATTCAAGTTTCTCCATTTTGTAATTAAATTAATAACATTTTATTTTTATTTTTTTTGACGGGAAATTAATAACATTTTATTGAATGTGAGACCACTTATATTGATTTATTTACAATAATGTCATGCTAACCATAATTATATATACTTGTATTGATTTATTTACATAAATGACACTTGATAAATTGGTGCTTCCTTTTCGAATCCTCCCCCTCCATTCGAATACAAAGTGGTGGCAAATACAGGACAATTCAGATTTTAGAGTGGGAAATCTGAATGAAATTGTTAACTGATGAATTCAAATACAGTATGATATCCATTGTTACATGAAATCTAACCCAAAATCAAAATGCCACCACCTGCTAAACCAACCAAATTCTACTTCTTCTATGGCAAAAGAAAGCCATCTCAGAACAGACCCACTGTTTATGGTGGTCTCTTCTCCAATCGCCAAACCATAAACCCTAATTCCCTCAATTCCATAAACCCTAATTTCAATCAATCTCAAAAACCCACAAATTTTAACCTCCAAAATTGGGACCCAGATTCCCAAATTGGGTCAAAACCCTCTCAACCTAAAACCCCATCTGAGAATTTCTTCAATATTGGTCAGAAATTATCCCCAATTGCTCGTTTCATCTGTGATTCTTTCAGGAAACACCAGAGGTGGGGCCCAGAGGTGATTGCTGATCTCTCGAAGCTTCGCCGGGTTAACCCGGATATGGTTGCAGAGGTCCTGAAGGTGCAGGATGACCCCAACATTTGCTCCAAGTTCTTCCATTGGGCTGGTAAACAAAAGGGTTATCAACATACTTATCTTTCTTATAATGCATTTGCTTATTGTTTGAATAGATTGAATAAGTTTAGAGCTGCTGATCAAATACCTGAGTTAATGCATATGCAGGGTAGACCACCTAGTGAGAAACAGTTTGAGATTTTGATTAGAATGCATGCTGATAATCATAGGGGTCTTAGGGTGTTTTATGTGTATGAGAAGATGAAGAAATTCGAGGTCAAACCTCGGGTTTTTTTGTATAATAGGATCATGGATGCTTTAGTTAAGACGGGTCATTTAGACTTGGCAATGTTGGTTTATAATGATTTTAAGAAGGATGGGTTGGAGGAGGAGACTGTAACATATATGATTTTGATCAAGGGTTTGTGCAAGGGTGGGAGGATTGATGAGATGTTGGAGCTTTTGGGACGAATGAGGAGTTTGTTAAAACCGGATGTTTTTGCATACACGGCTATGATTCAGATTTTAGTCGGGGAGGGGAATTTGGATGGGTGCTTGAAGGTTTGGGATGAAATGGAGAAAGATAAGGTTTTGCCTGATGCAATGGCTTATACGACTTTGATTTCAGCTTTGTGTAAAGGGAATCGTGTGGATAAAGCCTATGAATTATTTAAGGGTATGAAGAATAGGCAAGAGTTGATTGATAGAGCTATATATGGTGCATTGGTGGACGGTTTTGTGGCTGATGGCAAGGTTGGTTCAGCCCTTGACCTGTTAAAAGATATGATGGATTCTGGATATAGGGCAGATTTGTCAATCTATAATTCATTAATACAAGGATTATGTAATTTGAAACAACTTGACAAGGCTTATAAGCTTTTCCAAGTAACTATTAACGAGGATCTCCAACCAGACTTTGCAACTGTGAATCCGATGTTGATATCTTATGCAGAATCAAGAAAAATGGATGATTACTGCAAATTGCTTGTCCAGATGCAAAAATTAGGATCACCGGTTATCGATGGACTTTCTGGATTCTTCTCTCTGATGGTTGAAATAGACGAGAGATTGCCTTGCACTTTAGAGGTTTTCAAAGATTTGAAAATTAGAGGTTATTGTAGTGTGTCGATATTCAATATTCTTTTGGGAGCTCTGTACAAGGTTAGACAACCAAAGGAAGCATTGTCCCTCTTTGAGGAAATGAAGGATTCAAACTTTGCACCCGACTCCACAACTTATAGTCATGTGATCATGTGTCTTGTTGATCTTGAGGATGTGAGAGAGGCTTGTCTTTGGTATAATAAAATAAAGGAGATGGATTCCATTCCTTCCATTGCAGCCTATTGCTCTCTGGCAAATGGGCTTTGCAAAATAGGAGAGATTGATGCAGCGATTTCTCTAGTCCAAGACTGCTTAGGTAATGTCAGCAGTGGACCTATGGAGTTCAAATACACTCTAAGCATTATCCATGCTTGCAAAGTGAATGATGCTGACAAAGTCATTGAAGTAGTAGATGAAATGTTACACCAGGGAGGCATACCTAGTGAAATTACATATTGTGCTGTTATCTCTGGCATGTGCAAGCATGGGACATTGGAGGAGGCTAGGAAGGTTTTCTCCATTATGAAGGAACAAAAATATATATCCGAAGCCAAAGTGATTTTTTATAATGACATGCTTATGGAACACATGAAGAAGAAAACAGCAGACTTGGTCCTGTCAGGATTGAAGTTCTTTGGACTAGAGTCCAAATTGAAATCAAAAGGTTCTACTTTGCTGCCAAGCTAAGAGTGAACAGAGGTAATCAATTCCATCTAATGGTTAACAGTTATAGTTTTTTCCTTTTTGAATTGTAGAACTCAATAGTATTTACTTCTGAATATAGAATTTTCTTTGTAGTTTACCTGATGGAATCAATGGGGCATTACTGTTATTTTATATGTAATGGGGAGAAAATGGGAGAAGTCTGGATGTTTTCTATAGGACATAAATATGGTTTTTATACAAAAGGAATGAGAATGAAAGTTTTGTGAAACAAAATTGCCGTGTTAATTTATTTTGTAACGGCTAATATGCTCTGCAAAATTTCTTGGAATTCTGCAACAAGATGTGTGACCTTTGAATCATTGGGATATTGGATTGTTAGGAATCAGGAAATTTGTGATCCGTGTACCACTAACTAGAACTATTTTAGGTAATTTGGCACTTGGAGATAGGTTGAGAATTGAAAGAGCAGAGATGTTAATCATGTTATGCTATTGTGCCATTTCCAAATGTTCAGCAACAGAGCGTTGTCTCTTCAAGACTTCAGATTATTTGTTTTGAAGCTTTTGTAAGCTGTTGCATGCTTGACGCTCTGACAAGCACTTCACTTTTTATGTATGAAAGAAGAGAGTTCTGTCTTTTGCAGCTATGATCTTCCAATATATCCATGGCCTTTTTTTTTTTTCCAAATGGTCGATGTGCTTTTGTGACCCTGTTGATAATATGCTGTATATGTTTGTGGCTTAGAAAAGGACTAGCTAGAAGTATGAAATAAACGGGATTTATGTTATTACACCAGGTTCTTGATATGCTCATTTTGTATGCCAGTGAAATGGAATGTTGTGTGTCAATTTCCTGACACACCAAGACTTGCAATTTTAAGTCAAAAGCTGTTCAAACACCATGAAGCATGCCAAACTGTGTGTCTGTGATTCAGAGCATATTAATTGAACTTGTTTTCCTTTTTTAGTGGCATCTACCTTTGAATGTTCTTACAATGAAAATTTCTGTGGTGTCTTTGTCAATAACATAATATTACTGACCTGCATAAATTCCTCACTCTTGGTTCCTGACATTATAAATTCTGTGGTGTCAAGTGTAAGTGCAAAGTCAAATATTTTGTGTGGGGAATTAATATAACAAAATCCGACTCAGAAGGAACTATAATTCTGAATCCAAAAGTACATTGGACTTCATTATCATTGTATGTTCTTTTTCTATAGCCTAATATAAACAAGTAAATTAAGAAACTATAGGATGTTGCAGGAAACACTCAAAGATGGCCTCAGAGGAGGTGCAGAGCTGGAAGTGATACTATATTCAGGTTATACATCAGGAAACAAGGTACCAAAATGATCAGGTGGAAGCTGAAAATTTGTACTGCTGCCAACTGATAGGTGATCCGAGTCTTATTTTTGTTATATGTGCTTTACGAATACATTACTTAAAATCTTAACGACTTTATAGTCAATTGAACTCACTATTGAATGCTGCTTGCTTAGGTCATGCTCCAATGTAACGTGACCTAAAACTTGGGTGCCAAAGGTTAAAGCTGATCTGTTGATAGTTGCTCAGTCAAAGCTTTCTTTAAAGATTCGCTGTATGAATGCCTCCGAGTCTTGTTTTTGTTATATGTGCTTTACCAATACAATACTTAGGTCAAAAACGACTTTATAGTCAAGTGAACTCACTATTGAATTTTGCTTGCTTAGGTCATGCTCCAATGTAATGTGACCTAAATCTTGGGTGCTAAAGGTTAAGCTGATCTGTTGATTGTTGCTCAGTCAAAGCTTTCTTAGAAGGTTCGAAGTATGCACGCTTCAGAATGGAAAATCTTCTGCATGCTTTCACTGCAAATTATCTTAATGGGGCTGAGTGCCATAGCTGCTCAGTTACACACGTTAAAGAGTATCCAGCCTTGATTTAGTTCCGTGGTATATATCTCTTGCAGTCACTATTGTGTACTGGTCTTATGAGAGCATTACTGTTGAAGTTAATTAATAGTCATGTAGCTAAATTGTAGATTAGAGAGAAGGATTCAGATGTTCCAACTGGGAACATTGAATTATTTTTTAGCTGTTGCTGATGACATTGAATAAACTAGATTTGTATACTGCTGGAGTGTTGGGCAATTACTTGTGCTATTACAATAATAATACAACTCTTCTGTCGGAGGATTTAACTGTTGGTTAGAATTATGGAATCATATTGCTGCATATACCTGTAAAACAAGGGTAATTCAATGAGGCTTACCATCCTACCTTAATTTTCCAAGCTCCGAAATAGTTGATTATGAGGGGTGAAGTTTGACAAATTCAATTACTGTGACCTTCACTGCCCTCTTTCTTTATTTTTTACTTTTTTTCTTGGTAATTCTTCATATTGTATCACTAGTTTAATTCCCGTGCAATGCACGGATTATGCTAGATTATATAGTGAAGTACAACATTAATCCCGTGCAATAGATGCACAATTATTTAATACGGAGTAATTTTAATACAACAAAATTATAAAACGACATAAAAATAAGGACTTGACACCTTATTAGAAAGTGAGTATATTAATAAAAATAACCACATACAATAGTTATAATTAATAATTTAATATTTTAGAAAGTTTAGTTTAGATTTTATGTAAAGCAAATCTCATTATTTAGATACAATGATCCTTTATTATGGTAAGTTTTTTTTTTTTTTTTTTTTATAATATTTTTATTGAAGTAAATATTTTTGGAGGGAAAATACTCAATACAATGCTGCCAAGTGTCATTTTAGGTTCGCCTTTAGTAATATGTACTTCCTCCGTTTTCTTTTAGATACAACACACCCTTTAGCGCGGTAATTAAGAAAGGTGGGGTTTACATGATATAATAAACTTTAAAATAGGATGAATGCTTGTTAGGAGTGTAATTTAATGGGCCATGTGCTTTAAATAAGGGATATAGTATAGTTTTTCCTTAAAGTAACTTTCCTTTTTATAGTGTGTTGTAAGTATTATGACATTTCCTTTTAAGGAAAGTGTTGCAAGTAAAAGAAAACGGAGGAAGTAATAGATAGATGACTATCCTTTTACATCTTTACCAATATTCATTAAGGTTCCCAAAAAAAAGAGGATAAAAGATGTTTTAAAAATGAAGATTCAAAAAAATTTGGAAAATTAAGGCTAGATAAAAGATATTGTATAGATGAAGATTACAACAAAATTTCGGTAATAGTATACACAATTACACAGATATCAGAGTACATTGCCTGAATGAAAACAGGTAGTTGTAGTATGTGTGCTCAGCTAGCAGGTTTGGACTTTCATGATCCCTCAGTTTTTTGAAAGAAAAAGGAAGCTTCATTGGGCGACTTTTTCTTTAGAAACAAAGGTAACTCCTCTTTCAGATTCCACCCCTTCTACGGTAACTATCGCATTCATCATTATAGTCCCCACTATACCGATATAGCTATACAAACTAAGGTGCATTCAGTTCATCTCATGAAAGACTGGAGCAATTACAATGGTGATTGGTGAAGATTCCTAAATAAGATCTACCCTAAAGATATGTAATAGCAGTCTCACGTGAAATATAGGAATTCAAACTTCACGCTTTGGCCTATTGCGAGTTCGAGAAAGTGCAGGTTCCTCTTTCTTCGGGATCACTACTTCAGTGGCATCATCGAACTCTTCCTCTGCTTCTCTAATTGCTTCATTCATGGCAAGCTGTCACACAGGTACAATTAGGAACAAAACTAAAGGCTTATAACAGTACAAGCAGTATCAAATGCATATCTCACCAAAATCACGATATCATAATCGATAGTTCAAAACTACATGAATCAAATTAATGGATATACATCAACTATCCATACAGTTTACACGATAATTGTACTTGATTCCAGTGTCTTGCATTTACTTCTATTAAATTGATAAGAATGGAAATCAGAAGCCACTTAATATCCAACATGCTTCATAATTCATATCCAGGAAAACTACCTCCAGTAGGAACACTAGAGTTTAGAGCATACAATGCATAAAATTATAAAATGGCAACTTTGTATGTATAAAGAAGGGGTGATATCCATGGACTCTGAGCTAATCAAGACAAAATCACAAAAGAAAATGCTGTATTCCATCTCATAATCACAATCAACTGATGCAAGCAGATTTCTTTATATTATCTCAACTTGCAACTGTGCTGTCTTTGACATCAAGAACTGAACAACGTTCAGCATCATTATGCAAAGTAAGCCAGAGTCAGTCATCTTTCCAACACCATAAATCAATGCAAACAATAACGGTCTTAGTTGAGCAGTTCTAGCAGCACATCTTTTTACGCAGCAAAAACCCAATCATGTCAACTGCAAATCATCAAAACCCCATGTTTTCATCCCAAACACAACAGCTTAAACACAATTCCGTTTTTTTTTTCTTTTTTTTTTGTCAGCTCTACCTAGTAAGTCAAGATACACATCATGAAGTCCAACTGACTCCGACCATAGGATATTAGGATGGTCTACATCTATACAATGAAAGTGACCCTACTTATCCTCAACTTAATTCTAAATGTCCGCCCACATTCCTAAAGCATCCCATTGTAGCTCTATATGCAATCAAGAGAAGATATTAGGCTCACACATCCACTTGTCCCAATTTATTTTGTTAAAACACAGCAATTTCTTCAATACTTAGGCAACATGATAAACAACCATTTTTTTCCAAGATAACTGGTACGTGATGGTAAGAATCTAAGAATCTTGGAGCCATTTAAAGCTGAAATCCATATAATTACACTTATAAACCAACATGTAAACTTCACCTACATTTTCAGTAACTAGAATAGTATTACTTCCTCAACAGTTTATACATGCTAATCTATCAAATGGCTATCAAACAACCAGGTCAACCACTACTTCAAAGTTCATCAAATTCTGCCCTGTATACATGCTAATCTATCAAATGGCTATCAAACAACCAGGTCAACCACTACTTCAAAGTTCAACAAACACTGCCATGAATATACACTTCCAACCCCCTCGTTTTGATAGCCACAACGAAACCTTTACTAGCTTATTTATTATATTGGGATTTGGGAAGAAGTTTAATCTGTCATAATACTCTTATGAAATTGATCAGAAACTAGCAACAGACTTACACGGACCAAGTACTAGATATTGTCAATCACAAAGCAGAACAAACTATGCACTATCACCTCAACGAAGATATTTTATACTTGTATTATGCAAGCAAGACCAACTTCAAAAACACATTTCTCCTCGCCTTGATTCGATCTCTTCTTTCTCTATTAGAACCTCTGTACGACTATTGTATCGAAACAATATATTTAGTGAATACTCCGTAGTACAGAAATCATACATTGCAATCTTTCCTCCTTAATTATTTATTCACTCAAATCATTTTATCAAAGGTTTTTTTCTTTAAAACCTTACCTTAGCGCATACAACTTCTAAAAAAAGAATTTTCACATACTTGTTCTAACAACCATAAACAATAACCCTTCCCCCTACTTCGACAAAGCCACTGAGGACTTGATCAGACCCATCAATACAGCAACTTGATGTCTTGATGTATAAATTGTTCGGTCAACATGGACAATAAGAAATTGTCAACTAGCTTAGTCGATTAAAGTCTTGGAATTTGGTATACCTTCTACATCACATAATCATACCAATTTAGTTACCAACCACACCGAAATTCACTTTCTCCCTTCAGTAAAAAACAACAATTTGCTATAAAATTTCACCTGAATATTTCTATCAAACACAACCCAATTAACCCCACTTAATTTCACCAAAATATTTCTATCAAACACAACCCAAAACACCCCACTTAATTTTACCATAAACCCATTCCTAGAAACCAATAATTCAATTACCACTACTAAAAATGCATAAGAAGCAAGAATTCAGCAAATTTACCATGCAAAAATTGTACAAACATAATTACATAAACATATATATGAAAATTATATACCTCCTCAAGGAATTTCTGGTCAAGTCTATCACCAATTCGAAAAGCAGTGAAGACAGTAATGGCGAGAAGAGAGAATGGGAAGAGGAAAGCAAAGATGAACTGACTGGTAGTCGGGCCAGCTCGAGTAACAACACTGACGCCTCTCATTCGCCGGCGATCCAATTCTCCGGGAAATCGAACCGACGACGGTCGGAGAGATGTCGGAAAAGCTACGTGAAGTGGTTGATGATGTGATGAAGAGAGAGTTTTAGAGGAAATAGTATTGAAAGCTGCCATTTTTGAGTGGATAGATAATTAGATATGGTGTCTGTTGTGTACAGGATATAGCAGGATAGTAGCGCTTTCAAAATGGTGTAAAGGGGTGTGTCAAAAAAGAAGAAAAAAATATGGATTGAAGGGGAAAAAATGAGAAGATTTCGACTCACATTGACTTAATAATTTAGCATGACTCTAATTTGAAATTAGATTTGATTTCATCGAATTTCGGACAGTAATTGATACCTCTAATTTATACAAATATCTTATATAAACAACTTGGTTATATCAAGGGTTATTTTGTAAATTTAGTAGTCACACCTCCTTTCTCTCTCCTCTATCACCATTGCACAACCATTGATACCATCTGCTGCACCACTGCACAACCACTAGCACTACCACTGACCACCGCACGACCACTAACACCAATAGATGAACGTTGCACGACCATTAGCACCACCAGCCAACCGTCGCACTACTTGCACTAGCAATTGCCATTCGATAAGGGGTTAGTATGTGCCCAAATTTACATACTTTACGATTAGGGTATCTTTTGTTCGGCCGGCCAGCCAATTTTAGAGTCGTAAAGGTAGTCGCTCACCGGCATGGCCAATGGGAGGGGAGGAGAGGAGAGGGAAGAAAATAGTGTTTATGAGAGGAGATGTTTTTGAAAAGATTTTGGTGTTGAGTTGACATTCTTGATTAACATTGTAATGATGACTTCTTCTTTTTTCAAGGGCTTAAGTTTTCAATTGAATTTATTTATTTATATAAACTTGAAATGGTCACACCCTCACACCAGTTTCCCAAAAGATGCATAAACATACCAATCACTAAAGTGAAAAATTATACTATGTAAAACTTAGTTCACATTTGTCCCATAACTTAATTTATATAAAAAAGCATTAAACATGTACTAGATCAGATCATATCGTTTATTTATTTGCATTTGCTTGTTGCTAGATATAGTTGATTTTGAAATAAAATTATAACAAATTCTATTTGAACACTGACCATGAAAGTATGAAACTAACATCTCATGTACAAATAAGGTCATTATTTATTCAAATCAAAATTAAGATCAAATTTGGTAAATTATAAGTGAATTGAACATAGCCAAATTCTAAACTATACATAAAGTGATTTGGTTATTCAATTCAAATTTATTAACATTAAATTTGAAAAATTATAAGTGAATTGAACATTGCCAAATTTATAACACTCCATATTGTAATTTGGTTATTCAATGTCATTAGAATTCACCAAGTATAGAGATCATCATCATACCACCACCAAATATTATAATTCCATATCAAGTGATTGCTTCCTAATCAAGTGAAGATTCAAATCTTACATTCAATCATTCACCCATTTTTTTAACTCAAAAATTTCACAACTTTTTCAATTATCAAAACCATCACTTTTTTCCCATTTTTAATTTTTTCACACATTTCCCACCTTCACCATTAAAACATAGAATTCTCCTTCAAAACTCAAAAATCCCCAATTTTCTCTCCTACATCAACAATGGCGGGTGGACTTCACTCTTCTCTAAGACCACCATCTTCATCTTCTTCATCAAACAATTCTTTCACTTATAGAATCCTCCTTCTTCTTACTCTTCTCCCTTTTACCCTCGCTGCTTTTGCCTTTGTTCTTCAATGGCGTGGAGGTGTTACAGACCCTTCTACACGTTACTCTGCCGAAGAACACAAGTTTCCTGGAATGGATAGTTCTCCTCCTACTACAACTACAACTTCCAAGGTTATGCGCTCTGATTGTGGACCTCTTTTAAGCCATTTATCGCCTTCATTTCCTTATAATCGTGATTGGAAGTTTCATTATCAAACCGATCTTAAGCCTAAGGTAATTTGTTCTTGTGTTTGATTGATTTGTGTTTTTAAGTTTTTTTGGTTGATCTGATTCTGGGTTTTGTTTGTTTTGATTTGAATCGAAATGGGTATTGCTTGATTTGGTTGATTATTGATGGGGTTTTTGTTTTGACCTGTTATTGAATTAATGATTAAGTTTGGATTTTGATTTGATTTGATTGCATGATTTTTTTGTTGTTTATGTGAATTAGTTGTAATTTTTTAATTGGATGCTGATTTGATTGTAAATGGATCAGTTTTTTAAATTTGAATTGTGGGATGCAATTGATTAATTGAGTTTAATTGGCATTTTGCTGATTCAATGTCATTTCTTGTATGTTTGCATTTCAATTGCTAATAAGCTGCGAAGGTTTTGATTGATATGTTCTGAACTTTTTAATTAGTGTTTTAGTTAAGATCTAACATCTTGAATCGATTCAAAATCAAAAATTGAGAACTGTGCTGAGAAGTTAGCATGCAGGGAGCTAAATACTCCGAATCAGTTTGATGGGCCTTTAACTGAACTAAAGACCTAATTTTGTTGTGATTAGATTGCAATCACAACGAGTACCTTCTGTATCAATTTGATGTGTCTTTATCTGAACTAAAGACCTAATTTTGTTGTGATTAGATTGCAATCACGAGTACCTTCTGTATCAATTTGATGTGTCTTTATCTAAACTAAAGACCTAATTTTGTTGTAATTAGATTGCAATCACGACTAGTACCTCAGCAAGTTTGGAACAGATTCTTCCATGGATGTTCTTCCACAAGGTTATCGGGGTCACTACATTTTACCTTTTTGTGGAAGGGAAGGCTGCAACACCAAAAGTTACAAGGGTTTTGGAATCCATTCCTGTGAGTTTAACTGCGGTCCTTTGAGTTTCTCTTTTGCCACATTTAGGTTACTTTAGTTGCAGTAGTTTCTTTTTCTGGTAAGACCCTCTGAATTGCTGACATCTGTTCTATTTGCAGGGTGTTAAAGTTATCTATAGAACAAAAGAGTTAGAGGATCAACAGGCTAGAAGGTGTGTTAATCTGCATTTTGATAACTTAAAATGTTAAGCTGGCAGTGTCCAACAAGTATTTTTGATTGCAGCATTGATTAGGGAAATTATTTGTTCATTTTTGAGCTCTCTGTGTCATTTCCTATATCTTTTTTTGACTCTGCCGGACACTTCCCAAACATTAGAGACTTTGGGGGCAGGGTAATTTGAACCTGTTAAAAAGCTAGTTATATCTTCAGAAGTTTTTTTTTTCCTTTTTTTTATTTTATTTTATTTTATTTTATTTTTTTTATTTCTTATTTTTTTGACCTTCTGCTTATCTGGTTTAGGCTTGTTCGGTTCCATGATTGATTCTTCTTATTGGGATATAAGCTGTTAATTGCTTAGCACCGTGTCTTGTTGCTACCCATGTTTCTTCTACATTATCTTTAGCTGCTCTGATCTTGTTTTGCTGCTGTCTGTGTGTACCAGTGGCTCATGCATCATTTTTGAAAATTTAGATCCATTGGATGGACTGATTTGAGGCTTTATGGTTTTTTTTTTTTCTTTTTTTTTATTTGAAAATTTGTATGTTCAATCGATTGACTGTTGTTCCTTTTTTTTTTTTTTTTTCTTTAGCCGAATTTGGAATGAAACTTGGCTGGCAAGTTTCTTTTACAAGCCGTGCAATTATGAGTTATTTGTGAAGCAGTCACTTAACATGGAGATGGCAATTGTTATGGCTAGGGTAAGAAAATACCAGTTATTTTTTGAGCACTTGACAGAGATTTTTTTATTTTTATTTTTATTTTTTTGAGCTGATTTATCTATGGATCTTGCTACCATTAGGATGATGGTGCAGAATGGATTCTTCATCTTGATACTGATGAGCTAATACACCCGGCTGGTACTCGGGAGTATTCATTGCGGCAACTGCTGCTTGATGTTCCTGCGAATGTGGATATGGTTGTTTTTCCCAACTATGTAAGTAAAAAGGCACTAACATAATAAGTTAATAACCACTTTATGTTATCTGTTCTTGTATAGATGTTTCTTCTTATACACATTGTTCTGGTGATAATTTAAAATCATTTCTTGTTCAGGAAAGCAGTGTGGAACGTGATGATATCCAAGATCCTTTCAGTGAGGTAGGCTCTTTGAATGGAGATCTTTGATAAAATTTTCCTCAAAAATGACTTGTGTTTTATTTGACGATTAGTATAATTTTGAAAATCTTTCTAGCTTAAGACACTTTGTAGAACATTTATTATAAGCTGTATACCTTAGAGGTTATTTGTCTTGATTCTTGAAGTCAATCAAATCATTCAGATTTCAACATATATCACAGCCCTTTATTACTGGCAAATTAGTAACTTAAAGGTTAAAACCAATTTCAAAGAACAGATGGGAGTGTTATAATCTTGTTAGTTGTTGTTAGGCTTTTTAATACCAAAATTAGTTATTGGCCCGGACGATGCCCCAGATTACTATGAATTTGTTTGATCAAAATTAAATTTAGAAGGTTAGTGTCCAACAATATTTATAAGTGAATAAAAATATAATAATAAATTTAAGATTAATGGGTGCTAGTTTTTATTCATTTTACTTTACATAATAAAATAGTAACTTATGTACATATTATGAAGTACTTTGTATAATTGATTCATTGGTATTGAATCTAGAAAATTAGCATCCAGGGAATCAACAACCATTAGTATGTGATTAATGTCTTACAAATTAAATTGTAGATTATTGTGCAATTACTTAGGAGTTACATTCTATAGGAAAATCAAATATGAATGTTGCATATATGAAGAGTTTTAGGGTGATGAGTGATGACACATAAGGTGACACTGCTCATGTGGTGCCAAATTATATGGAAGGAATGGTGACACATGGCGATAGCATGTTGTCCCTTCTGTCAATATCTTACCGTAGTTTATGCAAATAAGATACATAAACAATGGTTATTGTTATTATGATTGTTATTGTTATTATGACTGTTATTGTTATTATGATTGTTATTGTTATTGTTATTATTTATTTATTTATTCATATGTATTTTTTTTTGCACATATTGCATAATTCTACGGTCCCTACTTCATAGTGTCAAATAATTAGGGACATAGTAGTTTGCCCATCATTTTCTTTTCATACCCTACAGCTCATTCACTGATGTGTGTTGCTTTCATGCAATAGGTATCTATGTTTAAAAAGAATTATGATCATCTCCCGAAGGATACGTACTTTGGCATGTACAAGGAAGCTACTCGTGGAAATCCCAATTACTTCTTGACCTATGGTAATGGGAAATCGATTGCTCGAGTACAGGATCATCTGCGTCCTAATGGTGCCCACCGGTGGCACAACTATATGAAGACTCCTAAGTATGACAACTTTTTCTGTCTTGTAAGCACATTAGTTTTGAAGAAATATGTAATAAGTTTTTATTTCATGTAACTTCCCTTTGGAGTTTATAGGTATTATTAGGTTGCCATAGGGGGTCATCATAAAGGATATAAAAGAAGTTTGTTAAAAGACAGTGAAAGAGTGTTACCAATTTGTATAGGTGTTAGTTAAGGATCAGCGTCTCTGCTTTAGATCAACCTTGAAAGTTGAACCTGTAAAAATCAGTTTAGAAAGATGGCATAGCCTCTTATTAGTTTTAACTGAATAAGCACAAGGAAAGTGTTCTTTCAGCATAAAGGTTGAGGTGTAAATTATGTAATGTCATAAAGGACTAAAAGGTTTGGTGAGACGATATGAGTAGAGACTGGAGAGGGGATACAATTCCTATGAAGTTTCCATAGTATTATAGGGCATAGATGTGGGGTAGGAAGGGCTTGCTTAAGCTATTTGAAGGGATCAAACCAAGGCATTTGATGATTGCCCTCAATTTCTTGGACATCCTGGCTTAGGATGAGCAATGTCATCAATGGCTTAATGGAAGGAGAGGGGCCACGTGAATTACGGAAGGGAAAAAGATGGTGACAGGGGGGGGGGGGGGTGGTTAGATGTTCAGATAGTCAATTTTTTCTAAAGCAAGAGGCCAGGATACAGTGTTGCCCATTTCTAATTTTTCCAGCTCCCTTGTCATTATTTATGCAAAATTTATCTATGGAGTATATTATTTCCTTAATGATTTTAGTGATTTATGTCATTTGCCACTTTTATTTGCAGTGAGATCAAATTTGAAGAAGCTGCTGTTCTACATTATACATATTCAAAATTTTCAGACTTGACTTCTAGACGTGATCGATGTGGATGCAAGCCAACAAAAGAGGATGTTAAGAGATGCTTTATGCTGGAATTTGATAGAGCAGTAAGTTTTAGTTTTAACCACATTTATATCCATTTTTTCCCTCTTCTTTTCTCTGTGATGTGAAGTGTTTTGGATAGTAAGGGTGTTTTCTGTTCTTTTGTATGCCACGTGATTAAGCTATTGTTATGCCTGAAAACAGTTGCTTTAGAATACAATTCATCTTGGCTTCGTCTAATGCTCAACCTGGGCTTGTAATTATGTGTTAGTACTTAATAGTCAGAGTCCGAACTTGAAGTCCCATGGCATGATCTGAATCATGTTAGTATCAGAATAAGAATTCGTTGCTAGAGTCTGATTTCCTTAAAATAATCTATGCTATTTAGTGGGCTTGATGTTTATATGGGGTTGGTTTTCCTAAGATGCATGACAGTCTTGTCTGTGCTTGGATTATGAGTTTGTTGTCGTCCTTGTCGATGGAAGCAAGCTTTATGACTGTAGTCAAATCAAGCATGCCCTAGATAATCTTAAGTGTCAGTACCTAATTTCCCTTATAGCCGATTAAGACATTTAACATGTAGGAAAATCTGAAATAAGAGAGGCTTTGGGTGCATGCCGTCATTAATGTTTAATGATTAAGAACAAGAATCCTCTTCTTTGTTCAGAAAATACTACAGATGTTGCATCTTAGATGAGATAGGACATGCATGGGTCAAGGTTCCATATGATTGTAACTAAACATGTGCCCAAATTTGTAGAATTTATCATTACCAAATTTGTAGAATCAAATTGCCAGAATGATAGGGGCCAAGAGCTTGCAGACTGACCTGCCAAGAAGCAACACTACTTACACCAAAAGCAATCCTTTAAGCTCTTCAGAACATTTACTAGAAACTTTGAACAAAAATTTTATAATGTACGGCATCTGTAGATTTCAAACCCCTTCTGCAAAATTATACGAAGTAATTCCTATTAGCCAAAGATTATAAATGGTTTCTATAAAACACATAATTTTCAGCTTTGACTGTACCCTTGTCTTTGGGTATTCCCACTCATTTTCACTGCTCTCTCTGGCTCTGCATTGAACCCAGCACAAATTCTGTTGTGCCCCAAGATCACCATAATACTTCCCTATACCCCATCAGAAATGAACATTTGAAAAAGGGGTGCTGCACATTGTCAGGCTGTTCAGAATGCAGGTAGCAGAACATTTAATGCTCCGCTTGGCCAACCTATCTGCTGTGTACAGCCTATCTTGAAATAGCTAGCCAAGTTATAATTTATAAATATAAGATATTCTTTGGACTAGCCTTGCTTTGCACATAACACTTCTCCATGCCACTTTCTCAAAATTTTCTTGCAGCTACTTGTACATTTTAGCAACAGAAAAGGTATTGTTTTTCATAAATTTGATCCGGCCACAACTTGCTGAACATACAGCCTGCAACTAAAAACATTTAAGCTCGGGATTCTGGAACCATTAACAGTGATAGTACAAGTATCAATGTCTGCCCTGTCATATAATAGCTGTCTATCCACCTATTTTGCATTTGATTAAATTTCGGATTCAACATCTGATTGTGCTTTCGGCTTGTGCTGTCATGGAAGCCAATATTTTGTTTGTTTGGTTAAATTTAGAAAGTACTATTTGATAGGAAGTTATTTTTTCATAGTCTAGTTTTCTAGGAAGTTCATGAACTTGTTTGGTTTACTATAGGAAGTTCCACTTCCTAATTTTAACTTCTTAAGAACTAGGAAGTGCATCTTCCTTTGGTTTTGCTCTGTTCCATTTTCTGAATGCTTCCACTTCCCATTTATCTTGTTGTCAACCAAACAAGTACTAAAGATATGAACGATATTGTTGATTCTTCTATTTTACCTTCTTATGGATATATTTCTCATTGTTGATTAAATACATGTTACCGATGGCAGGCATTCATAATTGCTTCAACTGCAACTGAGGAAGAAATGAGGAAGTGGTAAGTTTTTCAGCCTAAGAAGTCTTCTTGTCTGTTTATTGGTTGGTACGGAAAGACGTTACTTCAATGGATATGATTCATTATTACTGTTTTTGTTGTGGCATCTCTGATTTTAGGTATCAAGAGCATGTTGTATGGGGAGACAAAGCACTAAACCTGAAACTTTTGAGGAAGGGCATTTTAACTCGCATATATGCTCCCATGGTAAGTGTTGTTATCCCCTTCCAAACATCATCAATTCTTACGAGTCGTATAACAAAGACATTTATGTGTGATACTGCTGGGCTAAAATATGGTCTATTCAGTACTCTGTAGGAGAGAGAACTCTATTTTGTTGTTTTATGCTATTGTTCTCACTTTTAGTTGTTTCCTTTATCCCTCATTCTTGTGTGCTTTCGTCTACTTAACAGGTGATTGTTCAGGGTTTGAGAGAATCTGGTGTCTTCACTTCTATTATTGAATCTGCTTCAACATCTCTTTCAAAGGATAGTTTCTTATCTTCAATCGTGAGTTCTAATTCAACAAGACCTAATGATTTGGTCACTTCCTCAAGGAAGAGGAGTAAAGTCAAAGAGTCTCAGGTAACTGTGAGGAAGGTTCTGCAGTTTACAGATGCGGATATTCATGAAGCTGCTGTTCCTCCATTGCCATCGCCAGGTGTAGATGACGATGATGTGCAGGAATCATGATTGATCTGATTTATTCATTTTACAGCTTCCTATTCTTATGCCCATTAAGTTACCACATGATTGCACGATGATTAGATGGTTTGGTATAAAGAATGGGGTGAAGTAGGAGGGAAGAGGTTTTACCTATATGGTTTCTTCCCGATCATTGCCCAAGCGCTTTGTACACATATAGAGAGAGAGAAAGAGAGAGGGAGAGGGTGGTAGCGGAACATTTTTTGGCCCGTTCATTTCTAGTACCAGCCCTGTGCCTGAGTCTAGAAATTGGGGTCGCGTATTATGTACAGAAACGGGTGGTCGATATGATGAGAGGCGATTGTTTCACTACTTAGATATACATAGACGTAGTGTAGGCACCTTGTGATACTCTAATTCTTTGAATGGATCTATTTTTACTGCTTTCTTTTTGTTTTTAGCTAAGTTTTTGGTCCGATTAATTCAATCATTGAGATTATTGCAGGACAAAGCTTTTGGATTCCATTATAAGTCAATTACAATATTTAATTATTGTTGATGTACTCTTAATTATGAACCTAAAATTATGATGAAAATATATAGGCTAGAGAATAATACCTTGTGCTATCATATTAGTAAACTAAACTTATAGGTAATGGAATTAACATGAGAAGATTATAAAGAGTTGAGTTATAAAGCAGAATAATACCCACAAAGCCAGATCTTGGAGTACTCTGAACACCAAACCTCTTATAAGAATGATAATTATTTGAACATCTAAGCAATTATAATTTATGTTATATAAACATGAAAATAAATGTATATAATTGATAATCACAAGAATTATTAAAAAAAAAAAAAAGACATTATAAATATCAAATACAAATAATCACAAGGAATAATTAAAGTAGCAACCTGGTGCAACGTCCGGGCTACACACTAGTTTAAATAATTATAATACGAAGTACAAAGCTCTGATTAGAATAATTCCTTAAACTTAATTGTATATTGAGATGGTGGATTTTAAATATGACGAAAAACGTAGCCATTAATATAAAAGTTGAGTCCACTTTTGATTCTTCATAAACTGATCTGAGGATGATCACATTGCACATCTTACGCTGTATTACAATGCACGATTACATAATTATGTGAAGGAAGATTCTGAGCTACCTTCTATAAAATTTTCTTAATCTTTTCAAGTCTTTGTTAATTAAAAGATTATTGGGGAGCTTAATTTTCAGTTGTGTATAAATAACGAAGATGTCATGTGTATGTAAAACCAACCAAAACCAAATTACATAATCAGAATTCAGAACGTACAGTGTTGACGAGCATGAAAATGGCGTGGGGAAAGCCTTTTGTTTTAGGAGTACTCCTCTTTCTCCTCGCATCATCTTCAGGTTTGTATGATTGCTATCCGTTTTTGTTAGTTCTACTTATCTAAGGATGAGAATTTTAAGGTGCAAGCGGTTGTATCTTGCTAGGTACAGCCAAAAAACGCAAAAAGAACATGTAGTTATTTTGTAAAGAACATGCCTTTGTTTTGTAAAGAACATATAGTTATATATACATTTTTTTGGTCAAAAGAAAATCTGTAATATTTATAAAGAACATGATAATATTATGTAATAAACATTATTATCTATATATAACCACCATAATTTGAAGACAAAATTCAATGAAACAATGAACATTTTGTCACAAATATTAGTAGATTGCACTGACAATCACATAACATAGATATATGTTCTTTTCACTTTTTTTTGTGCAGATATGTTCTTTTCACTCTAAGTATATGTTCATTATAGTTTGATAGTATGTTATTTTCACTCCAGGTATATGTTCATTATATTATATTAGTATGTTCTTTTCACTAAATCTATATGTTAATTACTTTTCTATTTTATGTTCTTTCTTAGTATTACACACGTTTTGCATGTTTTTTTTTTTTTTTTTTTTTTTTTTTTTTTTTTTTAATATAAATGTTGTAAAAAGTATTATAATTAATATTTTATTTCACATAATTTTTTTATAAAATAGTATAAAAGCATATAATTTTGCTTTTAAAGACATATAAATGTGGGTACGTGGTTGGGATACACAGGTGGGGCAGGTACAATTTAAAATTCACCCCCACTCCATCACCCATGATGGGTATGGTTTTTATTTTCATCCCGTCCCACCACCCGCCAAACCGAGACCCGCCTAATTAGGGCAAAGATGAGGCGGGTCACTTACTTGACCTGCCCCACTGATATCCCTAGTCTCAACTCTCAATATGAATAGTTGTAAATTTTTAATGTTGCAATTAAAGTAGAACGAACCTAGAAAGTCTCGTACATGCATATACCTCATTAAAAGACTTGCACAAGTAGTTAGATCTCTGAAACTATTATGGCAATAACACCATTTACAATGTAGACAAGTCTATTAATTATTACCCCAAATCGTAGAGATATTGTACTCATTTAAACTATTTTCTTTATCCCTATATTGATTACGTAAGTGTTGATGATACAGAATTTGCAATGGCAAGGACGTGGACGTCGACGTCGTTGCCAGCGGATGGAGCGCTAGCAAGAAGAATGGCCTTCGAATGGCCGTGGGAGGGGGAATTGTGCATAGAAAAAGGTTGGCCATGCGTCGGCGAAGACCCTGATTCTGATGACTGGTGTTGCGGAGAGCTACTTTGTCGGAATCATCATACTCACTATACCGGAACATGTTGTGACCCATCATTGCCAGATGATGCGGGATATCCTAATGCTTGCCTCTGGTTGTAGTCTATAATGTCTATCTGGGAAGACGCTATTGACTTGTTTTTATTATCGGCTATTTCACCAAATGCCACTGAGAAATTTAAAAATTCACGAAATGCCATCGTATTTTTCATAGTTCACCAAATGCCACTCAGTTCTTAAGTAATTCACCGAGTGCCATTTATGACTAACGGCCGTTAACTCCGTTAGTCATTAGGGCATAATCATGACACATGTGGACACGTGTCAGTCGGTTATTGGTTTAAAAAATATAAATAAAAATAAAATTAAAAAACTCTAAATCCTAACCCAACCCATTCCCACCACCGTAACCACCTGCCAAATCCAATCATCAGCCCAAAGCTAGCCAACCGCCGGAACTCCTTGACCACCTGCTGGAACCCCCTAACCTTCCGTCGGAACCCACCGGAACCCCCTCACCTCCCGCTGGAACCCCTTGTCCCTGTTAAAACCGTTGACTCCACTTAATTTCCGTTTCCTCCTCCCGAAAAACCACCCCAACCATCGCATTGTTTCACGCAGTACCCAAAACTCTGCCTACTCGACTCCAGCACCCACATGCTGACCCATAAAACTCTGTTTAACCGATGACCCCTGCGCTGATCCTCACCCCAGCCCCTGCAACCACCTCACGCACCAACACGATGCATCACCATAGCCATCGAAACCGACCATGGAAACCCATAATAGAACCCGACTATTGAAACCTTTCACCCTCAAACGGCCGAAATCGACCATGGAAATCTAGAATGGTCGATTTCTATTGCCGATTTCGTCGTTTCAAGGGTCGAGGATAGGAAGAGGGGTTTTGCGCGGTGGTTAGAAAACGCCAGGTGTTTAAATCAAAGCTCATGTTGGTGGTATTTGGGGTCAGGGAAGGTTGAGTGGGCGGTTTTGGGGGTTGGCGCTTGGTCAGGTGGGATGCTAAAGTGGCGATCGGCCGTTTTTAGGTAATTAAGGGGGTGGCCAGCCGTTTTCTGGCGAGATAAGGGGAGGGTCTAGGTTTGGCAGTGGTGGGAAGGTGGCTGGGAAAATATTGGGGTTTTTATTTTGTTTTTTATATATATATATTTTTTATTATTTTTTATGAATTAAAATAAATAGACCAATCATATCATGACATGTGTCAAAATTAAGCCCAAATGACTAACGGAGTGAACGACCGTTAGTCATTAATGGCACTCGGTGAATTATTTAATAACTGAGTGACATTTGGTGAATTATGAAAAGTACGATGGCATTTGGTGAATTTTTAAATTTCTTAGTGGTATTTGGTGAAATAGCCGTTTTATTATTGGTAACTTGAATATAACCATTTATTGATTTTGGTTGTGGATTTTATGTTATTCCAATATTTTCATCTTTAATTGTTTGGGTTACACGTTGTTGATCAACTATAATTGTATTCCTTATCTGTTTGTTCTAAATGTTATTATTTGCCTCAAAATGATATGCATACCACTTAAATGTTTTATGCACCGTCGCTTTATTGTCACCTCATTCACCTGTCCACTACCTCACCTCAAAGCCGCCGGCCACCACCACGTCACCACAAATAAAAGAAACAAGTGAAATCTAATGCAATCTTAAGAAACATTTAAAAAATGACTTCTTTTGTGATAATATGCAACAACCTCTTTACTTGCAAAAATTTTTATATGTGGCTGATCACACGGTGTGGCCAACCATCATATAAGTTTTTTTTTTTTTTTTTTTTTTTTTTTTTTTTTTTTTTTTTTTTTTTTGACACACATCATATGAGTTACTTAAGGCATGTTCACTTTAGCTTAATTTTAGTTCAGATCAACTTCAATTAGTTCAGTTTAGGTTCAATTCAGCTTCTATTATTGAATCTTCTTCAACATCTCTTTCAAAGGATAGTTTCTTGTCTTCAATCGTGAGTTCTAATTCAACAAGACCTAATGATTTGGTCGCTTCCTCAAGGAAGAAGAGTAAAGTCAAAGAGTCTCGAGGGAGCCCCCATTCATCTTCATGATAAACAAAATTTGTTTATCTAATGGCATTTTCGTAAATATATCAACAATTCACTCTAGTTAGCATGACATTTTTGTAAATAAGTTAACAACTTTTATTAATATGCAGGTCCCACAAATGTTAACTTATTTACGAAAATGCCATTAGATAAACAAATTTTATTTATCATTAAGATGAACTTGTATTTTCTCAAGAGTCTCAGGCAACTGTGAGGAAGGTTCTGCAGTTTACAGATGCGGATATTCATGAAGCTGCTGTTCCTCCATTGCCATCGCCAGGTCTAGATGACGATGATGTGCAGGAATCATGATTGATCTGATTTATTCATTTTACAGCTTCCTATTCTTATGCCCATTAAGTTACCACATGATTGCACGATAATTAGATGGTTTGGTATAAAGAATGGGGTGAAGTAGGAGGGAAGAGGTTTTACCTATATGGTTTCTTCCCGATCATTGCCCAAGCGCTTTGTACACATATAGAGAGAGAGAAAGAGAGAGGGAGAGGGTGGTAGCGGAACATTTTTTGGCCTGTTCATTTCTAGTACCAGCCCTGTGCCTGAGTCTAGAAATTGGGGTCGCGTATTATGTACAGAAACGGGTGGTCGATATGATGAGAGGCGATTGTTTCACTACTTAGATATACATAGACGTAGTGTAGGCACCCAAAAGACTTGCAAGTCCACAAATAGACTCGCAAGTCCACAAATTTGCAAGAAAAATCTTCCAAATTTGTATCCCTGTACACACGGAAAACAAACAAATAAATAATACTAAACATCCCACCATTAGAGAACTCACTAAACCATACATAAAAGGATTGGCTATAATCACCATAATGTTAGTGATCTTTAATGGCTAAAAACATTAAACTAAGGAAGAATTTGAGGCTTATCGTAAAATCTATTGCAGGCTATTTGCAGCCCCTAAGTTTTACTATGATGGCTAGGTTTGAATTGAAGAGAAAGAACAGAGAAAATTTAGGTTTTTTTTTTAGAGATTGGCTTTTTAAACTACTTAGAAAGCATGTTTTTCTATTAAACTAAATTATAAATTCAACTTAAATAGCCCTTATTTATGAACTTATTTAAACAACCTACAAAGTATGTAGTAATTTATTGAATTTAATTTTACAGAAATAAGAAGTAAGATATAGTGATTAGAATAATTCCTTAAACTTAATTGTATATTGAGATGGTGGATTTTAAATATGAAGAAAAACGTAGCCATTAATATATATATAAAAAAAAAAGTCCACTTTTGATTCTTCATAAATTGATGTGAGGATGATCACATTGCACGTCTTACGCCGTATAACATTGCTCGATTACATAATTATGTGAAAGAAGTTCTGAGCTACCTTCTATAAATTATTCTTTATCTTTTTAAGTCTTTGTTAATTTTCAATTGTGTATAAATAACGAAGATGTCATATGTATGTAAAACCAACCAAAACCAAACTACTTAATCAGAACGTACGGTGTTAACGAGCATGAAAATGGCGTGGGGGAAGCCCTTTGTTTTAGGAGTACTCCTCTTTCTCCTCGCATCATCTTCAGGTTTGTATGATTGCTATCCCATTTTTGTTAGTTCTACTTATCTAAGAATGAGAATTTTAAGGTGCAAGCGATTGTATCTTGCTTGGTACAGCCAAAAAACGTTAAAAGAACATGTAGTTATTTTATAAAGAACATGCCTTTGTTTTGTAAAGAACATATAGTTATATAAATATATTTTAGGTCAAAAGAAAATCTGTAATATTTATAAAGAACATGATAATATTATGTAATAAACATTATTATCTATATATAACCACCATAATTTGAAGACAAAATTCAATGAAACAATGAACATTTTGTCACAAATATTAGTAGATTGCACTGACAATCACATAACATAGATATATGTTCTTTTCACTTTTTTTTGTGCAGATATGTTCTTCTCACTCTAAGTATATGTTCATTATAGTTTGATAGTATGTTATTTTCACTCCAGGCATATGTTCATTATATTATATTAGTATGTTTTTTCACTAAATCTATATGTTCATTACTTTTCTATTTTATGTTCTTTCCTACGAAACGGCTATATGATGCACCGTACAGGTGCCTGTAGGAACCAATAATTGATCTTAGGGATTCGTTGAGTTTTTATTTTTATTTTATTTTTATTTATTTTATTTTTTAAAAAAAAGCTAGCTATGTACTTCCACTTTAAGAAGTTAACTATGTAAGTATGTTTTTTCTTATTTATAAATAAAAATAGATGGTCAAAGGTGAGTATGTGAATTGAAATCCTCTTAATGTATTCAAAGAGCGAGAAGGCCAACCTTAATAAAACTAGAAATGTTTCTTAAAATGAGAAAGATGAGAAGGACATTATATGCATAATATTTACTAACGCCCTATTCTCTTCACCTTAAAAAAATAATATTAAGTAAAAAATAATTTCAGTTCAGTAAAAATAAGTGCAGTTTAGTAAAATTAAGTTCAGTTTAGTAAAAATACTTTCAGTTCAGTTCAGTAAAATTCAGTTTTCTTAAAGAAGAATTATAACTGAAAATCAGTAAAAAATAATTTCAGTTCAGTGAAAATAATAAAAGTTCAGCCAATAAAATTTTGTTTCAATAAAAAAAAAATTTCTATTCAGCAAAAATGAGATGAATAGAACGGGGCCTAAATGTGTATATTTTTTGAACTAATGTGCCCAAAAAAAAATTGACTCTAATTTTATATATATTGAACATGATGTGCACAATTTCATTTTTTTTCCCAGAAAATTCAAATTTTTTTATTAGTCCAAAAATCAATTTTACGCATTTAGTAGATGTTAGAAATATGCATGTATATTTAGTGAAAAACTTTTGCAGATTACATCTTTTTCATCCTTCTCATTTTAAGGAAACTTCTCATTAGATCTCAACCTTATATATATTCTAACCGACTTTTGTATAAAAACACTCTTATGCAAGTCGTAATTTAACAAATGAATCTGATTACGTGGCAAGGACATTACACACTTTGCAGAGTTATGTATGTATGCATAGTCTCAATTAGGAATGTCAATGGGGCGAGGCGGGGCTGATGTTGACCTTCCAATCCCCATCCCCACCTAACATTTTCATCTCCATTCTCATCCCTATCCTCGCAAAAAGTTCAAAATTCATCCCATCCCCGCCCCACCCCTTTTTGGATATCCACCCAAGATCCATCTAATATCCGCCTCTCAAATATACAATCCTACATAATTAATACGGATTACTATTAAAAAAAAATTTCTTAGTATTACACACTTTTTTTTTTTATAATATAAGTGTAGTAAAAAGTATTATAATTAATATTTAATTTCACGTAACTTTTTTTATAAAATAGTGTAAAAGTATATAATTTTGCTTTTAAAGACAAATAGATGTGGGTATGTGTTGGGGATATACAGGTGGGGCGCGTGCAATTTAAAATTCACCCCCCACTCCCATGGCGGTTTTGGTTTTTATTTTCATCCCCGTCCCACCACCCGCCAAACTGAGACCCGCCTAATTATTGGATCAAAGATGAGGCGGGTCACTTACTTGACCTGCCCCACTGAAATCCCTAATCTCAATACGAATAGTTTAAATTTTTAATGTTGCAATTAAAGTAGAACCTAGAAAGTATCGTACATGCATATACCTCATTAAAAGACTTGCACAAGTAGTTAGATCTCTAAGACTATAATGGCAATAACACCATTTACAATGTAGACAAGTCTATTAATTATACCCCAAATGGTAGAGATATTGTACTAATTTAAACTATTTTCTTCATCCCTATATTGATTACGTAAGTGTTGATGATTACAGAATTTGCAATGGCGAGGACGTCGTTGGCAGCGGATGTAGCGCTGGCAAGACGAATGGGCTTCGAATTGCCGCCATGGCCAGAGTGCTTGGAACAAGGTTGGCAATGCCCCGGCGGAGGCTCTTATTCTGATGAGTGGTGTTGCGGAGAGCTAGTTTGCCGGAATCATAACGTAGCCAATATGGGAACGTGTTGTGATCCATCATTGCCAGAAGATGCGGGATATCCGGATGCTTGCATCTGGTTTTAGTCTATAATGTCTATCTGGGAAGACGCTATTGACTTGTTTTTATTGGTAACTTGAATATAACCAAATATTGATTTTGGTTGTGGATTTTATGTTATTGCAACATTTTCATCTTTAATTGTTTGTTGATCAACTATAATTATATTCCTTTTATCTGTTTGTTCTAAATGTTATTATTTGCCTCAAAATGATATGCATACCACTTACATGTTTTATGCACCGCCGCTTTATTGTCAACTCATTCACATGTCCACTACCTCACCTCAAAGCCGCCGGCCACCATCACGTCACCACAAATCAAAGAAACAAGTGAAAATTAATGCAATCTTAAGAAACAATTCAAAAATGACTTCTTCTGTGATAATATGTAACAACCTTTTCACTAGCAAAAATTCTTATATGTGGCTGATAACACTGTGTGATGAGCCATCATATGCGTTACTTAGGGCATGTTCACTTCAACTAAATTTCATTTCAATTCAAATCAGATCAGCTCCAATCAGTTTAGTTCAATTCAACTCCAATCAGTTCTGTTCAATTTTAATATCAGCCCTGTGCCTGAGTCTAGAAATCGAGGTCGCGTATTATGTACAAAAAGTGGTGGTCGATATGATGAGAGGCGATTGTTTCACTACTTAGATATACATAGACGTAGCGTAGGCACCTTGTGATACTCTAATTCTTTGAATGGATCTATTTTTACTGCTTTCTTTTTGTTTTTAGCTAAGTTTTTGGTCCGATTAATTCAATCATTGAGATTATTGCAGGACAAAGCTTTTGGATTCCATTATAAGTCAATTACAATATTGAATTATTGTTGATGTACTCATAATTATGAACCTAAAATTATGATGAAAATTTATAGGCTAGCTTTTTTTATAAAAAAAAAAAATTATTTTTCATACTAGTTTTTTTTTTTTTTTTTTTTTTTTTTTTTTTTTTGACAAAAGAACTTACAAACAACAAACAAACTAAAATCCGGAAACAAAGTAAATCACACCGACGCGCCATCCCTACTAAACAGTGAGCCTGAGCAATCGTAAACCTTGGAACTTTCTGAATATGACACACAACTAAAGTCCCAATAACTTCCAGTATCTCCTGTTGAATCCAACTCACAGTATTATCCTTGGGAAACTGAGATTGAAGTAGATCCACCACCGGAGAACAGTTAATAAGTATCTGTAAAGAAGAATACCCTCGTTGCCTGGCATGGCGTAAAGCAAATAAACAAGCCATCAGTTCAGACTGGAATGCAGAATTAGAGTTACAAGCTTGCGCCCCACCCCCAAGATGAACATCAGAAGCCAAACCCAAGAATACCCATCCAGTACGCATTAATATGACTACCAGAACTCCAGGCCCCATCAAAATTAAGATTGACTAAACAAGCATCCGAAGCATTCTCTCGAAAAAATGCATAAGACATAGTACAAGAAAACCTAGGAAGAAACCCAGGAGTAATATCATATCTAAACGACCTAACCTCGGAACACCTATTCACCCAACTAGAAGCTAAATCCAAAATCGAATCAGGAGAATAAACCGCAGAACAAAATCTCGTGGAGTTTCGAGTAAGCCAGAGGGTTCATAACAAACTTAAAAAACGATCTAGCATTAACCAATCCTTATCATGAAGAAACATAGAAAGAACCTCATGAAACCACTCTTCAAAGGACTGATCTTAGGACATATTCAAGGCCGATGCACAAGATCGGTCCTCCCATAAACTCCAAGTAAAAGGACAATCTCGGAAAAGATGAGAAAGAGTCTCCACCTCCTGATGACAGAACCCACATTTGGATTCCACAGGCAAACCCTTCCTAGCAAGCAACGAAGCAAAATGCAACGCATTATGGATAATCATCCAAGCAAACATTTTCCACTTCGGAAGTAAAGGCGAAGCCCAGAAATGCATCCACTAACTTAGTAAAGAACCAAATTAAAGGTGATCGCTGATCACCATTCTCATAACACAAGGAACACACATAAGCAGACTTCGTAGAGAACATCCCAACCTTGTATTCCATGCGTTCGAATGCACATTTATTTGATCAGAAACAAAGAATGGGGCACCCATCCTGTTCACGAAATCCTTAAACTTAACCCGAATCCCAAGCACCCAACTATCATCAAGAATACTAATGTTGGTACCATATCCCACCGTCCACATCAAACCATGAAGAAGGGTATGAAAACCCTGTAATACACTACGACAACCCTAAGACGGCCTGACCGTCTTGGCAGTACCATGAGAAGATGGCAAAGACGGATACTTTGCTCGATGCACCCTAGAAACAAGAAGCTGAGCATTATGCATAAGCTGCCAAGACTGCTTAGCAAGGAGAGGAGCATTAAAGCAACTAAATTTTTGAATACCCAAGCCTCCCAGCCCTCGAGGTAAATTAAGAGCAGATGAAGGAGATAACGCTAGTCCTCTAGAGGAAGGAGAAGAACGCCACCAAAAACCAGCTGGGAGATTATCAAGCCTATTACAAACCGTAGAAGGCACTTTAAACATCGAGAAGATATGGTTAAAGGAAGTGACACATATAGAATTGATAATAACTAACTTTGCAGCCGTTGAAAGGCTCAAAGAAGCCAAAGATGAAAGGCGTTGAACAAGTGTATCAACCATAGGCTGGAAAACCGGACACTTCCCCCTGCCCATATCAACTGGAATACCCAAATAAGTACCTAAAGAGTTCCAATAATCCATATGCAACACAGAAGCTAAATAATCCCTATAATCCGATGGAGTATTATGGAGTATTAGAACTGAACTTCACAAATGATTTTTTGAGATTAATCATTTGGCCCGAGGCACAACAGAATTTATTAATGACAGTCATCAAGTTGTCGCAAGTAGAAGGTGAAACTCGGAAGAAAAGCAAGGCATCATCAGCAAAGAAGAGATGGGAGACTGGCGAGGCCTTACGGGAAATCTGAAGTCCTCGAACTAACCCAAAAGGCTCATCATGCCTAATCATTAAACAAAAAACCTCCATACAAAGGACAAAAAGATACGGGGAAAGACGATTTTCCTGGCTGAGACTGTAGCGAGCTGAGGATGTACAGTCTTGGACGGAAAACCATTAACCAAGACCTGTTATGAAACCGTTGTAACACAGTGCTAAATTATATGAACACAATATGGAGGGAAACCAAAAGCCCTTAAAACTTGTCATAAGAATTCCCAATTAACCTTATCATAAGCCTTATTCATGTCCAATTTAAGGACTGCTGAGCAAAGTTTAGAAGTCGAGGAATTCATATAGGAAAAAAGCTCATGAGCAGGCAGACTGTTGTCCGACATTAACCTACCGGGTACGAAGGCACTCTGAAATCCTAAAATCAAAGTAGGCAAAAATCTTCGAAGGCCATTCGTTAAACCACTACAAGAATCAGGTCAAATACCGACGGAACGGTTCCGACGGACCCGAAAATCCGTCGGAAAAATCGAAATTTCCGACGGATTTATTTTCCGTCGGATATTTCCGACGAAATATAGCATTCCGTCGAAAATCCGTCGGAAATTTCCGACGGAAAATAATTCCGTCGAAATAATTGGACGTTCCGAAGGAATAATCCGTCGAAAAAGGTCTTTTCCGACGGAAAATTCCGTCGGAACATTTAACTATAAAAAAAAAAGAAATTTTTTTTATAAACTTCCATTAGTAGAAAATACTAAATGACAAGCGGTTCAAACCCCCTAATGGCAAGCGGTTTTGAACCGCATGCTATTGGGGGGCTTGCCATTAGCCTTTTAAATGGCAAGCGGTTCAGAACCGCTTGCCATTTGTAGAGAATGGGAAGCGGTATTGGCGCCAAACCGCTTCCCATTACGCCTTAAAAAAAATAATTTTTTTTTTGTTTTTTTCAGTTAAATCGATCCACAAACAAAACATATGTATTAACAACATTATTTTTCGTTAATCAATCCTGTAATTTTACAAATTTCTGTTTTTAAACAAAATAAATAAATTAACAAAAAAATAAATTAATAAACAAACACCTATTACCACCACCACCAGCCCACACCACCAGCCACCACCTCTTGCTTCTTTAACCCGTACCTTGCCACCAGAACCACCTTCACCCACCTAACCCACCCACCAACATACGCGTACCCAGCCACCAGAACCCTTACCCACCTAACCCGAACCCACCCACCACCCCACACCTCCAGCCTCCCTAACCCACCCACCCTAACCCAGATCTATCACCTAAACGGCTAAACACACCCCAAACAAAACCCACAACCCATCCGCCACAACCGCCTTTATCCCGTATCACCACCACCACCAAGCACCATATAACCCACCACGACCTTAAAAAAAAACAACAACTAACCTACCACGACCTCCACCCAAATCAGACTTGGGGCCATGAAAACGTCGATTTTCGCTTGAAACTATGGTTTTAAAGGTCAAATTCGACCATGAAAACTCTAGATCTAGAGTTTCCATGGTCGAATTTGACCCAAAAAACTTGAAAACCACACGCTTGAACCATCGCCTCCTACAATTGGGGTTTTTGGTTTGAATTTGCTCGAAATTTTACTTGATTTTACTCGATTTTACTTGAGATCCGAGAGATTAGAGAAGGGAGACAGAGAGTGAGAAAGAGATCGCAAAAAAAAAAAGTGAGAAACTAATAGAGAAATGAAGAGAATGAGAAAGAGATAGAGGAGAGTGAGAAAGAGGTGATGAGAATGGAGAATCGTGAAGGAGGGAGGGGATGAGAGGAGAGAGAAAAGAGAATATGAGGATGAGAGAGGAGGCGTGAAAGAATGAAGGAGAGGAGGAATGAGGCCCGTATTTAGTTTTAGGGTTTTTTTTGGAATGGCAAGCGGTTTTGGGTTGAACCGCTTGCCATTATACATAATGGCAAGCGGTTCAACCCAAAACCGCTTGCCATTACATATCAGAGGTCTTTTTTTTTGTGGGTGGGTTTTTTGAAGCGGATTTTAAAAACCGCTTGCCATTTGAGGCTTCCCATTTAGTTTTTTCTACTAGTGTTCCTAACCCTAATTCCCTCTCTCTTCCGCCCCCTTTTTTTTTCCCCCCCCTCTCTCTCCTCCTCCTCGTTCTTTCTTTCTTCTTCTCAGCGAATCTCTCTCCTCCTCCTCCTCCTTCTTTCTTTCTTCTGTTCAGCGAATCTCTCTCCTCTCTCTCTCCTCCTCCTCCTCTTTTCTTCTTCTCTTTCTTCTCACCTCTTCATTTTCACCCCCTCTTTCTTCTATCACCACTAATAACATCTCTGCCATCCCCACCACCAACAACACCACCACCACCGCAACAACGTCGACCACAACAACGACGACCACAACCACCATGCAACAACAACGACGACCACAACAACACCGGCAACGCCCACAACCATCAATTGTAGATCTAGTTTAAATTAAGGTTAGATTGTAGATCTAGTTAATTGTTTATGTAATTGTTTTATTTTGTAAATTTTATTAGATAATTGTGTAATTATATAATTCGTTTAATTTTTGTTGTGTAATCATCGTTTTTTTCAATTTTCTTTATGAAATTCTTGTAAAATATGTAGTTCTAGTGGTTTTTTTCAATTTTATTTTCTTAATTTCGTATTTTGTGTTAATTTTCGATTATTGGGGTTAATTTTCGTTTTTTTTAACTAAGTTTTCAGTTTTGGGGGGGATTTATTGGTGTCGGTGGTGGTGTTTGAAGGTGGGAAGGGGCTGGTGTGATTGTGGTGGTGGTGGTGTTTGAAGGTGAGTGTGAGTATGGTGGTGGTGTTTGTAAGGGTTGTAGATCTGGTGGAGGTTTCGGTAATTGGGTGGTGTGGGTGGTGGTACGGGTTAGGTAGGCTGGTGTGGGGCTGGTGGTGTGTGGTTCTGGTGGTGGGGGTTTAGTTAGGGGCTGGTGGTAGTGGCGAACGGACGATAGTCTGATGTTGAGGTTAGGGATATTTTGGTGGTTGGAGGTGGTGATACGCCGTTCCGGTGGTGGCGCGGCGTTTTTTTTTTAATTTCATGTACGCAGTTTCCGACGGATTATTGTGGAGCCTAAAAATATGTTTCGACAGAAAATTCCGTCGGAATAGTGTTTCCGACGGAATTTTCGTCGGAAAAAGTCGTTTTTCCGACGAGCCATATTCCGACAACCATTTCCGACGGAATTCCGTCGGAAACGCGATTTGCGACGGAATTTAGGGTGTTTCTGACGGAAATTTTCCGTCGGTATTAGCCTGTTTTCTAGTAGTGAACATTTAGTAATACATTTATAAAGGACATTGCAGAGACCAATAGGACGGAATTGAGAAGGCTTCTCTAGGTGGTCCACCTTAGGTAGTAATTAAAATAAAAAAGTTACGGTTCTATTCCTTAAGTAGATAACCATGGGCAAAAAAGAAGTGAATGGCTTCCATCACCGAGGCACCAACCACTGATCAATGGGTCTTAAAGAAGGCTGCCGTATACCCATCCAAACTTGGAGATTTGTCATTACCAATAGAGAAAATAATAGCTTGTGCTATCAAATTAGTAAATTAAATTTATTGGTGATGGAATTAACATGAGAAAATTATAAAAAGTTGAGTTATAAAGCAGACCCACAAAGCTAGATCTTAGCTTGGAGTACTCCGTAACATTTAGGTTGTGTTTCTCATATAAAAAAATGATGATAAGGGGACTCGAACACTAAACCTCTTATAAGAAGGATAATTATTTAAACATATAAGCAAATGATCAATTATGAAATAAACATGAAAATAAATGTATATAATTGATAATCACAAGGTCTAATTAAAAAAAAGACATTATAAATATCAAATATAAATAATCACAAGGGATAATTAAAGTAGCAACCTGGTGCAACGCCCGGGCTATACACTAATTCAACTAATTATAGTACGGAGTACAAAGCTCTGATTTCTTTACCTTAGGATCGAGATTGAAAATTTCTTTCTTAATTTTTGTTTGAATGGAATAGGGAGGGGAGATTTCATCAATAACTATATACTAAAAGACACACCAGCAATGACACATGTCATCTTCTGGTGTGTCCCTTAGTTTTTTTTTATTTTTTTTATTTTTTTATTTTTTAATATCTATGTAGGAAATAAATATAATACATGAATAAAAGATTACAAAAGATTTTCCTTCAAAAATAAATTAGAAAAGATTTAATGTATCCTTCCAAATATATGTTGATACCATAAACTTCTTAACATAATTTATGACATATGTAGAGTTACGTATTACTTTACCATTAATAAAACAAGGATTTTTTTTTTTATTTTTATTAATTTATTTTTTTTGTTATTTGATCATGTATGAAATGCTTGCCAAGAAAGATATGAAAAAAAAAATACCATAAGTGAGTTGATTATTAAGAAAAACAATAATGCAACATACATAAGAGAGGATGAATAATAGCGTGCAAAAAGAAAATCTATTTACGGTTTAAATACATATTGTTTAGATTTTCATTTGGTTAACAAGAAGAAAACGATATAAATTAATTGGTAAAATATATAAAAATATATATAGATATGCATTTTAAAATATCTATTTTGCTAATAATAGACTTTCATAATAAATTCATTTTACAAATTAATACTCACTTTTAGCCAGATTTAATTTTTTATGATTAAATATAACGTTAATTAAAGAAAAGTTAATAGTTATTGTAAGTTACCGTGCATGGCACGGGACCTAATCTAGTTATTAATAATAGTCATTCGGCAATTACAATCATTCCTTAAGAGATCTAAATTCTGAATACAAGAATTAAACACCCTAAACTAATGGCATTTGAACCACTCCCGGATAAATTTAGATTTCTTTGCATCATTCTTAACGGAGCTCCATTGATGTACAGTCGCAAAAGTGATAAAATTTGATTGATTATGAAGATCCAAAATTGCAAGCCGAATTTTCTAAATATATTCCCCTATACCAACAGACTTGCAAGTCCACAAATAGACTCGCAAGTCCACAAACAGACTCGCAAGTCTACAAAGACGAATCTTCTAAATTTGTATCCATGCACACACGGAAAAAAAAAAAAAAAAAAACAAATAATACTAGACATCCCACCATAAGAAACTGACTAAACCATACATAAAACGATTGACTATAATCACCATAATGTTAGTGGTCTTTAATAGCTAAAAACATTAAATTTAAAAAAGAATTTGGGGCTTACAGTCAATAAAAATCGATGGCAGCCTCTAAGTTTTACTATGGTGGCTTGGATTTTTAAACTACTTAGAAAGCGTGTTTTTCTATTAAAGAAAACTATAAATTCTACTAAGCTAAGATAGCCCTTATTTATGAACTTACTTACTTAAACAACCTACAAAGTATGTAGTAATTTATTTGAATTTAATTTTACAGAAATAAGTAAGATAAAGTGATTAGAATAAATCCTTAAACTTAATTTAATTTATATTGAGATGGTGGATTTTAAATATGACGAAAAACGTAGCCATTAATATAAAACAAAAAAAAAGTCCACTTTTGATTCATAAATTGATCAAAGGATGATCACATTGCACATCCTACGCCGTATTACATTGCACGATTACATAATTATGTGAAGGAAGATTCTGAGCTAAATTATTGGGGAGCTTAATCTTAATTATTCTTAATCTTTTTTTTTTTTTTTTTGAGGAGTAATTATTCTTAATCTTTTTAAGTCTTTGTTAATTAAAAGATTATTGGGGAGCTTAATATTCAGTTGTGTTTAAATAACGAAGATGTCATGTGTATGTAAAACCAACCAAAACCAAATTACATAATCAGAACGTACAGTGTTCACGAGCATGAAAATGGCGTGGGGAAAGCCCTTTGTTTTAGGAGTACTCCTCTTTCTCCTCGCATCATCTTCAGGTTTGTATGATTGCTATCCGTTTTTGTTAGTTCTACTTATCTTAGGACTCCATTGAGGTTTTTTTTTTTTTTTTTTTTTTTTTTTTTGAAAGAAAGCTAGCTATGTACTTCTACTTTAAGAAGTTAACTCAGTAAGTATGTTTTTTCTTATTTTTAAATCAAAATAGATGGTCAAAGGTGAGTATGTGAATTGAAATCCTTTTAATATATTCAAAGAGCGAGAAGGCAAACCTAAATAAAACTAGAAATGTTTTTGAAAATGAGAAAGACTCTATATCATAATATTTATACTAAGGCCCTAATCTCTTCACCTTTAAAAAAATAATATTAAGTAAATATAATTTCAATTAAGTAAAATTAAGTTCGGTTTTGTAAAAATATATTTCATTTCAGTAAAGCAAGTTCAGTTCAGTAAAATTCAGTTTTCTTAAAGAAGAATTATAATGAAAATCAGTAAAAATAATTTTAGTTAAGCAAAAAAAATTTAAGTTCAGTAAAATTAATTTAAGTTCAGTAAAAATAATTTCAGTTCAGCAAAAATAAGGTGAATAAAATGGGGCCTAAATGTGCATATTTTTTGAACTGATATGCTAAAAAAAATTGACTCTAATTTTATATATTTCGAACATGATGTGCACAATTTATTTATTTTTTTCCCCAGAAAATTCAAATTTTTTAGTAGTCCAAAAATCAATTTTGCACATTTAGTAGATGGAAAAAATATACATGCATATTTTGTGAAAAACTTTTGCAGATTACATCTTTTTCATCCTTCTCATTTTAAGGAAACTTCTCATTAGATCTCAACCTTATATATATTCTAACCAACTTTTGTATAAAAAAAACTCTTATGCAAGTTGTAACAAATAAATCTAATTACGTGGCAGGGGCATGACACAATTTGTAGAGTTGTGTATGTATGCATAGTCTCAATTAGGAATGTTGGTGGGGTGGGGTGGGGTGGGGCGGGGCGGGGCGGGGCGGGGCGGATGTTGACCTTCCAATCCCCGTCCCCAACTAACATTTTCATCTCCATTCCTGTAGAATAGTGTAATTCAATTCCCGCCGGTCGAGAAACCTTAGAGTCAATGTGGCTTTGAAGGTTGTAGGCACAAGTTTGACATTGAAATAGCTCTGCCCACGTAGCATATTTGGCTTCTTCTTGGTCGAGAGTAACGCTCATGAGGTTTTTGATGTTAACGGTGAAGGCTGGATGGAATGTGTTTGAGGGAGGAGGAGGAGGAGGAGGAGGGGGAGGAGGAGGGGTATCTCCGATTGCCATGGGGGAGGATGGAATGTGCACGGCTAGGGCACGGCTAGGATTTCCAAGGATCGATTAGGGTTTGAAAGAGAGAAAATAATGAAAAACCCTAAAAGGAATCTGATACCATGTAGAATAGTGTAATTCTCCTTAGTGGAGGCTTTCTCATTAATTGAATATATATAGGATTTACAACCTAATCATGAGATAACCTAAATTACACAAAGATATATTTTACAGAATATTAACAAGATAATATAAACATATTATCTAACAATTCCCATTTCTACCCTCGCAGAAAGTTCAAAATTTATCCCCATTCCCGCCCCAACGGGTACAACTCCAAAATCATCCCCGTCCCACCCCCTTCATGGATATTCACCCTCACCTAATCCCCACCAAAGACTCGCCTAATCCCCACCCAAGAACCATCTAATCTCCGTCTCTCAAATACACAATCCTACATTATTAATACGAATTACTATTAAAAAATAAATCTTAGTATTACACACGTTTTTGTTTATAATATAAGTGTAGTAAAAGTATTATAATTAATATTTAATTTCACACAACTTTTTTATAAAATAGTGTAAAAGCATATAATTTTGCTTATAAAGACATATAGATGTGGGTATGTGGTGGGGATACACATGTGGGGCAGGTACAATTTAAAATTCACCCCCACTTCATCACCCATGATGGGTATGGTTTTTATTTTCATCCCGTCCCACCACTCGCCAAACCGAGACCCGCCTAATTAGGGCAGAGATGAGGCGGGTCACTTACTTGACCTGCCCCACTGATATCCCTAGTCTCAATATGAATAGTTTAAATTTTTAATGTTGCAATTAAAGTAAAACCTAGAAAGTATTGTACATGCATATACCTCATTAAAAGACTTGCACAAGTAGATCTCTAAAACTATTATGGCAATAACACCATTTACAATGTAGACAAGTCTATTAATTATTACCCCAAATCGTAGAGATATTGTACTAATTTAAACTATTTTATTCATCCCTATATTGATTAAGTGTTGATGATTACAGAATTTGCAATGGCAAGGACGTGGACGTCGACGTCGTTGCCAGCGGATGGAGCGCTAGCAAGACGAATGGCCTCCGAATGGTGTTACGGAGATGAGTGGTGTTACGGAGAGCTACTTTGCCGGAATCATAAGTGTTGTGATCCATCATTGCCAGATGATGCGGGATATCCTAATGCTTGCCTCTGGTTGTAGTCTATAATGTCTATATGGGAAGACGCTGTTGACTTGTTTTTATTATTGGTAACTTGAATATAACCAAATATTGATTTTGGTTGTGGATTTTATGTTATTGCAACATTTTCATCTTTAATTGTTTGTTGATCAACTATAATTGTACTCCTTTTATCCGTTTGTTCTAAATGCATGTTATTATTTGCCTCAAAATGATATGCATACCACTTAAATGTTTTATGCACCGCCGCTTTATTGTCACCTCATTCACCTGTCCACTACCTCACCTCAAAGCCGCTGGCCACCACCACGTCACCACAAATCAAAGAAACAAGTGAAAACTAATGCAACCTTAGGAAACAATTCAAAAATGACTTCTTCTGTGATAATATGCAACAACCTTTTTACTTGCAAAAATTCTTATATGTGGCTGATCACACGACTTAGGGCATGTTTACTTCAGCTAAATTTCATTTCAATTCAAATCAGATCAACTCCAATCAGTTTAGTTTAATTCAACTCCAATCAATTCTGTTCAATTCTAATATCAGCCCTGTGCCTGAGTTTAGAAATCGGGATCGTGTATTATGTACGGAAACTGGCCTGGTGGTCGATATGATGAGAGGCGATTGTTTCACTACTTAGATATACATAGACGTAGTGTAGGCACCTTGTGATACTCTAATTCTTTGAATGGATCTATTTTTATTGCTTTCTTTTTGTTTTTATCTAAGTTTTTGGTCGATTAATTCAATCATTGAGATTATTGCAGGACAAAGCTTTTGGCTTGTTCTAAATGGTCACATGCTTACACTACATAATCAATATTTATTTGGGAATCTGATTCCATTAAACGTCAATTACAATATTTAATTAATGTTAATGCAACTCTTAATTATGAGCTTAAATTCATGGTATAATACGTATATAGATTAATAGCTTGTGCTATATCAAATTAGTAAAACATCAAGATTATAGGTGGTGCACTTATATTGCTTGTGCTACATGAGAAACTTTTTATTTTTTTGACGAAACATCTATACTAATATATTAAAAGGCGTTTATAAAAACGTCTATGCGCCACGTAGCCTCTTTCAAATTACGCCACGTCACTTCACCAACAATTCATGACGCCACGTCACTTCACAAACATTTGACAGTGTCATGTCACCTACCCAATATCTCCACATACCACACCATCACTAAATGAAAAAAAAAATGATGATAAGAGGATTTGAACCCCAAACCACTTACAACAAAATTGACTCTTTACCCATCTAAGCTAATTATCAAACACATTATAATAATGAAAAAGAAATATATATAACTTTAAACCATATGGTTTATTAAAAAAAACACATATTTATTTCCTACTTCACTCTTTTTTCCTTCCTTCGTACTCCGCATATTAAAAAGCGTTCCTAAACCTCTTATTACACATATTACTATTTAACCATCTAAGCTAATACCAACTATGTTATTTATATAGAAAAAAATTCATATAAGTGCAAACCACAAGGTTCAATTAAAAAATAAGAAAAAAACTATATTTAAAGAATAACTCAATTTTGGTTTGGCACGCAATGACAATTGCAGTTTCGAAAAGCATTCTAAAAATTTATTGATTGTACGTCTACAACAGGAGCAACTCGGGACAACGCCCGGGGTCACTCACTAGTGAGACACTTTAAAAGTTGAGGCCTAAAGCAAATTAGTGGACCAACAAAGCCTGATCTTGGGGATCAAGGCCATGTTTCCCGATTTTTATTTTATATTTTTTTTAAGGTAAGGAGAAAGGCCCTTACCGTACCTCAACCATCATGATTTTTTTAGTCTGATATTTACGGTTCAAACACTTTAGAGTGAGGGGGAAGGGTGAGGGATCCCCACCCATATAGTGTCTCTAGTGGCGATTGAACCCTTGCCTCAAAGTTGGAAGGTAACATCTTACCGCTATAGTTGGGAACATTTATTGTTGATAGATTCATAGTGCTTTGTAATTCCAATTTACGAAGTATTTTCTTTAGTTGATGGTAAGACAAATAAGAAATCTGTAGTACTCGAAGCAGAGCTGGCATGGGCCGTGGCCAACACGAAATTGGCCTGGCATGGCTCGAGCCCACCAGCGGCACGATACGGCACAGTGACCGAGCAATGGGCCATGGGCCGTGTCGTGAACACGATTTCGAAAATCCAGCACAAGCACGACACAAACCCACAGGCAGCACGGTTGTTTGGCCTGCCGGCACAACACGCTAGGCACGGCCACAAAAATAACATAAATAATAATAAAGAGCTATAATAATATAAAGAACAATAATAATACAACCCGTTAAAAAAAAACAATAATAACATTATAATAATACATAAACATAAATTAATAAAATTATTTAAATAGTATATCTTTTTTATTATTCAAAAAAATATAGGAAAATTTATCTATAGTACTATATAAAATGAAAGGGGGTTTTGGGTGATAAATTTTCTTTCCCAAAATACCCCTCTCATCTTTTATTTTCTTAAAATAAAATAAAAAAAATAAAAAAAAAAACTACCTTCATTTTTTATTTTTTGAAAATAACTACCATCAATAATAATAAAAAAAAAACCTACCATTATTTATTAAAAAGTTAAAAGCTATCTATATATTTTTTTTTTCAGGGAAGTCATATCCATGATTTCATCAATTTATAAAGTCCATAATATATTTTTTTAAAATTAGAATTTGGTAGATAATATTTCGGACAAAAAAAAAATAAAAAAAATAAAAATAAACAAATTGAGCCATATAGTTTCCTTATCTTGCACACGCAATTTTGCGTGTCTCCTACCTTGTAAATAATAATCCAAACTTTGCTCCATTTTCTTTTAATAATCCCAACTTTGGATTATTCTAAAATAATCCCAACTTTGGGGGGTTGTTTTCTTTTCTTCAATCCCGATTACCGGTTACTTGTTGAACTGGTTAAATTTTTTTTTTTGGTTTAATTAATGCCACGTGTCAAGAATTAATTAGCCAAAAAAATTAAAAAAAAAACAAACAAAATAAATCAGAAAACCCCCCTCCTCCCTGGCCACACCGTCCACCGAAACCCCAGCCCACCGCCCACCGGAAAACACACACCCTTCATCCCGCCCTTTTCCACACACACTACAACCACAAATAACAACAACAAACACCAGCAGCTCAGCCCAAAAAACCGCACAACTTGTAAATTAAACACCAAACAACCACCATCACCACCAGCCTAAACCGTCAGTCGCAGCACCAATTCGCCACCTACAATCAGCAATTCGACATCTAATTTCATCAATTTCAGCCTCCAATAGCATCAACAACAAGGGCGGTGGTTCAAGGGGGAAGGGGGGGTGCACTCACGAGGGTGGTCGGTTCAAGGAGAAAGGGGGAGGGACGATGGGATGGGAGCACAGGTGGCTGGTCGACGACGAAGGAAATTGGGAAAGTTGATGCTGCCGACGCGGGGGGAGATTACAGGGGAGGTTGGTGTTTTCGGGATGTGGGCGTGGGTCTGCTGGTGGCGGAGGGCAGGGTGGTGGATGAGCTCGAGGGTTCTGGTGAGAGGTTGGGTGGTTTTTGTTTTTGTTTTTTTTTTTTTAATTATTTGCACTAATGACAAGGTGACACGTGTAATGTAACCTGCTATTAGAGGTGGTTGACTTCTGTTGATCGGTTTGGGATTGAAGAAAGAAAACAACCCTTAAAATTGAGATTATTCTAGAATAATCCAAAGTTGGGATTATTAAAAAAAATGGAGCAAATTTGAGATTATTATTTGCAAATTTTCCAAAAATATATTGCTTATTTTAAACAAAAATAAAATTATTATGGGCGGCACGGTGCCCATCGTGGACTGGGGTGTAACAAATGGTGGCCCGGCATGGCAGGGCATGCCAAGATACAGGCACGACACCAGCCACCACCTGCTGCGTCGAGACACGGCTCGCGGCGGCCCAGCACGACACGCTGCCTACCTCTAACTCGGAGTAACATTTTAAGATATGTGTCGCTCGAGAGAAAAAACTACTACTATTTCCTTTTGGTGTTTTCATTTTCACTATGCAGGTTTATTAATGCATATCTTTGATCGTTTATATTTCTAATTACATAATATAAATAGGCAAAATAGCTATTACTACCTCCGCTACATATTATTTGTAACGATTAGACATTTTCCCTCTCTATTTTATGTCAAATCGTTGCAAATAACATGTAACGGAGGTAGTATATGAAGTAGAAGGGCCACTGTTTTCATCTTAACAATCGAGATTGAAAATGTACAAATTTTTTTGTTCATAATAATTACTAGTATATTAAATTTGAAAAGTTCAACTAGAGGCTAACCAGATAACCAACAAGGTCTTACCCTAACAAACTTAAATCTCCCATCCAAGACTCACTCGGATAAATTAAATTTTAAGGTAAGAAGTTACAAGAAAACCGCAATAGCTCTAAAAAGAAAAATGAGGATGCCCCGGTTTCTTATAATGAGATACAACATTTGTTTGTCACATGGCATTTTCGTAAATAAGCTGGCAACTTTATTCAATTGTGGAGCCTACGATAATAAAAAAAAAAAAAGTTGTTGATTTGTTCACGAAAATGCCTCTATATTTCGTTTCTCAATATGAGAAACAAGGAATTTCCTAAGAAAAACCTCTTTATTTGGAAAATTTAAGCTCGACATGGATTCGGTTTCCATTACTACCAAAAAACAAATTGGTATCCGATACAATGTCACATTGTCACTAGTTTTCATAATAAATCACATAATTTCTACAAATAGATTGCAAGCTTTCCCCACAAATATAAAATGAACAATATTGGCACTTTAGCCCAAGAATTGGCTGAATGCAATGATTCATTCGAGACCTTTAAGGTCACAAGTAGTTAGAACATGAAACTGTAAGTCACAAATGAGAGGTAACACCGTAACATTGTCCCATCTGTAAGGTATATACTATTTCGACATGATTCAATTATATTTTTTGACCTGTAAAGTTTGATAAGGAAATGTAAAGTACATTATACTTTGAATTTAATACGAAGTATGTTGTATAGAATGTATAATATGTTAATAACATAAGAATTGATATTACTTTTTTTTTTATTTAAGAAAGTTGTAGTCTAACTAATAAGATTTCACATAGTTATTATTATGTATAAATCATCAAAAACAGTACTACTTCTGTTAACTTTATTTTAGTTGCAACAAAGGGAAATTATTGTGAGACAAAAAAAAATTACTTTATTGTATAATTGGGGCAGTTTTTATAGACTTATATCTATCTTTAGTCAGAATTAAGCAAATCCATTATGGACATATATGGTTGGCCCTAATGCAAATTAATTGCATTTTGATATAGCTAAAGTTATTATAAAGTTGTACAAACCCTTATAAAATGAAGGGAGAACATAATTAGTACTCGTAGTACTCGAAGCAAGCATCCACTAACATGGTGCTTTTGTAGGTAGTAGTTACACCTTTTGAGGTTTAAAAATAAATGAAATAGAATTAATATCTCCATTTTGGTCTTATTTTATGATATATACTTTATATTTAAAATCACCATTGAGTACCATGTTTGGTTTGCAAACAAATGACCACTCCTCGTCTATCTTTTCATGTCTCACTTTCTCCTCTGCCTCCTTTTGTGGTCGGTTCACTTCAACTTAATTTCAATTCAATTTATTTCTGTTCAATTCAGTTGTTCCAATCATTTCACTTCAGTTGAACTCCAAGCAGTTCAATTCAGTTCATTTCATTTCAGTTCAGCTCAGTTCAGTAAATGTGAACAGTCCCTTATTAGTCTTGAACAAATTGTTGATGGAAGTTAGAATATAATCAACAAAACAAGTCCTTTTTCTCTACATATATAAATCCAAATAACAATACTATTTGGTGATTCACTAATTCTCTAGCTAATAACATTCGAATATTTTGTAAACAAGTGGCCAATATAAGATTTGAACCCAACCTAGGGAGGACCTTGACAAGGCGAGATGAAACTTTGGCTAGGGAGGGTTTAAGGAGGACATCTTCTTGCCCTTTTTGCTTCTCAATAAGACACCACCTTTATTATTGTTATTGTTATTATTATTATTATTTTAATGTTGAACCACTCAAAACACAACTCTATTTGCCATGTTTGTTTAACCTAAGCTAACAAGGGGATATTTATCGTGCCCTCTTTGTTAACAATTGTTGTAGTGTGACCTCAAAAATATGTCTTGACATTTTTTATTGTCAACTGTTCAAATAAATCATAATGAATAGCTAGAAAAAAATAATCAAGACAACTAATACTTGCATAATATTCAAATATTTGTAAATAAGTGGTCAATACAAGATTTGAACCCCTACATAGAAAGGACCTTGCCAAGACGAGATGAACCTTTGGCTAGGGAGGACTTAGAGGACATCTTCTCGCCCTCCTTGCTTCTCAATAAGACACCGCCTTAATTATTGTTTTAATTGTTGAACCACTCAAAATACAACTCAATTTGCCATGATTATTTAACCTAACAAAGGGATATATATAAACTCGCCTGCTTTAGATGTAACAAATTGCACTGTTTGTTAACAATTTTTGTAGTATGATCTCAAAAATATGTCTTGACGATTTCCACTATCAACTGTTCAAATTAATCTTAAAGAATTGCTGAAAAAAAAAAAAATTAAGACAACTAATTCAAGACAAAACGGATTTTCATTTATTAAAATAATCATTACAACCTCTAATGAAAAACAAAATATAACGGACAACTTATGAGCATATACATCACATCAACACAATAGACTATCCATCACTATTAACATTTCCTAAAGGATAGTGTACACCAAAACTCTTGTCATCATATATCCTAAGCAACAACTCCTTACATAAAAAAATTACAAATCAAACTACCAATTACAAACTCCACACCTTATACAACCATACAAGAAGAACACATCAAAGAACAAAACAATATAATAAAAAATGTATCAATCAACTTGTAAAGCATTGGACATTCTCAAAAATTAATGACCAATGCTTCTTAATCAACCAAAACTAAACACCCAAAAAAAATTAAAAATTGATGAATGATATCTTGTATGAAAATCAATGTTTATCTTCATCACTAATATCCTTAGAAACCCACCAAACTCTTAAACTTTTATCAAGACTTCCACTATACAACAAAAATCCACCTCCAACACAATTAGGTGATACTTGTAAACACTTAATTGGACCATCATGCCCTCTAATCACCCCAATTTTGCTAATCCCACCTCTTAATCCATCTTTAAAATTATAATCACCTCTTTTCCATAAACAAATACTCTTATCAGCTGATCCACTACACAAAATATCTCCCATAAAACTTAAACATAAAATTGACAATTGGTGTGCTTTAACCTCAACAACCAACTTCCATTCCCCTTCTTTCCCTCTTTCCCACCCCATCAAATACCCATCTGATGCACCTCCATACACCCTCTCATTCTCATCCCCATCCCCATTGCCGTGATCGGACACGATCACGGCATTCATTGATACATCCTTATGACCCTCTAGAACCCCCTCCAACTTATGCAAACTCGAGCTCGAACTCGAGTTTTTCTTACCACTCTCCTTACCCCATACCTTAATTTTCCCATCAGCTGAAGCAGAGTAAACAACCCCATTTTTAGCAATTAACCCATTAATCGCATCATCATGTGCTTTAATTGACTCTAAACATCTTAAATCAGATAATCTCCAAACTTTTAAAGTCTTATCCCAAGAACCAGAATAAATTAACCCATTTTCAACAGCTAAACATGATATACTGTCAGCATGTTCGATCCATAATTTCTTATGATGCCTTCTAATTTGTACATAATTACTCTGTTTCATACACTTTCCTAGATAATCCTTGGTCGTCGGTAGCGTGTCCACGAGTCGAAACACGTTCTCCAATCTCTTAGACACCTTCCACACCCGAATTCGGCTATCTTGATGGGCCGTAAACACTTTATTTCCTACCGTAACAAGCGCCTTAACCGAGCCTTCTCCTGCTCCAAACTTAGTAAAAAGCCGTAAATCGGGTTGTTGCCATACAATAATGTCCTTTCCTTGGGACGCACTCAATACGAATTCACCACATAGTGCTAAGCACGAAATCGCTCCTAGATGACCCGAAAGTACATCTAGGAGTTTGTACGATTTTGTTGACCCTGCCATTAACTTTTCTACATTTTTCACAATCTGAAACGGCCGAGGATAACCAATAATATTATTCGGGTTATCCTCGGCTGCCTCGCTACTATTACTACTAGTACTACTACTGCTATTCGTAGCGCTACTAGATAGGTAAAGTAGCGGGGTAGATAGTGATCTTTTCGGGTTAAGGAGAATGGAACACATTGTATACAACGTATAATGTTGTTACCGTGTAATTGGGATAATATGAAAATTTATGAAATCGTTCGAGGAAAATAAAGGGAAAATTTGGTGGAAGAGGAGCGGAGGAAATCAGGAAAATGTGAGGAATTAAAGGGAGGGAGGGAGGTTGCTTTGTTGAAGGGGTAGAATATTTAAATGTTGTGAATGGGAGGGTGTAACTGCAACGGCTAATTTTGAATATAAGGAAAAAAAATAAAATAAAGCAAAGTTTGATTTCATAAAAATAATTTTTATTTTGGCTTTTTATTAATTATATTTTTTTATTGGTAGCTTTTGGGGTCCACATAGGGACTGATTTAACGGCTTTTTAATTTTATTGGCTGTCATGCAAATTTAATTTTATTACTTTGTCATTTTTTTTATAAAATACAAATTATTTATAATTTTGTGATGAATATACTTGTATTTTGGAAGAAGGTTTCATGGTTTTTGGCCAAAAGTTGGATTGTGGACCAATGTTAGGATTCCATATCACGTTAGTTGGTATCAAGGTTTGCTTATTTGAGTGTTTTTAATTGAAATTAAACTTTATTATGGTGTTTTTAGTCGTTTAATTAGTCTTATTATTAGCTTAATATGATAATGGTATGTATAATGTATTGCATTGGTTCCTTGCTTGCCGGCCGTCATTCTTTTGTTCTTTGTTATGGGTAGCAAGTACTTTTTTAGATTAATGTATTGTTGCTTCCTGGCACGCGTAGAACAATCTACTACCTCCGGTTCAAATTACTCGCAACTTTGGAATATTTTATATCTCACAAATAATATCTCATAGTTGCGAGTAATTTGGACCGGAGGTAGTATGTCAGATTATTAGGATAGTTGTGGGCCTGTGTGCTGTGTGTATGAGTGTGGATGAGTCGAAACAACTCGAGAGTTATTTAAGTTTAGCTCGGTCAAAAATTGAGTAATAAAATCAACCAAAACATCTTAGAATCTCTATACTTTATTATATATCTATATATTATTTATTAAAAGACGTTTATTAATTTGTGTATGTGCCATGTATATTCCTTTTTACACCGATATAGCGCCAAATCATCATTGAACCTCAAACCTTATTGAATGGAAACCATGTATTACCATCTTGACTAGAATTAATTCATCCTCTATTAACCCAAATTTATATATAAATACTAGAATGTAGAATAAATTATTGTTGTCATTGTATTCTAATTTACACACATTTAAAAAAAATAATAAGTCTTTTAAAGGGTCTAATAATATAAATACGATTTTAAAATGTATCATAAAATATATATTTATTAATAAATCTTTCAAGCTTTTAAAGCGTCTTTAAATTAGGGAGGTGTTAAATACCGCCATCCATAATGATCAAAACCGCCCTCATTTCAAGTTAAAGGACTTTCTTGCCCTTAATAATTATTTACCCAATTGCTTTTGTTAATATTCCTAACTCTAATTAATCCACTGCAATCACCGCGTCAACCACCTAGATTGGACCACCATTACGATCGGAAAAGACATCGGAAATGGATGATAATAACGGTAGTTCGTCGGAAAACCAACCGCAATCTCAACCGTCAATTTTTGAACAAGTACGATTTCGCAATTTAGACTTTTTTTTTTACTCGAAAATCAATGTGTGTCGAACGACAACCGGTGCCCGTAACCGATCATCCTTTCCGGTAACCGGTTTTCAGCGCCGGTTGACCGTAATGGTTGACCGGTTTTGGCCACCGGTTGGCGTTGTTGGTGACCGTTTTTCGGTGCCGTTACCGTGGTCAACCGGTGCTGAAAACCGGTTGTCCGTTACGGTCAACCGGTGGTCATAACCGGTCAACCTTGACGGTCAACCGGTTTCCAGCTCCGGTTGACTGCTCCGGTGGATTTATCGGTTTTTTTTTAAAAAAATTAATATTATTATATCAATAATAAATATTATTCTATTTACGATTATTATTATAATTTTAATTGATAATGTTATATTGTTCGTTGTTATTAATATAAAGAATATTTTATGTGTATCAGGCGTCATTATCAGATTACGGCGGTGATGGTGTTGATTATAGCCTGCATTTTCAGACTAGAGAAGTATTCCCGACCTATGAAGCAGCTGTTAATTGGGCTAGAGAGATTGCCACTCCATTAGGGTTCTTTTTAACAAATTCATCGTACAAAAAACAGAGAAACGGGCTTCCAATTAATTATATGAAATGTGATCGGGGGGAGAGAAACAGAGGAGAAAATCGGGACCGTGAGAATGCCATACGCAAGAACACGAAGAGCAAGGGTTGTAAATGTACGTTTCAGATCTCAGCTCGATGCTTGCGGGACATGGAAGGATGGAAAATTATATCTAAAAAGGGTTTGAAAGGCATGCATAACCATCCGCTCATGGTATATCGAGAAGGTCACCGACAGGTTAGTGGTCTTAGTCCAGCTGCTAAGGCGCTTGTTATTGACATGACTTCTGCTGCAGCCAAGCCACGCCACATTATGGCAGCTGTGAAAGAGAAGTTTCCGAATGAGAACCCTAACAAGAGACATATCTACAATGTGAGAAGTCGTGCTCGGCTAGATGCTTGTGAAGGTCGAGATGTTGCGCACCAGTTTGTTCACTTGGCAAATGAGTACAAGTATGTCACTTGGATAAATGTTGATCCAGATACCCGTGCCATCACCCATGCTTTTTTGGCCCACCCAGAGATGGCTAATATGTTACGCACGTATCCACATGTCATTGGGATGGATTCTACGTACAAGACCAACAGATATAACATGCCATTCTTCGAGCTCGTTGGTGTCACGCCTACAAATCAAAACTTTTTGATTGGATACGCTATATTGAAGAGCGAAACTTATGAAAGCTACAAGTGGGTTTTGGAGAAATTGCGGTTGTACATTGGATTTGAGGTGGCTCCGAATGTTTTTGTTACTGATCGTGAGTTGGGATTGATGAAGGCTTTGAAAGAGGTCTTTCCAAATTGTGCGCATTTATTATGCGGGTGGCACATTAACAAGGATGTGTTGGCAAGGGCGTACTATTTGTGTGGGAAGGATATGTTGATGGCCGAGAGATTTCGAAATGGTAGATGGAGAAGAGTAATGTGTTCGACCACTGTTGCCGAGTATGAGTTAGAGTTGCAAACTATGAGAGCGACATGGGGAGCATCGAACCCACCACTGGTGAAGTACGTCGAGGAGAAATGGTTGGTCCACAAGGAGAAATTTGTACGAGTTTGGACGAATTTGGTGATGCACTTCGGCAATGTCAACACATGTAGAGTAGAGAGCGAACATTCCGTACTTAAACAATGGTTCGACAGTTCTACAGGAGCATTGGACACTATCTTCCGTTGTGTGCACAGCAACATTGAGGGTATGCTAATTGAGATTCGTCACCATTTAGAGGACTCGAGACGGCGTATGGGGTCGCAGCACAACATCATGCCTTTGCTTCATCTTAACGGCTTTATGTCATTTCGAGGTCTTGATATTTTACAGGAGGAGTTAAAGAGGATGAGAGAGTTATCTGATGATGTGTTAGATAAGTGTGGGTGTGCGTTGCTGACGACGCACGGTCTCCCATGTGCATGCACCATGTGGACAGCGATTCTTGCAGGGACAGGGTTGTATTTGGATCAGGTCCATCCATTTTGGAAGACATTAGTGATCGGTGACGGCGTTGACATTCCTGTTTTTGCTGAGGAGTCAGAGCAGGATGCAGCCTTGTTTAGGTCTTTGGTGGATGAGGTCTTGGATCGTGATCCAAGCTTTGTGCGTGGTATCAACCGGGTCCTATTTGAGGAGCTACACCGAGATCAGACTGATTTTACTGATCCAGAGGTCAACGAGACAACAAGGGGTCGACCACCGACAGGTCAATGGTCTGCGTCTACTAGGCGTAATCGTAGCAGATTTGAGCATATTTTGGGTTCTCGTGGCCGTCGAGGTGGTCGTAGGGGTGGTCGTCATGGTGGTCGTACGACACCGACTTATACAGCTTCAGGTTCTTAATTATTTTATTTATTTTAAACAAATTATTTTTATTATTATTATTATTATTATTATTATTATTATTATTATTATTATTATTATTATTATTATTATTATTTATGGTTAATTTGTACGACGCCCGGCCTTGCTCTCCCCTGCCTCCCCGACGTCGAACAGATCTCAAACTCCCGTCATCATCCATCAAATTGTTAATTTGATCCTCATCCCACTCTTCCTCCTCCTCCTCCTCCTTGTCCTCCCCCTCACGTCCCTGAACCTCATTATCAACACATGCTACATCGGATATAGGAACTGATGTCCTTAGTCTCCTAGTCGAAGCAGTCACTGCACGAGTTCGAGTATGTCTCTCACCCGAGCCATCAATACGATCAAACGTCATTTTGAGCCTACCCAACTATCATCATATTAACAAAATATTTAAAATCAATAATAATAATAATAATAATAATAATAATAATAATAATAATAATAATATTAATAATAATAATAATAATAATAATATGTTTCAAAAACAAAAAAACATTATCAATAACAAACAATCATGATATTAATAATTATCAATACAAATTTTTTAAATAATTATAATATTAAAATTAAAAACATAATAGTAATTTTTACCAAAAAAAAAAAAAAAAAAAAAAAAAAAAAAAAAAAAAAAAAAAACTAAGGTGGCGGCAATTAACGGCGTACAGAACCGGGTGGCCGCCACCGCTAACCGGTTTTGGTCGCCGGTTACCGGTAACGGGCAACCGGTAAACCACTCCGGTTAACGACGACGGCCACTCGGTTTTGTACGCCGGTTACAATAAATCGAATTTCAGAAAAAAAAAAAAAAAAAAAAAGGAAAAAAACCGACTTACACGGTGGCTGGTACATAACCGGCGTGGAAAACCGGTTGGCCACCACCGTTAATCAATTTCAATCGCCGGTTACCGGTGCTGGAGAACCGGATTTCCACGCCGGTAACCAGCAATCGAAATTCAAAAAAAAAAAAAACGAAAAACAGAGCACACCAACCTCTTTTGTCGATTGGTGGCCGGTACATAACCGGCGTGGAAAACCGGTTTTGGCCACCACCATTAATCAATTTCGTTCGCCGGTTACCGGTGCTGGAGAACCGGATTTCCACGCCGGTAACCAGCAATCGAAATTCAAAAAAAAAAACGAAAAACAGAGCATTGATACCACCAACCTCTTTTGTCGATTTCCCGGCCATGATACCTTCAGACCTTCGCCTAAACGCCGCCGCAAGCTTGCTCCAGCCGCCAGCCGACAGCCGCCGTCGACTTCCGCCCCTTGCTGCGCGAATCCGGTGGTGGTGTGGTGAGAAATTGGTGGTTGTGGTGTTTGATGGGAGAGCAGTCAAAGAACAAAATAAAAAGAATAAAAAAATTAATTAGGGTTAAGTAAGGGTAATATCGACTTTTTGCTTAAAATGATGGCGGTGGTGATTATTTTGGACGGCGGTGTTTAGCAATTCACTTAAATTATTATACGCTTCTAAATCGTATCTATTATTAGAATGTATTTTAGAATAATTATGACTTTTATGATAATCCAAAATAACGTATCAATAAGTCTTTATAGCTCTTTAAAATTCATAAATAAATATAATAAAGAAAAAAAAGTAACACCCAAGTTTTTTTTTTTTTTTTGAAAGAAGTAACACCCAAGTTACACACTAATTAGATTGCTAGAAATTAGAAAACGCCTAGTGTTGAGCTTGACTTCTCATTGTTTGGATTCTCTCACGGTGTGACTTGCAAGGTAGAGAATGAATGTAGTGTGCAAGATAGGCCCACGAGAATAGAAAATGACAAGATGAGGCCTTTTCTAATTTTCATAGTCCAAAATATGATTCTCATATTTCTCACAAGTCATATATAGACATGTAGTTGTGTGCAACTCATTCATGGCGGTACTTTTGCTAGTCCTAAAAAATATGAACTTCTTCGTATTTTGTTAGTAAATAAGACTACCTTCGATTTTTAATAGTCGCAAGTCGCAACTTTAGAATATTTTATATCTCGTAAATAATACCCCAAAGTTACAACTAATAAAAATCGGAGGTAGTTTGTTGTAGTGTTTGCCATGGTAGTCCTTACGTAGTAAGAGCTTCTATTGGAGCAATTGCATAGCATGTATTAAAGTTGGTCATAAATGAGGTCGACACTGCAATGGCCTCGAGGGAAAAAAGGAGCCCATCACAAGTTTGACACAGCATAAGATGCACACTATGGATTACCTTGTTCAAATTTGCATTTGATTTGTACCCTTATTTTATTTTCATAATCATAAATGGACTTCCTTAACATGAGATATTACAAATAAATAAAAAGAGTCTATTCATTAAAAACAGAAAGAACATATATGTTACAAGTTTACTTTATATAAAACTAGAAGTCTAGAATACTCTATTTAAATTTTGTGTTGAACATTGGTTGCATCATAATCAGGAAACACATAATCCGGTAGAAAACTAATTTGATTGTCTCGTATGCATTTAGTATCTCCATGCACACAATCTAAGCTAAATTTATTTTATATTTTGATATAACTAAGAACTAACTCAATTTTTTTTTTTCATGCACACAGAGAATATAAGGTGAAACTGTGAAAGCGATACCACTGCTCCATTACTCAATATGCTCGTAACTAACTCAGCTATTATTTGTGGTGCATACATAACATAATTTTAACATTTGCTTATACACTACCATAGGCATATTGTATTGTATTAGGTGGCATCGTCATCGACGTGCTCATGGAATTGTGTAACCTGCCAAAAAAAGGTATTAAGTTAGAAATGTTAATGTTACAAGTCTTACAACATCGAAAAGGAACAAGCCCTTACACATTGGCAAATATTAGACCAAAAAATAGAGGTCACGTTAAACCTTTAATTATAATTAAATAGGAGTATAAATATATAATTAGTCATTTTGCCATAATATGTTATTTAATTTATAATACTCATAGTTCATATTTAAATAACATATTCTTTAGCTCCAAATTTTTGGAAGACAATGTTATTACGACCCTTAATTAAGATCTTCTCCCGATAGCTAGAAGAGCCAAACGTTTTTTTATATATTGTCACCTTAAGACGTTCAAGAAAATGTATTGCATATTGCGAACATTAAATCACGAATCTGTCTCTAATGTAGACATACATTAAACGCATGTAGACAGTTTTTTAAGTGTACAAGATTGGATTAAATTTCTACTCACTCAACTCTTACCCAATCATACTATACCTGTTTACTTTGTCATCTAATAACAACGAACAACCTTAACATACAAGTATTAATAAGAAATCAACAACATAATATTAATACGTTAATTCCAAACTCCCAAACTCACAATCATTACATAAATACAATTCCATTATTTTTTCCTAATTAATTATTTCATTGCGACCGACAGTAGTAGGAGTGTAGGAGACAATTTCATTGTTTCATTTTTTATGTGATGATTTTCTCGTTTTGGTCGGTCTTCTATCATTTTTTACTTTTATTCTAACCCATATTGTATGAAAATCATGAATTCTTAGCTTTTTCTTTAAGTATTTTACTTGTATAATCTTTATTTTTGCTCTACTATTATTTCACAAATTGTATGTAACAATAATAATCTCTCCATTAGTCCATCTCAAAACAATCCTTTTATATAAACGGTAATTGCCTCATAAAAAATGCAAAAATTTTAAAGATAAAGGGAAGGTTTGAGTGTCCTAAAAAAGACAGTATTGAGCATGCACTTAGGGCCTGTTTTGATTGATTGAACTAAGCTGAGTTAAGCTGAGCTGAGCTGAATTGAACTGAATATTCTATTACAGAAGGAAATTAAGAACTGAACTGAACTGAAAATAATATGAAGAGAACAGACCCTTAGAGCATGTTTGGTGATAGTACTTTTAGGGTTGGAAACATATTTAATTTAACCATTATCGTTACCAAGTGTTAAGTTAGAAGTTTTGGATAACAATTATCATCACCTAAGAATTATGGTTTTCATCTACTTTAATTTTTACTTCTCTAAAAGCTAAATTTACAATTATCCTTACCCTCATTTAACTAAAATAAAGAGAGTTAGATTTAAGTGAATTCTTTCAATTTCATGTTTAAACTTAAAAAATGAAAAGATAATGGTTAAATGATTCCTTTCCTGGCCTTCTCCTTAACTGTTTCCTTTCTTCTCCATTTTCAATGTTCATATCAAAGTACCAAACCGCCCCCTTAGAGTCAATATAAGTGATAGTTTTATCTTGTTTATGTCGATATAAAAATCAAGATGCTATGATTTCAAGAAATAAAAAATGAGATGCTTAACCAAAAAGATTGAGTTTATAGACACTTACTTCCACATTTTGAGCCATGCTTAAAATTAACACCACAATATTGAGCAACATAAACAGCCTTCTCAACACTAACATATTGCTCAATGTCCTTTGTAACATACTTGCATAAGCATGGAATATTAGCCTTTTTGGCTACGGCACAACATTGTGAGGAGGGCGGGGTTTTTGGCCCCGCCTTCCTCACATACATAGCACATTGGCTAATTAAACCCGAAATATCCCCTTCGCATTGCCCATGAGCAATGAAATTTTCGTTGCCAAAGGCAAAAATGCAAGCTATAAGAAGGATAGTAATTGTAGTAAAACGCAATGTAGGAGTTGCTAATGCCATATTCTCACTTTCTTTTGTCTCTCTTTATTTTGTTTTTCTTTATTTGATTTGTTCTATGGAAGAATCAATGACGGTTGAGGAAGTATATATAGGCAAATTTGGGTCCCACTATACTCCCTTTTCAGTTTGGCAATTTGCTAAATGACCTAGTAGAACCAGAATTGCTAATTGTAACGTGTAACAAACGTGTCAATTTAAAATGATACAATAATAAAATACAGATTAACATATTGCAAGATATCTACCATAAAAATGTTCATTTAATTTGATTTGCAAAATCGTCCATTCTCATATTGTTCCTAGAAGTCACGATTCAAAAGATAGACAAAAGTTGACCCAAGTAGAAAATCAGTATATAATATATTAATTAATCATCATATAAAGTAGCTTAGTATCAATTGAGTTGGAAACAAATAGACCCTAACTATGAAATCAAACTGATTTATTGTCAAATTTTAGTTGTAATTAAATTGATTGAATCAAACTAAGGGCCTATTCACATTTACTGAATTAAACTGAACTGAATTGAACTAATTGGAGCTAAACTGAACTGAAATTAAGTAAATGTGAACAGACCCTAAATTCAATCCGAACAATCTATTAGTCATCTTGAGACATTTTTTGGGGTGGTTGGTGATAGAGATTTGGCTCCGGGTATGTCCAACACTCCAACATAGTCATTGACTCATTTCTATGTTTTAAGTGACACCTATATATAGTTATTATAGTATATACTTTATCTTAAATCAATTAACATAATGTATTGGGGTAAGAAAGTTGGTGGAGGGAACTATTTAAAGCTAAATAATAATGGACTCAACTACCCCATTTTAGCTTGGATTTTTTAAAAGTATGGCCTTAAATGCAACCACTTGTTAAGGTATACCACTATAAACAGTTTAATTCCTACAGAATTGCTATTCTTCTAGAGAATGAAACATATTCATGGTATTCAGAAAATTTTAGAGGCCTTATGTAGTCATGCTCATGGTATATAGATGAATTAAAACAACGTGCAGTGTGCTCCTTGTAATTTGTATACAATATGGTGAAAAACTAGCCTAACAATTTACAAGAATATTTAACCGAAACCGTCGACAAGGATTTCCCACCAAAAGTTTTAGCCGAAACCAAAAACAAAGCAATTCAATATCCCGTCAGAGGACTAATTCAACCAAAAATTTAAGCTGATGGTTGAGACTCAGGAATATGTTTTATACTCTATCATATCTAACTTATGAAAATGAATCAAATAATGACGAAAAAAGCAAAGAACAAACAGCTGATCATATACATAAACATATAAACAAAAAGGTATAGAATACTTAAAATAGAATAAGTGAAAATACAAAAACTTACTTCCACATTTAGCACCATGTTGAAAGGGAATCCCACAATATTGAGCAATATAAACCGCTTTATCTACGCTTACAAACTTCTCGACTCCTTGAGTAACATACTTACATAAGCATACAACATCCGCGTTCCTTGCCACACCACAACACTGTGCGGAAGGTGGGGATTTCGCACCCACCTTCCGCACATACTTAGCGCATTGGCTAACAAGGCTAGGGATATCCCCGGCGCATGATTGGCCGTATACCATAGTGTTGTGATTATTAATAAACCCGATAACAAAAACGATCACTAAGAGGGTAATAGTGGTAAATCGCACACTTGGAGATTTTAATGATACCATATTGATCAATATAATCTATGGTTTATGAAGCTAATTATGTTGTAGTTTAATTTTGGGAAGAGAATAATTTGTAGTTGATGATGTGAAATTGTGAATGATTTTTGTTCAGTTGGGGTTGGCGAGAAGAATGAATAAGGTTTTGGTCTTTTGGAGACTTTGAGGTTCAGCTGTTGACGAGTTTGGCGCGTGTTGACTTGACTTCATTGACTAGGAATTGACTAACTTGCATTGCTTGCCTAAATTCTTCTTTTTTATAGCAAGTTTTAATTGTTATATACACCCGGGTACATAGTACACTCATGAACATTTAGTACGTACTCATTTTAATGATTGTTTTGTATTTAATCAAATGAAGAGGTATAATTAACTTTGAGCTAATTAGGTGCACGATACACTCGGATGTGTATAAAATATTCCAAATATGACTCATTAATAATTTTGAATTGTTAGGTCATTTCAAATAAGCTCATTAAGATTTAAGCATGATTGTACATACCACATACGAATAGTAAATTTTTCTTTAGAATTTCTTTTGATAAAGCAGCTAATGTTACAGTTTTAACAGAAGTTTTTTTTTTTTTTTTTTTTTTCTAACTTTATTTAACTTTCTTATTATTACTTCCCCCTCTCATTTAAATTGACAATTTGGCCTATTTTTGTTTTTGTTATTCATTTACGTGATATTAACTTTGATTGTGGTTTTTTATAACTAATGTTTGATAAAATAAAAATTATCATGTAAGGTGTTTATTTAAATAGATAATAGTACAAAGTTTTAATATATTTATTTTTGTATAAATTTTTTAATTGATGTTTAACTATTTTTATGTATTTCCTCAAAAAAAAGAAAAAAGAAAAAAGAAAAAAGAAAAAACTATTTTTATGTAAGGTCAAAATAGTGTATAGTGTATTGGCAGCAAGCGTGTCAAGATTGATTGTGTCAAACTGTCAATCTATAGAACGGTGAAATAGGCTATAGCGTATTAAAAAATAATATAAAAATAAAAAACTATTTAAGTGCTGATCTGATATTTGAATCTGATCCAAATATTATAGATCTACTTCCTCCGTTCTTGTTTACTTGATCCGCTTTGACTTTTACACTATTCACTAACCTACCTTTGACTGTCTTTTGTGAATTATATGTAAGGAAATTAAAAACATGTTTACGTAAGATCTTGTTAGAATCGTCTAAATAAGTGCTATTACAATGTATAACTTTATATATAATTTTTACTTAGAGAAAACTAATGTTATCGATGATTAAAGTTGTGCATCGACAAGCGTGATAAAAGAAACATGTCAAGTAAAAAAGAATGGATGTATTTATATATTCGGTTTACGGATCAATAGTTAAAATTTCTAAAGCTCAATTGTATTTTTTGCTCCATATTGATCTTAGATGAAATGGATCATACAATACCCTTACATGACTTTTTGACACAAGTAAATAATGCAATTTGTTTATGAACATTAATTTTTTATTAAAAAATTAAGATCAAAAATTTATTAAATCTCTAGTTATTGAGAAAAATCAGTTTACAAATAAACTTTTGATGGAGTTCAACATCAATCAAATACAAAGATTATAATATCCCATTTTTATGGCATCATAATGCATTATTGATCTACTTGTATGTTATTAGTAGCACCGTAGTGCATACATACATAACATACAAGATACAACCGGTTATATAGTACCACCGCGATTGTATTGCATTCAAGGCGTATTTGGAACTGTGTAGCCTGCCAAAATAAGTATGGATGTTAGAGAAGTGCCAAAGCAATGTGACGTATCAATCTTGCATTAAAAAAAACAGAACTCAACAAATTTTTATGATGAATTATGTTAAAGGATCAACTCAACCAAAAGTTTAAGAGGATATATAATTAGAAAATTGAGAAACTTACTTCCACATTTTGCTCCACGTTGAAGGACAACGCCACAATATTGAGCAACATAAATGGCTTTAGGAACGCTAATAATACTTTCTAAATTTTGGTTAGCATACTTGCATAAGCAATGCATATTAGCATTCCTTATCACACGACAACAATCTTCGGAAGGTTGGATACTTGGGCCATCTTTCCTCACGTACTTGTTACAATAGCTAGTTAGTCCCGTAATATCGGGCGTAAAACCGTCGCATGACTGCCCATAAACCATAGAGTTGTGACTTTCAATAAATCCGATAACATAAGCTATCATAAGAAGGGCAACCGCGGTAGAACGCACCGTAGGAGTTACTAATGATGCCATTGATATAATATAGGTTTGTGAGATTGTCCCCCTCAAAATAAAAAAATAAAAAATAAAAAAAAAACTAAACGAAATAATAAAATAAAAGTTTATTAATTTGCCGTAATTTGATTTTAGGGAGAATGACTAATATATAATATTCGAGGAGGTGAAATTGTGAATGTCTCGTGTTTGACGGGGTTGGCAAGGATAAAAAATGAACGTTGTCGAGTTAACAGCAAATTAAGGTACTTTTCCTTTTCTATTATTATGAATAATACTCTATCTACAAGGTAACAACATTGTGAGCCCAAATTATAGGAAAGCCAGCTTTAATCTAATGGTCAAAGATAGTGAGTTTTATTGTAATTATCTTACAGCTACATTTAGGAAAATTACAATTTTATCTTGAAAATGTGAGGCAGAATACTGTTTCTCTCTCTTTTTTTTTGACGAGAAATACTGTTTCTGAAATAAAATATGGACGTGATTAAAAAAGAAAAAATTTAAAAAGTTGATCTTTTTTATTAGAAAAAATAAGTTCAGACTTCAAACTATAAAAGATAATTAAAAGGTTTCCATATGTATGTATATATATATGTATATATATATATATATATATATATATATATATATATATATATATATATATATATATATATATATATATATATATATATATATATAAAAGATAATTAAACAAATTAATATGGGTATATAGAAGAAGATTGAGTATGGAGATATAAAAACAACTCCAATGACAAGCTTTTCAAGGGGAAGGCTCTCGTGAGAATTTTTCTTATGTGAGAATTTTTCATATGTGAGAACACTCTTTATGTTCTAAATTTTTACTCATATGTTCTAAATTTTAAATGTGATGTTCTAAACTTTTTCTTAGGTGATCTAAATTAAATCAAATTTTCTAATTTAGTACTCACATGTTCTAAACCATAAATTAGTTAAGTTTGATGTCATAAATTTTAAATAACTTGTTCCAAATTTTAACTTATATGTTCTAAATTTTAAAACGTGTGTTATTTACTGTTCTAAGAATTTTAATTATATGTTCTAGATTTCAAAGCATATGTTCTATTTTTTTACTCGTATGTTCTAAACACTTTACTCACACTTTCTATATTCTATATTAGTTTGTTCTAAATTTTTATTCACATGTTTATAATCTTAAATCAGATGTTCTAAATTTATATTCACATGTTCATAATCTTAAATCAGATGTTCTAAGTATGTTTAAAATTTCATAAAGCAAATTTTATAAATTTTTAATCGCTTATTCTAATTCTTAAATCAGATGTTCTAATCTTATTACTCACACAAATGTTCTAAATTATTACTCATATATTCAAAATTTTAATTTGAGTCACATGTTCTAAATTTTTATTCACATGTTCTACATTTTTTCTCACATGTTCTAAATTTAAAATCAATTCTCATTTAAGTATGAATTCTCACATATGAAGCTATTCTCACACACACACACACACACACACACACACACACACACACACATATATATATATATATATATATATATATATATATATATATATATATATATATATATATATATATATATATATATATATATATATGTATATATATATATAGAGGAAGGCTCATGTAAGAACCCTCCTCTATATAAGAACCCAATCTTATATAAGAACCAATCTCAACCCTTTATTAGTTTTGATCTAACCATCTAAAATGATCCTTTAGTAATGACATTTCTGTAATTTTGAGAATTTCGTATTTAGAACATAGAAAAAAAGTTTAGAACATAAGTAGAAAAAGTTTAGAACATAAGCAAAAAAAGTTTAGAACATAAGAAAAATAATTTGAAAGATATCAAAAATTTAAAACATAAACAACCAAAAAAGTTAGAACATAAGAAAAAATAATTTAGAACATAAGTTGAAAAAAATAATCGTAGCATAGGTAAAAATTAATAACATAATCTGAAAAAAAATAATTTAGAACATAGAAAATATATAGAACATAAGCTGAAAAAATAATTTAGAACATAGGAACAAATTTAGAACATAATCTAAAAACAATTTAGAAAATTAAAAATAATTTGGAACATAAGTAGAAAAAATTTAGAATATAGGAAAAACTTTAGAACATAAGCTGAAATATGATAGAAAAAAAAAATTTAGAACATTGAAAAAAAAATTTAGAACATAAGCTGAAAAAAATAATTTAGAACATAGGAACAAATTTAAAACATAATCTAAAAAACAATTTAGAACATTGTAAAAATTTTGGAACATAAGTAAGAAAGAACATAGGAAAAACTTTAGAACATAAGTTGAAAAAAATTTAGAACATAGGAAAAAGTTTAGAACATAATTAGAGTTCTTACATAAGAAAGGGTTCTTATATAAGGTGGGGTTCTTACCGGATCCCTCCCCTATATATATATATATATGTATATATATATAAATATATGTATATATATATGTATATGTATATATATATGTATATATATATATATATATATATATATATATACATATATATATATATATATATATATATATATATACAACTCCAATGACAAGCTAATTGTCAAATTTGCTTGTCATGCCACATTAGATTTTAATTTAATTGTCATATTAGTTCCAATGGCTAGCTAATAGCTTACTATTTAAATGGACCATACCTCCTTAATTTATGTTGATAAATTTCAATTATTTATTCTAATTTGTTTTATTTTAGCAAATTTTTTTCCAAGCAAATTAGCTTGACAAGCTAATTGCATTATTTTTAGCTCAATGGTTAAGCTAGTAGGTAGAGATTATTTGATACTGCAATCAAGTCCCTAGCTACAACCATTATTGTAATTCATTCTAGGAATGTTGGGTCATAATAATATGCTGCTAGAATCTAAATATGGATAATTAAATATGTTTGTTACACGCGTTTCATATCAATCTTTTCACTTTGACCAACTTTGACTCCCAAAAAGATTTTATTTACAAAGTCGGTATAAAACAAATGGAATATATACTAATTAATTACGAATAGATCCACTAAGGGGACGTCTGGTTGGGGGGTTTCAGGAAAGGGAATGGGAATGATTCCGTTTGTTGTCGTTTGTTTATCAATTTCTATCATTCCCTTTACCCCTTTTTATTTTTGACTTAACCCAAAAACCCTCTACTCTCATTCCCCATCCCTCCCTACACTTTCCCATTCCCATTCCCCCCTCACTACCCATCACTCCATAAAATCACAAAATAAGCATTGTATTGATCAAAGGTACCCCAAAGCCCATATGAAATAAGGCAGCCGGCCAAAGTAGAAACTAGCTAGGCCGGGCAATTGGAGTTTTTTAATTACTCCATACTTCGTATTATTTATAGTTTTTATACTATCCTAGCTGTGTTATGTAGTTGTGACACAACTCAAATAGAGTGAAAGTAACAAATGTTAAGGTAGTTGGGTAGTGATATCGCTCCACACCTCATTTCTTTGCGGCCGGTTAGGGTTCAAATCTCATGTGAGTCGTCATTTGGAGGATTTCTCTTAGCTTATTTCCTCTCTGAAGTGAATCCTTTTCTAATAACACGTACTTTAATTAGCATAATTTTATCTTACCTATGCTTCCACTATCACATTTCCAAAATGGTCAATTCTAAATTAGTTTATACTTCACAAGTTAGTTTTATCATCACATTCCAAACTTCTCACAAGACACCCTACCAAGCTAATCAAGTCCAACCATGCATAATGTATACATTAATTTAACCTTAATAATGCTATGAGAGATCTTGCACATGAAGAAATTATGAAATTTCAAATTTAAAAACGATTAAGTTGATGGAGAAATATCTTAAATAGACGCAAAAGGAAAATCATGAGTTGAAAATTACATAAAAACAAAAACATAATTAACAAGCAAGAAACTTATAGCATGAAATTGCTTCATTATTGCATAACCATGCTCAACCAAAACAATAAAATAATACAAAAAAAAAAAAAAAAAATAAAAAAAAATGAGCCAAACTAATAAAACTTATATGCTAATAATGTCAATGGATTAAACAACATGATCGTCTTTTTTTTTTTTTTTTCCTTTTTAGGTGGCAAGTTTAAAGAAAATTACATTACAATAAAATCACATTATTCACATAATGATGCAACCTGCAGGATTATCTTCATAATGTGTGGTGTACAAGTAACATTGAGGTTGATTTGCGCCGCAGTAATTAGGAGGTGGATAATAATTAGGAGGATAATGATGATAATTAACAACTGTTGGTTCTGCAGCAGCTGCTGCTTCCGGTTTCGCTCCTCCGTCTTTGTTGTCCTTCTTCTGATCTCCTCCTTCTGCTGCTGCTGGTTTTTTCTGTTCTTCTGCAGGTTTCTTTTCCTCAACTTTTTTCTCCTCTGCAGCTGCTGCTGGTTTCTTTTCTTCGGGTTTTTCGTCTTTCTTCTTTTCTTCCGGCTTTGGATCTTTGATTTCTTCTACACTCACCAAGTTAGCATCCCCTAGTTTCTTCCTTAACGACGTGCATAAACCTGCTGAATCCACCCGGTTTCCAACCACAACGATCTCGTCCTTGTCGTTCCCCTGTATGGCTACTGATATCACCCCTGCATCACAGTAAAGAGTTCTTTTGGTACATTATTATTACATGATCCACCTTATAAACCCATTAGACGAAGTTAGAAATCGTACCTTCTGCACTAGCAGCAATCTTCATCGCCTTTTTCCTGCATTTTCCACATCGCATTTGTACTTTAACTACAATCTTTTGCTGAAAATTTTGATATCGATCATTCAATCAACTTCTATCGAAATTAATAGGGAAAAAAAAAAAATTTGTACACACGTATGTACATCTTGTAACGATTAGTAGCTGAACAAGAAATTATTAACTTACCTTCATTTTTTCCGTGGTAATGTAGTAATTTATAAATCTTCTAGTTGAAAATTTAGCTAGGAACTTCAATTCTGTAAGTTTAGATCTAATTAAGATTAGTAGAATTTTTGGGTACAATATATTAACAAGGGTGACATGAACGTTTGCTGTGTTATGAAGTTGTGAAAATTTAACTCACATTCTAGAACATAATTCTCCACGTTCTATAGAAGACTTTGTAGATTTGGAACATTATTATATAAAATGGCATGTACTTTGTTGTATTATGTGGAATTTGGAAATTATAATTTTATTAAGAAGTGATGTAAAATGAACTGTAAATGAGGCAAGTAGCAAACATGCTAAGATGTTATATATTCTAATATTTCAAGGCCAATTGGTTTCAAAAAAAAAAAAAAAAAAAAAAATTCAAGGCCAATTGACTAAGTAAATTAAAATTAAGAAGTCAACACCCAAGATATTATATACTACAATAATTCTTATATAACTCACGAATACACACTAATGACGTGTAGTTCTAATCGAGTCTCATTTTAATTACCTTAGTTGTTGTTATGTTATCCAATTATTTTATAAATAAATAAGATAATTCACACAAAATAATTCGAACATAGAGAGCGTGTCGGTGAACTACAACATCGTCCTCATTATTTAGAGTAACATTTTTGCTAAAGGTGACGTGTTTAAAAAGATTTTATTTAAATAATGGTAAAGAACTAATTTGTATATGCTCATTCATGGTAAATCTATGTAAGAAAAGTGTTTCGAAAAAAAAAAAAGCAAAAAAAAAAGAAAAAAAAAAAAAGGTAAGAAAAGTGGATTTGTCATGGGATGTTAATTTGTTATATTATCACTTGTTTCTCAAATGCATTGACTTTTAATAATTTATTTTATCTCATCATATGCTGCTGTACATTAGTAGACTTTATTGAAAACAAATTTATTTTGAATGGTTATTATACTAAGGAGAATGAAATTAATATTTAGAATGTTTCTTATTATAAAATAATCTAATTTAAGAATCGTGACTTGGTAAACCTAGGGTGTTATCAAGTTGGTGCTAGTATCCATGATTTTAAAACAGGACAGGCACACTTATTATAAGAAGTATAAACTATAGATTTAATTTAATTAAATTACTAGTATAATGAAAAATGTACAACTGAAAATGACTACAACTTAATTGATAAAAAGGACAATATTATGATATCCTGCAACCTCAAAGTCAAAAAAATATAAAATCAATTACTCCATAATAAAATTATTACACAAAAAAGGTACTAAATAATGAATCTATCTACATTTTTTTTTTTGAACGGCCGATTATCTACATAGTAAGCTATAGGGGTGAGCGTAGCAGGGTACCCTGTAAAAATATCGATACCCGGAACCGGAACCTGTTGCAACAGGTTCCTAAAAATAGGAATCGGAACCGGAACCTGTTGCACCCGTTGCAACAGGTTCCTAAGAATTGGGAACCGGAACCGGAACCTGTAGGTTCCGGTTCCTAAACAGGGTACCCTGTCTTTCAAAGTAAGCTTAATAGTTACTTGATAAATTGTGATAAATCTATATTTCAAAAAATGGATGTTCACAATAAAAGCTTACAACTTTAGTAAACTACTTCAAATATAACAAACCAACACTAATTATCTAGAATATTTAATATCATATAGGTTCCGGTTTTATGTATACTAGGGAACATGTACTAACAGGGTACCCTGCAGGTTCTAGGTCCAAAATTTTATTATCCGGAACCGGAACCTGCTGTTGCAACAGGTTCCTAATTTTATTACCCGGAACCGGAACCTGATCAACAGGTTTCGGGTTTGGAACCTGCGGTTCCGAACAGGTTCTGGTTCCAGATCAGGGTACCCTGAATTTTTGCTCACCCCTAGTAAGCTACAAGTAAACAATAATAGAAAATACGAATTAAACTTCATTTAATAGTCATTTGAAAAAATACATTTTGAATATACATTCAAATTGATGAGTGTAAATTAAACAAAAAATACCTTATCATGTAGGATAGACCAAAATATATAGAACAAAAAACACCATTTGAATTGCACACCCATTTGAATTGCACATTAAAAAGAGGAGAGAAGTGGAAAATCATAATAAACGTATTCAAAGTGTTTAACTTATGAGAAATAATCATATAATCTTATTTTATTTCCACTCAGCCTACTTTAATTTAGAATTCTTTTAAAAAATGAAAAGTAAAGAATACATATACTTGTACGAATTTACCCCTCAAAAAAAAAAAAAAAACTTATTCGAATTTAGATTATAATACAATTCAGTTCATGTTAAAAATTTAATTTAGATTGTCTAAGAAAGAACAAATTAAAATAAATCATAATTAAAAATTACAAATGTGTCTGAGCCCGGGTTCGAACCGGGGACCTCTAGTGTGTGAGACTAGCGTGATAACCGACTACACCACCCAGACTTGCATGTTTAATGTTCCGTCTATTTTTTAATTATAATATAATTAATGCTTTCATTTGATTTTTTTTTTTAAAAAAATTAAGATGGAAAAATAGCGGGGTTTTTTCGCTCTACAACAAACTTGAATATAAAAGCCCCAAATTAATTTCCATAAAACCCTAACAATTTACAAAACCTCCACCAAATTTCTGATCAAATTTCACAAAATTTTCTCTCTCCTCGACGAAAATGGCGATTGAGAAGAGACCAGTGTGCGAAGAGAACGACGCGCTGGTTGCGTACATGCGAAATTGGCGGAATGAAAGGATGGAGAATAATCCCCAAGCTCATACCCAAAATATTGAGAAAACTGTTAAAAAAGCTCTCACTAATGTGTGTGATCATAAAGCCCCCATTACTACTCTCAAGGAATTTCAAGCAATTAAGTGAGTTTTTTTTTTTTTTTTTTTTTTTTTTTTTTTTTTTTTTTTTTTTGGTTATAATTACTGTTTGTTTACTAGAATATTGACAATTGAAGTTTAATTTTAGGAATGGTTGTTGGTTTGGGTGTAATTTGGTGGTGGGTGATGGTTAATTTCTTGAATGGTTTAGTTTGGGTGTAATTTGGTGGTGGGTGATGGTTAATTTCATGAATGGTGTTAGTTTGATTGAATTTTGGAACTTGGTTTTGTTTAAGTATATAATTTTATAATTGATTTTAGTTATTAGGGTTAAATTTGGAGGTGATTGATGTTTAATTTTATGAATGGTTTTAGTTAGGGTGAATAATTCAAGTTGGGTTAAGGTTTATTTCATGAATGGTCTTGGTAAGGGTGAAATTTTGATTTAGTTAGGTGAGATTTTGAAGTGGGTTTAACCAAAGGCAATTTGAGAGGTGAGTAAAGTTTAATTTCATTAATGGTTTTGTTAGAGAAAAATTAAGGGCTGCTGATATTTGGGAGACGGGTGAAGTTTAATTGTTTACAATACTTGTTTGCTTTTTCCCTCTTAATACTTATGTAGTCATTTTTTTTGTCAAAAAAAATTGGTCAGGGGCATTGGGAAGTGGCTTGCAAATGAGATGCGAGGATTTTTCAACAGTAATTCTAGTGCTTCTCAAGATGATAATGCAAAAGGAGGTACCGTGTTTTTTTTTAGCCTTTTGTTTTTTAGTTGAATAATGGTGTGAGTTATGTTGATAAATTTCTAACTATAGAAAGGACAATGCTTATTAATTTTATTGAATGATCCAGGTAAGAAGGCAAAAGCCCCCAGAAGGTACTTACCACAGAAAAATTCTGTTGCTTATGCATTATTGATTTCTTTACACAGGTATGGACATACTTTTGATATATTAGAATGCTCTTGGAAACTAACTTTTTCAGATATGTGATTTCTTAGATTTTGTAAGCCATATAATAATATTCACATTGGTGTTGGAAATGATTCATTTTCTTTGAAGGCTTAAGGTTTTGTTTTGTTAGTTTTGTTAAATAAAAAGTTAGAGAAAGATGTGAGGATAGAATGATAGATGTGAGGAGCCAAACTAAGATGTAAGGGAGCAGAATGCAACATTCCTTCTTTACAAAAGGAAAATGTTTTCTATTATGGAAAGTTATTCTTCACTGTTAGAAAAATTGTGTTCCACCTCTTAACAATACAAAACAAAGGAAACTGAAAACATTATTTTCCTCAACAAAAATGGAGCCTTAAAATTTGTTTGGTTTTCATTCTACACTAAAGAGATAAGTGGAATTTATTGAGCTTTTAGGGCCTGTTCTCATTGACTTAACTCAGCTGAGCTGGGCTGGGCTAGGGTTGGCTGAATTGAAACGTAAGAGAACAGGGCCTTAGTACATTATTGCAAAGTAGACTTACTTCCGGTGTTTTTCCTCATCAGGGCAACTATTAATGGAAAAGAATTTATGCATAAGCAAGAGCTGATTGATGCAGCCGAAGCTAGTGGTCTCTCACGAGTGCCAATAGCGTATGATGATCTGATTACCTTGTTTCTATTTTTCTTGTTTCGTAAACTATTGATACTCCTTGTCTCCTTATGTCTGGTTTATGCTGAATTTACTCTTGGATGGCTTTAAGGAAAGACATCTAACCGTATATTTCATTTGGTATGTACTTAGGCCAGAAGCGGGCAGAGGTAAGCAGAAGCAATTTGGTAGTTCCCCTAGAGATTGGTATAGTGGATGGAGTGCAATGAAGACATTGATTGGCAAAGATCTTGTATATAAAAATAGTAATCCTGCAAAGTATGGCTTCTATTCTTTTATTCCTTGTAATTATTTATGTTTATATACTGTGCTTATTTTATGTAATTATGATTTTGCAAACTTCTCTTAGGATCTTAGTCAATTCTTTTTAATTGTTCTAGTCATGGAACAGAACTACTTGCTGGTTTTATATGATGTTTTTCTCTTGAAAATAATTCATCATTTTTAGTTGTCCCTATGGAAATGTACTGACTGACTGACTCTTTATAGCTGAGTCTTGTGCATTTTGTGGTTACTATCATGATTACTGTATTCTATTAGACTGTAATATGATGCATATTGTTGGAATTATCTTGATGCTTCTGCTGGTCATGAATGTCAATACTATCGAATATATCATTTTTTTTAGAAGTTGTGTGTGTGTGTGTGTTTTGTTGCCATATCAAAAAGTTGGCTTAAGTACCATGCTGTTTGGCGGACACATTTGCAGCTGTCTATCCTCGAATGGTGATGACCCCTTTTTCTTTGGCACATGACTTTCTTTCCATATATAGGCATCTCAAAATTGATTAGTATGCTTACTAGCATTTATATGCAATTGAAACTTGATATGTATTTGTGTCAGAATTGAAACCGGAAATCCTAATTTGTGATGTAGTATTTTGGCACTTGGGCCCTGAAGGTTATGGGTGACTATAGTGCAAAAAGAGCAGAGAAGGAACTAAGTAAAGTTGAGAAAGAAGCATGAAGTAATTTGGCCATGCTTTGATGCACAAGGCAATTAGCTACCTATTTTTATTAGGAATGTTATATAAGTAATTTGGCCATGCTTTGATGCACAGGGCAAAGAAGGAACTAAGTAAAGTTGAGAAAGAAGCATGAAGTAATTTGGCCATGCTTTGATGCACAAGGCAATTAGTAATTTGGCCATGCTTTGAGTAAGAAGAATGAAGTAATTGTTAGGAAATCATATTGGTGCAGCTTTGATATGCTTGGGTTCTTGGTTTTATTAGCTGCCTATTTTTATTAGGACTGTTATATAGGAATTTTTTTATCATTTATCAGCTCATGAAATATACAAGTATTCTGTTTTGGGATATTTACAATACATGCATCATATTCTATGATGAAAATCTATAAGGTGAAATTACTTTACTTCCCACTATATAAGTGGAGAGTCTGGAGACCATTCCACATTTGTAACTTTGTTGTACACACTTTTTTTTAATTACATAAGAAATGCTGTCAAATTTTACCTCTTTTTCCACTCAATTAGTTTGTGTGCAAAAAGAAATAATGCATGTATTGAGAAACGAATTTGTTTGTGTGTGTTCTTACTTCTTAGTAATGTTGGAATTTCACGTTTTTTTTGCAAAAATAGGTTAATGCTAATTAATAAATATAGTTACAGGTTGTAGTTTGTGGGTTATTGAAGTGCTTGTGTGATTGCATAAGGTGTAAACACAGGTGAGTATGGGGGTGACTCAAGGGCGAGACACCAAATGTAAGAATTAATGAATTCTTAAATGGTTGGAGTCATAGAGAGTTCTCCGTGCATGTGTTTGGAATCTTTGTATGATTGATAACTTTTTCATAACTAATCGTGGTTGAAGAGTCCGCCATATAAAATACTCTCACCATTGTTATTCTATATTATCGTTTACCTTATTTCATACCGTTAATGTTGGATGAAGATCTTCAATGGTTGGAACTAAGTATGAGAATCTCTAGTATGTTTTGTATGCTAGGAGCTGGTGGCTGTATGCCTGTATATGCTAACAATTATTTTTTTTTCTTTTTCTTTTTTGATCTTTAATGTACAGATATATGCTATCGGATGAGGGTCGTAAAGTAGCAGTCGAATGTTTGTCTCGATCCGGTATGCTTGATTCTGCTGCAAATATTATCAACACGGAAGAAGCTTTAGTTTCAGATGACGAAGATGCAGAGATTATGGAGCTTGTAGCTGCTAGTTCACCCCCATCTCCTAACCTGAACAAGGGCATGAAAGATGATATTCCTTCGGAGTTTCTAGATAGGGTACGTTTTATTAATTTCATGTGGATTTTACTTCTCACTCAAAGCTATTAAAATTATGCCACTTTTATAATTGCAATATCTTTGGTGCATTGCCACCATGTAATTGATGGTTTTGGCCTTGTGGGCATAATAACTTATACGGTAGATATCTGTTTTTGTCAATATTATGTAATTAGTTGTAAACTGTTGGCAGTTATAACGTATACGGTGGCATCTATTTGCATGACTCATCAATGAAAGTGTGAAAAGTATCGTGAGGATAAATTGCAGTCAACATAATTGAGGTTAATCATGCATAGGATACCTGTTAAACTGCAAACATGCAGAATATTAGATTATGCTCATTAATTAAAATTCATTTGGAGGCACCTACTCCCTGCATGCTGCATATTATGCTCCGCAATTTAAATTTACACATTTTTTTGTTCCAATTACATTTACTTACTCTCTCTTTCCTCTACATAAGATTAACCACTATCTTCAATCTATGTACCTTCTTATTCCACTAGCAATACATGTCCCACCAAAGAAAGAAGCTCTTTAAAATTTTGCTATCTCCTATGATGAAATTTATTGCAGGACTTATGGAGTATTAGATTAATCAACTTTATTTGTTGTTTTGGAGTACACTCTTTTCACTTGAAAAAATCTGATGAAATTTATTTTCTTGTTTTTAATTGAGCTTAAGTTTAGTTTTGTCATTATTGGTTCTCATTAGAACTCAATTTTCACGATTTAAATATTTTTCATGATATTTGTAAGTGTGAAAGAAAAAAGGCCTTAGAAAATCATAATAATATATTGATGAAAAAGGTATAGTTTTGCAAATGCAAACAAAATTTCTAATATCTTGTACATAACCTTTTTCCTTTTCATTGATTCTCCAATTTGTTTGGGGACATGTAAATGTCATAGTGCATTGTGACACCCTAGTTATTCTTAGTCTTACCAAGAGCTCATTAACTAAAACTACTCTATCATTGTACTATAACCTTAATCTAAATTTATTCGTATTATATTTCTTAACACCAAGATATGATTTATACATGCCACATCCATAATCTACATTGCTGTTGGAGTATTGAGCTTTAGGCTTGGTAGTGATGAATTTTTTAGAGTGGGGGAGTCTGTAATGCTCCAAGTAACTCATTGGTTGTGAGAAGTTTAGTTTGCAGCTTTATCAAGAACTTGGTCCTTTTCACTTATAGCAATATTATGCTAGGTTTTGTTATCAAAGTTGGAAAACTCTTCCAAGAAATGTCTCATTTATTGCCTAAATTTGATCATGTCTTGCAACAACTTTTTACTCAATCTGCTTAAAAGACTTTGTTTATCCAATAATTGTGATGATAGATAATTTGATTATTTATTCTTTGTACTTTCTCCATTTTGTTTTAGTTTGACCATATTGTCTCTCGTCTAATTTTTTGTAATTCACATGAGTGGGTTTGTTTGTTACTAAATTTATTCTATTGTCTCTCCCCTTCTTTTTGGCACTGACTTTGATGAGTGGTTTTTACTACTTGCCTTAAGATTTCTTCACCAGAGATAAGGTGTTATGCTATGATTTTATTAAGTTCTGGTTTGAATCTGGTGTGATTTGATTTGATATGATCTCTTGGTTTGAATAAACATTATCTGTATCTTAACATCAACTACAAGAATAAAAAGTCATCTAGTGGGATCCTATTAGATTCATCCCAATGTGTATAAGTAAACAAATATTAGAAGTTCTAGTTTGAATATTTATTGGTCTGATTTGATCTTGTTTAATTCTTGTAAGTATAAATAATAAGTTTATGAACTAAGTTGAAAAGAACAAGTTCTTAATAAAGTAGCCTAAGAAAAGTGGTCGAACTAAAAATAAAAGAGGAAGTATGATATATAATTGTAAGAAGCTCAGTGAATGTTCACGTACACTTGTTAATGAGTACAATGAATCCAAACTTATGAAAGCAAAGTTAGGAAAAATTATTTAAGCTGGACCGTGAAAACAACTTTCAGGCTCATCAGTGAGCATGATGACATTGTTATTTGCTCATCAACATGGGGGATCAATGGTTTTTTTATTTTCTCAAGAGGGTCAATATTTTATTTGTTCTGTGTTTCTTCACTTTCTATTTGATGTAATTATAAGGCAAAATCTTCTTTTTTGTCACTGCCATAGTTTTGTAATGGAGACTTAGCTATGTTTTTGCATATCGACTCATATTTGAAGATCATCAGTAATGGCTTTGTTTTTCTGTGAAACTAGATTGAATCTTGTTTTTGTATTTAATGTGCTATGTTATATGATAATTCATGATTGAACTTTTGGATGCAAATGTAAGGCATGATACTTGACAACCCTGCTCTCCACCTAACAAAAAAAAGGGGGGGTGGCTGCCTTTTGCTTTTAGCAAAAGAAATAATTTATCACTCTCCTGTAATTTTGCATTTGTAGTTTACAGCCCTGGGTTACACAAGTGAACAAGTTTTACATGCTTTAGCCGAAGTTTCTGTAAGTCCACCAACCCAAGAATTATCTACACTCTGGCCTGCAGTTCTTTGCCATCTGCGAGAAAATGAAGTTTATGGTCTTCACTCTGATCCTCAGCCAACTGGAAGAAAAAATTCTGATGATGCATCTACTAGCTGTAGATATGTTGCGGGTAAAGTGCCTTGAAAAGCCATATTATAAATCTTGGATTTTGTAGTTTTTATATCATTTATCTTTATTGCGTCTCTATTTATTTCTTTCTTGTTGCAGGTGAACAAAATGTGACTGGTGTAATAAATCAAAATGGTCTCACTTCGTCATCAACCTTGGTCAGTATCAAGTAATCTACCTTGTTTTTAGAGGATTGCTGAAAGCTGCTAATTACATGCGTTTTTATCTATAAAAAACAAGAAATTTAAAGCAAGCAACTACCTTAATCCTTCCTGCTGAGTTTTCCCTTTCTAAATATATGGATTTTTTGTGGACAGTGTGTCCATATCTTTTTGAAGTGTATGGGCTAATTGTCTGCCTGCCTGGGGTTATTATAATTTTAGGAGGCATATTATCTCTTTTGCTGCATTGATTTTCATTGGCTCTATGGAAATTATATTGCTACTTAGGATTTGTTTAGTCACCGTTATCTGATTTGATCAAACTTTGACCTTATGTGTATGATAATCTACAAAGAAGAAATTATCAAGTCGGGTTTTTGTTAGATTCGTAATAATGTGTATACTCTCCATATTTTATTGCTTGCTCCATTTCGTTGGATATGGTATTTTAAGAGGAATAGTAGAAAAATATTATTTTAGAATGAAAGTGGGGTTGATTGAAGAATAAAAAAAAAAATCTAAAAAAACAAAAGTGAGTATAAGTGGGGTGGAGATTGGAGAGAGAATATGAATTTATTAAAAATATGATATAAAGGGATCATTAGTGGGGAGAAAAATAGTAAATTATTGTTTAAAGTTTCTAAAAAAGAAAATGAAGCAAGTACTAAAATACGGCCGCAAAAAGAAAGTGGATCAAGTAATAATATATGCAGGGATACTTTATTAATATGTGATTTTCATAATTATTTTAATTACGAATTAAAGATATTTAGCGATAAAAAATTATGTAGAATAAAGTATGTCAGAACTTATTGATCTAATTTGAAATAAGTAAAAATAAGGTGAATAAAACATGGCCTTACTTTGGATACTAGTATACTAATAATTTTGTGAATTTGATTTTCATCCCCTTTTCTATTTCAAAATGTTTTAGGATCATAATGGAAAAAAGGCTAGTCAAACTGCTTGCCAAGCCAGTTTAGTTGCTCTTAGACTGCCACCACTTGAAGATTTGCAGAAGTTCGAAGATACATACGAAATTATCTTGATTTTGGATGATCGAGAACAATTTTCCAAGTGGGTCACTATCTCTTTTATATAGTTTGGGCTGTGACTGTATGCATTCCTGTACAATTACAGTTTTGTTACAATTTCACATCATGGTGGTTCTGGCTTCTTTCTTCCTTTTGATTATATGTTGTACCTTCGTGATAGATTTATTGCTCATTAACATTAAGGCTGTGTTCCCTTCATCTTATTTTTATTTATTTGAGATTTAATAAAATTAGACAAGTTCATGTAAAATAAAGGCTAACAAGTTTAGATAATATAATGTAATGGGCTAATAAATCTAGATAAGCTAAGAATAGACAATAGTTGATAAGCTCAAATAATATAAGATAAAAGTTAATATGTTTCGATAATGTATAATGAAACCTTATGATAAGGTCTAATAAGGTTCAAGTAGATAACATAAAATAAGATAATAATATAATGACTAATAAGTTAAATAAGACAAGGGTTGATCTGAACACACTTAAATCCCAAGTAAATTATTTTCTGCTCATGTTGTTGTTGTTGTTGTTGTTTTTTTTTTTTTTTTTTTTGGTGGGGAGGATCAGTTAGCAGTAGACATGCATATATACTGTAATGTAGCATCATTGCTGATATCTGTCTTCCTAGCTTTTAAATTTGTGCACTTCCTACTTGTTATTATTTATATTTTTTTTATTTTTTATTTCAGGGAAAAGACAAGAAAGCGTAAAGAAGAGATTTGCAAGAAATATAAAATTCAAATACTGGTAAATATTTGCTTCTTTTATACCTGTATATTTGTCCAACTGTCATGCCCTCCAACATCTTGCTCCGTTTCTCACTTTTGTTCTGAGATTTTACCCTCTCACAAAAAATTTATCATCCTTATTGTTTAAATTTTTAATTCACCACTATTGATTCTAACCTAGTTAATCTTTTGGTGATGAATAGTAATCATTAATCAAATATAGTTTAAATGTTTAATAGTACTAATTGCATCTCTTCATAAAAGTAGTAATATTAAAAAGGGAATAAATGAAATATTGATTGCATTTCTCTTGTTTGTTCCTCGTCTGATCATTGAGCTTGATAGGGTGATATTGAACTAGAATTGTACAGTTTTCAAAAGTAAAAAAGAAGTGTAGGTTTGATGCCATTGGATACTCAAACCGTGCATCTCGCTCTTGCCTTTTGACGGCAAGGACGCAAGCCTTGTGTGGAAACAAGGCTTGTTACTTTGTGAGCACAAAGCAACACAAGCGGGCAATAATATCTCAAAGGGCACTGATGTCTATTAGCGACGGAGTGCCGATGATCGAGGCTTGTGAAGGCTGATAAAGTCAATGCGTTCACAAGCGGGATAGGATCACAAGTTCTTATAGCATCAAGTGAGTTTGAGGGTGTAATATGCAAGTAAGACACAATATTATAAAGGTCTAACGACAACACAAGCATAACCTATTATTACCTTTTTTTTTTTTGGCTAAGTTGGACTTAATAATTAAAAAAATTGGGTTTTTTCTAAGTTATGCCCCCAAACTTATTCGGTTTCTAAGTTGTGCCTATGCTTTTTCAAATGTCTAAGCTGAGCCCTCAACCTCACTAATTTTTATCAACAATAACCTTTGATGTTAACCATTACCTTTTTTCATTATTTTATTTTCTAATTTTAAATTTTTTTTAAAGTATTAAACCAATTAGAACGAGACACGTGTCAAATTAGTAACGCCACAACACCATTGTTGATAAATTAACTTAACTTTCGTTAACAAATATCGCTGTCAAAGGGTATTGTTGATAAAATATCGTGAGGTGGAGGGCACAGCTTATAACTTTGAAAAAGCATGGGTACAACTTAGAAATTTCAATAACTTGGGGGGCATAGCTTAGAAAAACCCAAAAAAAAATGTTAGAAACTAACATGACTCAACTTCAAGGCTTTGACTAGCAAATTTTCGGCATTACTCACTTGTGCCAGGCATGTGACTCCTATTTTCCGCACCCCTTTTTCACTTCAATTTTTGACATACAAAGTTCAAGTCTCTTTAGAATCTCGGTCTTAATAGGGAAAATAGGAGCAAAATGGGGGTGCAAATAAAAAAAATAGGAGTCACGTGCCCTACTCAAGTGAGTCCAGGAAATATGTCAGCAGAACAAGGTTATTCCTAACATAAGTTTTTTTTATTTTTTTATTTTTTTTTTTCATCAGTTGTTAAAGTCTGACTTTGCCAAATTAAATTTAAAAGGTTGATTATGATATATACTCCGTTTTAAAAAAAAAAAGTGTCGTTTAAAAGGTCCGGACAAATTTTCCTTTGAATATACATAGAATATCAGTGAACACTAAAGTGATAATAACATAATAATTGTGTTTAGAGCCTAAAAAACTTAAAGAAAAGTCTTTGATTAAGTGGTAGTCTTATAAATTTTCTTATTATCTTGATGATTCCAGAGAATGTGGTGGAAATTAATTTTAAATCTTGGTCCACTTTTTTTTTTCCTCTTGTTCTATATTGCACTTGGGTATAACAAGAAGCACAAGGTCGACTTGTCACTTCTTACTAGCTGAAAGTCACTTGAAATGATTTGGATTTTTTTCTGATTGGACATGTCTCAAAAATTTTCTAATCTCCCACTAATGGATCATAGAGATATTTTGTAGATAACATACATATATTGATCAAGTGATATTTGTAAACCTCAAAGATGCAAGTTCATTTGACTGGTGCTGCTGATATTTCCGCAGGTCAGACGTTTGCCCGTTGGAGATGCTATCTGGATTGCACGTCATAAAAAACATTTCACAGAATATGTTCTTGATTTCATTGTTGAGAGAAAAAATGTTGATGACCTACGTGGTTCAATAAGAGATAACCGGTACAAGGATCAGAAGTTGAGACTTCAGGTATCGTGACTAAAGAAGTAATCCTTTAAGGTTCTCGTGATTTTGTGGCGGGTTATGATTATAAAATCTAGGAAAATTTGTTCAGAAAAACCTTTTAAAGTGAACATTTTGTTCAAAAAAACCTTAAATTTTTTTTTTTTGGCCAGGATAAACCTGTTTAGAATTTTTTTTTTGTTTAAGACAGCCAAGTGAGACTTTCCGACGTTAACTCTCACTTTTCCGGCCTTGACCACCCTTTTCCCCTCATGTACCATCATGTGACTCTTAAATCTCTAATCCCACTCCCTATTCCTAATTCCACTCTTTTTCCCTTCCAATTACACTCTCTCTCTCGTTCTCACTCTCCTCTCTGTGAACATGCATCGAGGCAATTAATCCCCTCTCTTCCATCGCTGCAATATCATCAATGAAGAATTAAAGCTACATTCAATTTGCAACAATCTAAAAACCCTAATCTCTAATCAAAATTTGAAAAACCGAGAGATGGACAAATTAAGCACTTACCTCTGGTGGAAACTTGTTGGAAAAGCCTTCAATTGCTTCGAATTAACTGAACTCCAACAATGGTGTGTTCACATAGAGCATAGAGGAGAGAGAAAGAGAGAGTAGGAGAGAAATTGTTTAATTGGAGGGAAAAGAGAGTGTAGTCAGGAAAAGGGGGGGTGTGATTAGAAAATTAGGAATCACGTAACACGCACATGTGGGAAAAACGGTGGTCAACGCCGGAAAAACGAGAGTCAACGTCGAAAAGTCCCACTTGGCTGTCTTGAAAAAAATAAATAAACTGGTTTCTCCTAGCCAAAGATTTTTAAAAAGGTTTTTCTGAACAAAAAGTTCACTTTAAAAGGTTTTTGTGTTTTTCTAAACAAATTTTCCTAAAATCTATGTTTTCTAAGTAAATTTCTCCAAGAATTCATTAAAGTCATTGAAACTATTTCCTCTTAGTCAGATTAATTGTGCTCTTTTTAGGTCATTCGAGGTGTACTTCATGACTTATGCATTTTGGTCAATTTTGATTGTCTGATTTTTGTAATGATGTTATTACACTATTTTATTCAAGTGTGTGACTAGATTCATTCCACGGCTGTGCTGATTGTAATTTTTGCTTTTATCTTAGGAGTTATTATTAATTATTTTGTCATATAGTTATTATTTTCTGGTGATTCTTTTTTGTATGCAATCTCATGTATATTTCTGTTTCACTTTAGCCTATCTTTGGCTTCCGAATTCATCATATTGATTTTTTTTAGAACTCTTACTGGTATTGTATAATTCCCTAACCCACATAACAATTCATTTTAGAATGTAAATACGTTAATATTTTCTTCATTTTTTGAGTTACATGATCTTGTTCTCATGCTTTTGAAACTTAACTGTTCTTTCAGAGAACTGGAATTAAGAAGATGATGTATTTGGTGGAAGGTGATCCTAATGCTTGTGAAGGAGCTGATAGCATTAAAACAGCGTAAGAATTTATCATTCTATGTGCTTTGTGCTTTCCCTAAAATGTGCATCCATGTATATAGCATCATCATCCTTCTCCCCCACTAGAAAGAGCAACAGATTGCTACTACTGGCACTTGGTTCCCTGGCCATAGATGAAATTGGCTAGGGTATTGGATGGGTTTTATATTCATTGTATAATTGTATTCCCATTAAGAAATGCTTTGGCTGTGTGACAAGACTGACAATTGCATGGACAATGAATATTGGAGTGTAGCTTGGATAGACAACTGATCTGGGTTGTCTAATTCAAAACTGCCCATTTATGGCTTATTTTCGCATTTCCTCTCTTTAATAAGAAGAGAAGATAGAGCAAACTATTAATCTATTGGGCTTTACAAAATAGTTCTTGATTGCAAATTCACTGGCTTTTTGGTTTTCTGAGAGAAATGTCATAGCATCTTCAGCTACATGTGAAGCTTCATTTACAATGGTTACTTTCCTATAAGAATATTAATTATGATCACTGAGTTGTTGCTATTTTATCTATCTATTTTATATAAAAAAGGTTATTATTCTATGCTATTTAGAAGTTACATTGCACCTTTGTAGTGTGAAAGTTGCATTTAAATCAAATAAAAGAAGTCACCTTGAACGGTTTTACTCTGGTTATTCCTGCGCTGATGTAGCTAATCCCACTTATGGGATTATGACTTTGATTGATTTTACTTGACTATAATTATTTTTCATTTATTTGATTTTAATTTTCTGGAGCTAATATTTCCTATGTTAAGCTGTGAAATAACTGTTTCTTATTTGTGGTTTTCTTTAGTTGCTTTACTACAGAGATCTTGGAGGGTTTTGACGTGCAAAGAACGACAGACGTGGTTGATACTCTTCATCGATATGGCTTTTTAACTCTGGCAATCACTGATCACTATAAACTTATTTCATCATCTGAAGAATGCAAAACCGCGGGTGACTGTCTTGAATATAATAAGTTTATCAAAAAATGTGAAGATGCTGATAAGATGACAATTAGTGATGTTTTTGCCACACAACTTATGCAGGTGGGCTTAGCTGTAACTTAGTCCTTTATTCTTGTTAATTCAGAATTTCAGATTTTCTTTTCTACAACGTAGATTGTTAATATTACCAATTGAGCTACCCCTCCCTACCATCTGGAATTGATTTTGTATGGTTTTGTAGGTTTCTCAGGTGACAGAGGAGGTTGCCATTGCTGTCCTGGAATGTTATCCAACTCTCTACTCTCTTGCTCATGCGTATGCTGCTTTAGTGAGTACTTTTGCTTTGTAGTTGGTTTCTGTTGGTTAGGATCATTCGATTATGTTGTGCTTGATATGTTCTAGTCAAAACGATATGAGTACACATTTAATTGCATACATGTGAGTAGTTTATTGTAATTATCACTCAACGGTGATATATGATATATTGATATGCTCATATGCCCGATTGCTGCATTTCTTAAATTTATGTTTGGTGATTAAGGCCAACACTAGGTGATGGATTTGTTTCGCCTTTCTCTGTTCTGCTAGGATAAGGATACTCTTGCTCAGCAGGAGTTGCTGATGAAGAAAAGTGAGGGTGCAGTCAGTGCTGTTGCAAGTAGAAATATCTTCCGCTTTGTATGGGCAGATTAGTTGGAACCTCCTTTTGATGCAAACAAATTCTGGGATAGTTCAAGCTAACGATGTATTATATCTGTTGAAGCTCAATGCCCAGAGAAGGTTGTTCAGTAGTACTTTTGTATGATGAATGGAAGTTCTATTATTGTATGCTTCCATCTCTTATAGTACTAACTATTTTGTGTTTAGGAGGAAGGGTAGACCTAGAATGTCTGAATTAACTTGGTTATTTTGTAATTAATATTACTCGTAGTTTTTAGGGTAAGTCCTATTTGCCCCGAAGAAATACTCCTTTCATTTTTATTTAAGTGTCCAATTTTGACTTTGACACTATTTATATGAACCTTATCAACCAATCATACGTGAGATTAAATATAATCATGTGAGTACTTGCTTAAATCGTCTCTATGGATAGTTTTAAAAACTAAGGATTCGTTTGGCATCACTGTGGTTTTCTGTTTTTTTTTTTGGGTTTTTTTGTTTTTTAAAATGATATGATATATTCATATATGTTATATAATGAATCAAAAATTATTTAAACCTATTGAAATCAAGATAATTTTGTCAACTGACAATAGAAAAGTGGAAACACATTTTCGTTTTCTTTTTTCCTGTTTTTAGTTTTTAGTTTTCAAAAAAACAGGAATCTGAAAACAAAAAACGATGCCAAACAAGCCCTAAATATTTATAATTTAAATTTAAATCTCTTGATAATTAAAGATATCATTAGTCAAAGATTTACACGGACAAGTATGTCATTCAAATTGGATCCTTGAATAAAAGTGAAGAGAGGATAGTTTTATTACAAATTTTTGTATGCGGCTGGCCACATGGTGCGGCAGGGGTTACTTGAATGGTGTTATTGTAGGTGTTATTTGTATTTTGGGGTTACTTGTATGGGTCTTACTGGTTTTGTCAGAGGTTACTTGTAAGTGTTACCTGTATTCTGGGGTTACTTGTATGGGTGTTACTGGTTTTGAGTAGGGGTTATTTGTAGGTGTTACTTGTATTATGGGGTTACTTGTATGAGTGTTACTGGTTTTAATTTGGTCAGTGGTTACTTGTAGGGGGTTATTGGTTTGGTACGAGGTTTTGGTCTGGGGTTACTTATAGGTGTTACTCAATCCATTCAAGTAATCCATACAAGTAACCCTAGAATACAAGTAACCCATACAAGTAACCTCAGAATACAAGTAACTCCATAAACAAGTAACCCAGAATACAAGTAACCCTGCCGCACCATGTGGCCTGCCGCACTGAAAAAGCTCTGTAATTTTATATATAGCATGAAAATCAAGTTAAAAGCAAAGCTTTCCCAAATAAATACCACTTTAGGTAATATTTTAAATGTTTATCCAACGTCCGGAAGATGTTTGTTAGCAAGATCATGAAAAAAAAAACTAATGTTCAATCAGTTTTTAAATACTTGTTCCACTTTTTATTTGCGGTCGTTTTAAAATACTTGCTTCATTTCCTTATTTCGAAAGCTTTTACAACATTTCATTAATTTCTCTTTACATGATAGTCTCAATATATATTCTTTCCTCCAATTCTCTCTAATACTTTTGCCTTGTACTCTATAATTTTTTATTCTTTCACCAACCTTATTACCTCCATATTTTAGTATTTCCTTTATCTCCCTCCGTTTCTAAATATTTGCTCCACTTTATTATCCCGGCCGTTTTTCAATACTTTTTCATTTTTTTTTTTGAAAACTTTTACAATATTTAATTCATTTATTTCACGTAGTGACCCAATATAATACTCCCTCCGTCCCCAAATGATAGTTCCTTATGGGCAAAAATCACGGGAATTAAGAAACTTAAATAAAAGTAATAAAATTACATTGAAAATATAAATTTACATTGGGTATGTAAAATAGTAGAGAGAGAAAGTAATAAAAGTACATTGAAAAACAAAATTTACATGGGAAAGTTAAATTTGCACAAATATTGTTGTAATTGGTGGAAGTTTTGATAAAAAATTGATATTAATGATACTTGAAAAAAACAAATGGGACTATCAATTTGGGACTTAAAAAATAAAGGGTTTTTCTAAGCTATACCCCTAAGGTATTCGAGTTTCTAAGGTGTACCCATGCTTTTTCAAGTTTCTAAGCTGTGCCCTTCAACTTCTTATCAATACTAAAATGTACCCTTACTAGTTGTTTTAAAGTTATTTGAGAGTTTGATTTCGTGGCTTCAATTTTCATTATTAGGGGTTGCGGTGGCTAAGATTTCTTTCTCCTACCATTTCCTTACCTTTTATCATCTTTCTATTAAATTTATAATTAACTTTAGGTGACGTGGAAGTTCCAAGGAGGGTACCATTCATTAATGGTAGTGAGTTGAGGGGCACAAGTTAGAAATTTGAAAAAGCATGGGTACATCTTAGAAAGTCGAATACCTTAGGGGTATAGCTTAGAAAAACCCAAAAATAAAAATAGGTCATATGGGACTATCATTTGAGGACGGAGGAAGTATTCATTTCTTCCATCACTTTTGATTTTTACAATTTTTTATTTTCTTCAAAATACTCTGTAAAGTGAAAATTTCCTTGGAAATTGTTGCTCCCCCTCTTCTCCATTGAAAGCGTACTCTTGAGTTTTCCATTGAAGCAGCTGTTGAGCGTTCTCTCTCCTCCATTGAAGTAGCTTCATTCTGAGGTAATACTTCAACGAATATCATTTTCACATTCTAGTATTAATCTTTAAATTAATTGTCATTACATTCAATTTAGGGTTCTTCTAAAGTAGATTATTGAACTATTGGTTATCAACTCTGAAAGATTATAACAAGAAATCTCCTTGCTAGATTATAGTCAATTTAGGGTTCTTCTTAGGTAGATAATTGAACAGTTTGTTATAATTGCTGAATGATTTTAACTAGAAATTTCATTGTTAGAATTTTGGTTATTATATTCTTAAGTGAGAAGAACTTAATCTGACATTTGAGTGAAGTGTGATTGCTAATGTGTTGCAGAACCCTTTGATGTTAGTACAGAACTATGAAAATGGAATTTTTCTTCCTGGCATTCTTAAGCGAGAAGAATTCAATCTGATAATTGTGTCAAATGTGGTTGCTAATGTGTTGCGAAACCCTTTAATGTTAGGACGGAAGTATCAAAGCGGAATTTTTCTTCCTGGCATTCTTAAGCGAGAAGAATTCAATCTGATAATTGTGTCAAATGTGGTTGCTAATGTGTTGCGAACCCCTTTAATGTTAGGACGGAACTATAAAAATGGTATATTTCTTCTTGGCCGAGGTGGCCGCCTCTGCTGCCCTGGCTCAGAGACGGGGTGTGGCTTTGAGGATGGTTGCAGAGTCAACGTGAGAGGTGAGGATTGTGGAGGGTACTTGAATGATATGATTAGCAATGAGGATTGATATGGCAATTGCATGTTCTTCAGGTGATTAGAGAAGCTTATTATTATAAAAACTACTCACTATCCAAATGTAAGATGATTGATTATCAACCCAAGAAGATAGAAAGTCCCAAATGCCAAAAATGGTTACGAATAGAGTTGAACCAAGTATCATTGCAAAGGCTTAATAATTTTAGGGTCTGGACTCAGGATGTCCTGCCTTCTGAAGTCTGAACTGGACGTGAAGTTCTCCCCTCATTCGATACTCTTTGCAGGAAAATCTTTCCTCATTGCTTCCCATAATATCCTTCCTTATCAATTCATGGGGGTTTTCAGAAGACTTGAAAAGCTCTTGTACTATACCTTTTGCACTCAGCAGATATACTACACTAGTCCGTAATTTGTGCTCGTAAATCGTTTCTGATTTTTACATGATATTCCCTACATTGTCTTTCTAGTATAATTTTATGCTACCATATGATATAGAAAAATAAATCATTGTTAATTAAGCAGGTAATGTATTACTCATAACTTTGCCACTGTTGGTCTTAAGAATGCACTTCATTCTAGCACTTATGTTTTCCTTTTATTAATTTTATTTTGACTTTGGCTGGTAATTTGTAAGTGTTTTTCATCTCTGAACTTGGGTCTACTTGACTGACTTTTCTTCCTTAGCAGGTTGTACATGATCACCTCCTACATACCAAGTGCAAGCTTCCCAAAATCTTTGTGCTCTGTATTGTTGAAATTGCCTTGTTCTTCTACTGCTATTTTAAGGCGTTGTCAATTGCTCAGTACACTCCAACAACCTTTAATTGGATACCAAGATGAACAGCTTCATGATTTTCTGCATAAATGCACTAAAGCTGCAACCCTCAATGCAGTACAATCCTTACATGCTCTTACCATTACTCTGGGTTCATATGCTAGACAGTCAACCTACTTTGCTAATAACATTATCTCTTTGTATGCGTCTTTTCATGAGCTACAGAGTGCACATAAGGTATTTAACGAAATACCCCAAAAGAACTTGGTCTCCTACAATGCTTTAATAAGTGCATATAGTCGCAATGAGCAGGTGGATGATGCTTGGGAACTCTTTTCCTGTATGTGGATTTGTGGTTTTAGACCGACTCAATTCACTTTTGGTGGTCTTCTCTCTTGTTCTTTGGACTTGAGGAGGGGATTTGTTTTACATGGGTTAATGTTGAAAAATGGATTGCTATTTGCTGAATCTCATGCTGGGACTGCTTTAATTGGTTTGTTTGGTAGACATGGATGTATTGACGAGGCTGTTCGAGTTTTTGAAGATATGCCTCGCAAGAGTCTGGTCACATGGAATTCTGTTATATCTTTGTTAGGATATCATGGGTTCATGGAAGAATCTATGCTTTTATTTCGTGAGATGATGAGGGCAAGTTATAAGCTTTCTGAGGGCTCTTTAGTTGGTTTACTGTCAGGTTTTACGGGACAAAAGGCACAAGAATTAGGACAACAAGTGCATAGTCTAGTTATTAAAACTGGTTTAACTCATGGAGTTTCTACCTCAAATTCCCTTCTCAACATGTGTATGAAATGCATGAACTTTTCTTTGGCTGTAAAAATGTTTGAGGAGATGCCATTTCGTGATGTTGTGACATATAATACCTTGATTGGACTGTTGGCGAGAAGTGAGAGTCCTGGGAGGGGATTAGAGCTGCTCTTTCATATGCTCTGTGAAGGGATTTTGCCTAACAAAACCACTTATGTTGGTGCTATCAATTGTTCGGCCAATCTGCGAATACAACTGTGTGGAGATTATGTCCATTCTAAGGTTATAAAAAACTCAATGAAGTATGATGTTTCTGTGGGTAGTGCATTGGTTGACTTCTATGGGAAGTGCGATTTGTTAGTTTGTGCTCGACGGTGCTTTGATGAAATATGTGATAAAAATGTTGTTTCATGGAACAGCTTGATTGCAGCTGTCACTTCTAAAAGTCAGAACAGCTCTGTATCTTTATTTCAACAGATGCTTCAGTTTGGTTATGGTCCTAACGAGTTCACATTTTCTATAGTGCTGAAAGTATCTTCTGTCCTTGAGCTGCACCAGCTCCATTGTTTGATTATAAAAACGGGATACCTTCAACATGAGTATGTGTTTAGCTCGCTGATTACCTCGTATGCCAAAAATGGACTATTATCTGATGCATTGCTCATTGCCAATTCTGCGGAGACACCAATTCCAGTGGTTTCCTCCAATGTCATAGCTGCTGCTTATAGTAGAAAGGGGGAGTCTGATAAATCTATGGAGATCCTTTCTAAGCTGGATGAACCTGACATTATTTCTTGGAACATTCTAGTGTCTACCTGCTCTCATAATGGCTATCATACTGAAGCATTTGAAGTTTTTAAGCACATGCTGGAACTTCAAATTCATCCTGACAATTATACAATTGTGAGTGTCCTGTGTAGTTGCACCAGTCTGCGCTGCCTTGCTTTTGGTATTTCCATCCATGGTCTCCTAATTAAGTCCAATTTTGAACGTTGTGACACATTTGTTTGCAACACCCTAATTGACATGTATGCAAAATGTGGATGTGTTGAAGATTCGGTGAAAGTCTTTGATGCTACACAGGATAAGAACCTTATTACATGGACTACTATAATTTCTGCTCTTGGGCATCATGGCTTTGTATTACAGGCCTTGGAAAGGTTCAAGGAAATGGAGCTCCTGGGAATCAAGCCAGATGCTGTATCATTTGTGGCTGTGCTTTCAGCATGCAGACATGGAGGCTTAGTTGAAGAAGGAATGGAGCTCTTTTCACGAATGCAAAGGTTATATGGGCTTGAGCCAGGGATGGATCATTATCATGGTGTGGTGGACCTATTAGCTCGTCATGGGCATTTAAAGGAAGCAGAGCAAGTTATCACTAGCATGCCATTCCCTCCGAATGCTCTTATATGGCGTAGTTTCCTAGAAGGCTGCAAGAGACATATATCTAACCATTAAAAAGTATGAAACTGAACCATTTGCTTATAAAAATTGATCTGGGTGTAAATGGTGGAAACACTGTAGCACCTACATGTACCTGAAGTTCACATGAAATCTGTTGCTTTTCATGTGCTGACTCACTTCCTCTTAGTTGCTCTTCCTCTTCTCCCACTATTTCCTCAGCACTATATATCTCCTCTTTCACACTGCCTATCTCGTGATCATCCTGTTTCTCCTAATTTCCTCACAATTGAAGAACATCCAGAAATTACACTGAGAGTGAGCAAAATTATGAAGACAGTAACAGTGCACAAGCCAACTCAAGCTTTTGAATTTGATGGAAATCATTTTCAACTTGTAAGTTCTTTTATTTTGGTTTACTGTTAGATTTTAGAATCTGAGTTTTATTCTTTGATTTTTATTTAAATATTGCGGTATTGAATTATTGAAATTTGGGTATGTTAATTTTATCAATTTCCAGAAAGATGACAAACTTCTCATTACATATTATAACCCTCAATGCCATATGCTGGTATTGAATAGGAAACCATCAAACCTTGAATTTTCTGGCATCATTGGTTTGAACAACATTTGTCGATTTGGTGGATTGTTGTTTGTTGAAGTTAATGTGAATTAGCTGGCGATATGCCCTAACTTCCTCTTTTTCTTACCACTTTTTCCTCAGCACAACATATCTCCTCTCACACTGTCAAACTTCTGCCATACTTACCACCATTAAAGATCCTTCTATTGTCTTAAGTTTGGGTTCCCTCTCTTGCTTTTCATTCCATAGTTTAAAAAAAGCTTTATTTGTTGTTTTCGATTTTCATTTCTCAATTTAATCTCTCTTTTTCTCTCCTCTCCAATTCCCTTCCTTCCTCATTTATTATCCAAATGAAAGATATTCTATCCCTCAGCTTCCATTCCCTTCCTTTCCCTCCATTTCCATCAATCCAAACAAAGTGTTACGCTTTGTTTGGATAACAATGTGGAAGTAAAAGGGTAGGGATGAAGAAGAAGGAAGGAGGAGGAAAGGAAGGGGAGAGAGAAGGTAAGGTTACATTTTCCCTCCAAGGATTTAGTTTATTAAAGAGGGAGGGTAAATGAATCCTTTCGTTTCCTTTCCCTTCCCTCCTACTAAATGGTATTTAAACAAGGGAGGATGGATCCCTTTTTTTCCTCTTCTCTTCCTTTTCCTCAATTTTTCTCAATCCAAAGATTACAAACAAAGGGTTATTTTTTTAATTTCATTTTTTGGTTATCTATTAATTGATGGTCATTTTGAAATTTGCTCTTATTTCCCCCCCCTTAGATTTCTTCAAATTTTCTGAGCTGAATTTCACGGTGACTATCTGAATGTGTGCTTCTAATGCATCATAAAACTATTTGTATTTAAAACGGGGAAAAAGTAGAATGTGTTTCTCTCAATCTATATCATCAAGTCCATATTAGCCAAAGTTATGACACAAAGGCCTAAACATTTGGCAGAGAAAATTTTAGCTGCATAATTTTGTATCTTATAATAAAAAAAACTGAATACAAACTGTATCACCTGAGTAACACCCAATATGAACATGAAAGTTTCCGAACACCACGTACAAAAATTCACATAACTTTATATAACTCCATCCATCCCTTTCCTATCATTTTTTTTTTTTTTAATGATCATGTACACATTTCATTTCATACAAAGTGCCAAATTTAATTTTGAATGAATCACAAGAATGTACTATATATGATTCTATTACGAAACAAACTAGTTTGATTAAAAAACCAATCCTTGATCAACTCTTCTTCTTCAGGACTTGAAATGAAACATGCTGGCGATGCACTCTTTTTCCTTGATTAGCTTTGATCTAGCTCTATTGTATGGGTTGGTTTGAAATGAAACAAGTGCAAAAACTGCCCTTCGTTGATTAAGTTTACTTCTTTGTGATCCGAAATGAATCCTCGACTTTTCTTGTATTTGAGTTCACAAACTGCGAGGTTTGAAAAGAAGAAATACATTTGAAAATAGTCACATAAGAAATTATACCAATATTGTCTAAAGAGTGTTATCATTTTTTTTCTTTTAATGGATTCATTATGAGTATCTTTGCAAAAACAAACCTCAAAATTCAATTCTTCCCTTTTTGCATGTATTCTTGAATAACCGAACTTACTAATCCTCTTTAAACTCCAATCTTGTGCCTGTGACAAAATAGTGTTAGCAAACATTGCTACAATTTTAAATTTGATGAAGATTAATATTTAGAATGAACTAAAACTAATTTTTTCTTTTTTCAAACCGATATAATTGTATGAATTATGAAACTATTCATGTAACATGTAAGACCTTATACTATGAAAAAGTAAACAAGGCCTTACTATTGGTGAGAATTCATCCAAACTGAACCCTGCCATTCCAATAACAGCTTGAACAGGAGCAGCATAGTTTGTGTTATTAAAAGTGTCTACTCCATTCGCATCTTTCACGGGTTTGGCTTTGCATTTGCCTTTATACAATGCACAAGTCCTCTCGTAGTTGTGAACGTGCCCGAATAGCACCAAATCAACCTAAAACAAATCATATACAGTACAAAAAATACACAATTGTCAAAGTTTGTATGAAACCAAAAATTTCAATTATTAGTGCAAATATATGTAAGTCCATTTGAGGGGAAAAATTTACCTTGTTTTGGAGTAGTAATGGCTCAACAAAAGTAACAAATAACGGATCAACACTGACTAGAGCCGATTTTGCAGAAGTGTACATTGGCCTGTGCCTGAAATGAAACCATAACTTTTGTGTCATGATCGGCTTTTTTTTTAACGTTTTTAACTCTAATACTCCCTCTGTTCCTGAATTTGTTTCTTGAGATTACTCTTTAACCATTGATATGTATAGTTACACAGAAGGACTAATTTACCCACGACACGGCGAATAATAGTGATGGAAAAAACTGAACTAACCCATTAAATATTAGCCAAGGAGTTCTGGTCCTGTTAACTGAAGCCATATCTGCTTTCATCCAATTGTACTGCAAAAGTGCAAAGGAAGAAGGGTGATTTATAATCTAAGAACCAAAAATTACTGAAAATGATGCAGAAAGAAAAAGAAATTTTTTGTAGGAAGAATTGAGGATTAATGATGGAATTATACCTGTTCAGAACCTGGCGTCCACTTATGCTCGGTTGAGATGACAGTGAAGTGAACAGGACCTTGTTCAATGGAATACCAAGGCTTATCTTTCAATGAGGTTGGCATTTGGAAGTAACTCTCGTAAGGAACACCACATTCTCCACCAGAGTCTGGTGTTGGGTACACTGATCCTGAATCAGCATAGTCCCTATTGTTTTGGCAAGACAATTGAAACAAGAAAGAAGCATTAATAAAGATGCTGATTGCGAGTTTGTTTGAATTTTCAGATTAGATAAGAAGATATAATGAACCTTTCATGGTTCCCAATTGCGGTCATGTAAGATACTCGAGATGCTAAGGGTGTGATGAGGTGAAGAAAGTAGTCCCACTCGACTAAGAAACCTGTGGCATAGCTAATGTCACCTATGTGAAAGATGGATTCTACTTTGCCTGTAGCAACTTCCTCTGTCATTGCATCCACTACTGAGAGCGATCCTGGCTAATGCCATAAATTAAGGTTAGCTGGCTGGAAATTGATGAGATATGTTTATATGACTGCACTCAAAGTAGTTATTTAAATTTAGTGATGTTGATGAATGCAATATATGGCAGGATTGTGGACTTATTACAGTCTAACTCGCACTGTCAAAATGCAGGTCAAGAAAACTACGATTCTAGCCAAGGTTGTGGTTTTGAGCACATTAAGACTAATTCTGGCCTGCATACCTTAAAAAGGAGAAAATTCTATGGCTCTTACCTGAATATAATGCTCTACTGTTAAATCTCGAGGAGCCTTTCCCATATCACCGAAAGCTAAAAAGGTCAGTTCATCAGATCCTCCTGCAGGCGGCGTTTTAAAATGGATCTCATCACTCCATCCAACTGCACCACTGCGCGGCAGAAACAAACTTGTTGAGAACAGAATTCAAGACTCAAACAAACTATATGAATACTGGTGTGTCAAATAGGTATGAAGAACAACCTTCCATATTTGTAGGAAAATTTTGCAGAAGCCTGAAGTCCTGTTATAACAGCTGTATGTATATAACCTGGATCATGCCATCCAAAATCCTCTGCAGGACTCTTCACAATGCCTCCTATATAATTGTATTATTTCAACATCCAAGATTATAAAAACATGTATAATTTACATGGAAAGATAACGAAATTTATTTAAACATTAGGAATGGGTATGGGTTATTACCACACATATCATCTTGTGTAAATGTTGAAACTTCTGATGTTACTGATTTGCCATTACCATATTGAACTTGTTGAGGTTCCTTACTTCCACTCACCCATGTTACTCTCATCTGCAGTTTTCGCTTTTGATTATTACAAAGTTCATAATAAACTACTTATCCATAATGACAGAAAACTTCCAAATATTGGTTAGCTCTGAGATGAGACAGAGGAAGTCCTAACATACTGAGTACAGAATTTTCGATATGTCAAATTATCATGTTTAGTTAAATTTGAGTCATACCGAAGTAGCTGCTGAATTAATGCTTGAAATATGTCCATAGAGTGGCTTATTAGGAGTAGCAAATGGAAGAGGTGTAGTTCTCTTTAAGATGCAAGGCGCATCAAAGCCGTTGTCAAAGAGCACAAATTCGATGTCTGTTCGTATGTTGATGACATGAAATATAATTGACGCGGTACAAGTTTTGATACTGCAGCTCCCATTAGCTCCTTGTTTCTTGCATTCACTCTTTTTGCAGGTTAAGAAATCTGGATCATTTTTCAGAAATGCTGCCTATAATTTTGAGCAAAGAATAATGTTAGGGATAAATAAGTGTTATATAGAAACAATGTTATCAAATTTTGATGGAATCCCTTCTTGCAAAAAGAAGTCATATATGCTAATTGCTAAGTTCATATTGGTTACATGCATTTTTTTTTTTTTTTTATTCATAACAGACTTTTGGGTAACCGGGGAACATAAGGCGGGTGCTATGGGAAGTTTTGAAAATTAGCGGTCGTTTGGCATGTGAGAATGAGAGTTTAAGGATTAAAAGGTGGGATGAGTATGAGCATGAGTGTGATTTATATTATCTTACCTCATTTTATTAAGGACAATAGAGTCATTTTAATTATGTTCTATTGTTAATCCCTAATACGAACACCATATCTTTACTTTGTACTTTACCCCACACGCATGAAGACAAAACTATCGACCCATTCAAACTAGTCTAAGTAGAGTGAAATGAGGCCAGGGAAATTGAGCAATCTTTAAAGGACAAATGGAGTTAAATTGTAATCGAATTGAATAATAGGCTATGAATAAGACTCTCTAAAGGATCAAGTTAGAATTATCTTTTCAAGATCAATTTATGAGTAGGTCCATTAGTTATTGGCTGGATATTGATTATATTACATATGAATAAGTATTTGGTTTTTATAGAAGAAGTATGGATGAAAAGCATTCACATAAACTGTTTGATTACAATTTTGATACTCCGTATGTTTTTATCGAAACAGTTTGAATATAAGTCATGTGACATTTGATGGCAATGTTTGTAGTTGGAAAAAGGTGATCCACATTCTACTGGTTCAAGATAATTCTAGTGCTACCAATTCAAGACACGATACTTATAATGTCGACCAATAATAAATGTGTGAACATGAATTAGTAGATTTTTTCAAAAAAAAAAAAAAAAAAAAAAAAAAGACACTTACCTTTGTGACTTTTTTTTTTTCTTTTTTTTTTTTTAAATCTAATTTTACTTGCAGCACACTTTATATTAATTTGAGAAAGTAATTAGAAAGAAGCGATAAAATTTAAACTATAACTACTATTTTTTTTTTTATGGGCTGTAAAATCATTCGAATTACTATAATTTGTATGTTTACAGTCTAATATCCTTCTTAAAGTGCTTGCTAAAAAAAATGTGTTAAAGTAATATATAAATGGAGAAAGTACATGTTAATGTCTTCAATTTTATGCAATCAAACAAAATGTTTCTTTATCACTTGGAATATTTAGAAGAACTACATTTTCTTTTGTTAAGGCCAGATGGCATTCTAATTAGTTGTTGGTACAACTTTGTCAATGCTTCTATCATTTTGAACATGTATTTCTCCATTACCTTATGATCAAATAATGTAGGGTCACTTGTGTTTGCTAAGAGCGTGTTCTCTCCAACTAGAAAAATTAATACATTTTATTTTTATGTAAAACAAATGTGATCAATAAAAATTTATTTTGGTTAGTAATTATAGCTTTAATCAACAAGTATGAAATATAAAAGTAATTGGATCAAAACAATTAATTCTAATTAGAACAAAAAAGTTTAGTCACAATTAATTCTTCTTAAAAAGGATCTAATCCATAAAAAAGTACAATGTATTTAAAGGAAATTTTGCATTAAACCACCTTTTATAACCCTTTAATTGCAGGAAACCACCTAAAAATTTTTTTTTCGCAAAAACACACCTTAATCGTAAAATTTTTAGCAATCACACACTTTATTCCGGAAAATACCCATTGACCTTGTATTCCGGGGTTGACTCGACCATGAGACGCCCTAAAACCGCTAACCCTCCCTTTGCGACCACCTCCCTCCTTCGTCGCCGACGACCTCATCCCCTCCCTTTCCCAATTCCCGTCCTTAAACCCAACCCTCAAGCCCTAAACCCAATTCTCATACCTTCGTGAAGTGGGTGGCTGGGGAAAAGGGAGGGTTAGCGGTTTTAGGGCGTCTCATGGTCGAGTCAACCCCTGAAAACCAAGTCAATGGGTAATTTCCGGGAAAAGGTGTGTGATTGCAAAAAAATTTACGATTAAGGTGTGTTTTTGCGAAAATTTTTTTATAAGGTGGTTTCTTGCAATTAAAGTGTTATAAAAGGTGGTTTAATGTAAATTTTCCTAAATTAAATAAGTTTTAACAAGAAAAATAAATCAAAACCGTTAACAAATAGTTGAAAAGAATATAATTTATTTAAGTCTTTTATTATAATAATATACATAGTACTAAAAATCTAACGTGTTAACAAGTCTAAGCTAGCTATTGTTTTAATTTTGTATGCTTTTTCTATTACGAACATGTTACGTGTGAATCCATGATGACATGATATAATAAACCTTAACTTAAGAAACTTTATCCACTAAACTAAATTATACCTTACTAATTGTAACCAATTAAGGTAAACAATAACTAAAAGTTTAAATTAGGCAACCCTTTCCTAATTTTTAGTTAAAAAAAAAGTAATTAAAGTACCATTTTAGGGGGCTTCCCATTTAGATGTATGTGGATATAAACAACTTAACTTATATCTTTCTCTACTATTCAATAGAGTTTAGGCATTTCCATGACATACATGATATCATCTTAACTTCTAAATTCCGCAACTCAAATGATTTAATCATAGAACCGTTATGCATTATTTAATTTATTTATATTCGCAAAAAATACTTTATTCTATACTTTGTTCCATCCATAAATAACGCATTAATCATCTATAAGATGGTTACCACAACTTTCAACATTGCATCATATACTCTAATAATTGAGAGAATAATAGACAAATATGAATGCAACCTTAGCTAGATATTCAACACTTCTAACAAATATTATTGACATAAAAAAATATATAATAAATAAATAAGTTAAATAAATGATACCTTGACAGGATAATGGCAAAGAAGAGGAAGATCACTCAAATCCCCGGTTTCTTTGTACAACAAAGAGTTAAGAGGGCAGTATTTCACACTGAAAAATATCAACGTAAATGTTAATTAATGAAACAAATTATTAAAATCTTCTTTTAAAACAACTATCTTTCATGTAGTTTAGCAACCCTTTAAATTCATTCTAATTTTCGTAACTACAAATTATTATGTACGTATAAACTCGAGTGTATAATAAATTGGTATATACTTTTCAATAAAATTATGTGTTAACATTTAATTAAATTTATTTTAACCGGACTATAGTCTACATCTCATATGAATTATCAAATGTAGTTTTATGTAAAAAAAGAGAATAAATAAAAAAACGCGCATAAAAATGTGTAATTATAGTAGGATTAAAGAAACAATATAAATATATAATAAAGAAAATAAGTCAAAAATAGAATAAAGTAAAGTGAATAAAACTAAAAAGAATAGATTAAAATAAAACGTAAGTAAGTAGAGTAAAAAAAGAACGGAGAGAGTAGTCAAAATGTAATAAACTAATTAACTGTTCTCTTGGTAATTATTTTTAAAAAAGTAGAATGATTTTATGTGCTATATAAAAAGGAAACTATGAGTAGTTTGTTGTAATGTTGAAAATTTCTTCATTTGAGAGAAAAACCCGGTTACTTTTTACTCCATCACATGACTGTGTGAAAAACTTAACCTTAAGAACAAAAAAATGGCGTGATGACATACAATAAGAACGAGCTTATTATATGTACGTACCTCGAATGAGAAGGAGAAATCATGGCAACCCAATACTTATCGGACGGTCGCGATATACCGGAGATGGTGACATTGATGTATTGCTCATCAGAGAGGTGTGAAGAAGTATTGGCACTAATTTGAAGATAAGGATTAGAAGAAAGACAATCAATCAAATGTCGTCTATTAAGTTTTCGAAAAAGGGGTATTTCATGCTCATTATTATGCGAATTTTCGGATTCGAATTGGACGTTTGAAAGAGAAGAGGATGTTGGAAGTGCATTAGAAATTGTTGAGCTAAGAATGAAGATTTTGATGATGAAAAATATAAGAAATTTGTGGTTGAATATTGTGGGGAGTGACATGTTTTTACTCGTTCTTTTCATGTGTGTCACTTATTTTTGTAAAATATTTGCAATTTGTAATATGATGGAATGTATTTATAAGAGAAGTGATGTGTAAAGTTTTAGTTGGATTTGCCTTTTTATGATGTGGTTTGTGATAACCTTTAAACTCTTTTTTCATAATTTTGGTAGGTGTTCACACCATTTTTTTTGGTTAGTATATTTTATTCACACTTTATTTTTATACTTCATATATGTCTATAGTCAATAATATAAATGAAGAAATCATAATTGATGGGGATCCCATTGGAATTTTATAGTGTATATAAAGGAAATATTCCTTAGGATTTTCAAACGATACCATGGCAATGGATTCAAATTTGATCATCATATGTATATTTAATTATATATCTCCTACTAGTATTATTCAGTGTAATATTGATTGAATAAAAATTTGAAATTATTAACCGAAAAAATCACATTATTAATCCGAGCCTCCGAGGGTCCTAGCTAATTTCCTTGTCTTTTCATATTTATGGTGTGTTCATGTGTATTGATATCTATGCTAAAAGAAACTTGAGAGTAAATAAAGATAAGGAAGTATTAAAATTTCACATAAAGAACCACTAAAATTTTAATATTATTATGGCATTTTCTTCCTATCTTATTTATTTTGGCAACAACGATACTTTTTCATATATAATTTAGTTTACATTGCATGCCTTGATCACATACAATTACGGGGTATATAATGGATCACAACATTCATTGTTGCACATCATATTGGTCAGGCTTGCATTATAGTGTCGGACCTTCGACACTTGGATATGAGTAATTGAGTATGACACCCGGACACTTCACTTTTAGTTCAAAATTATGATTTTTTTTCACAAAATAGCCGAGTCGGACGCTTGAACACATACCCGTGTGTCAGACATGGGTACCCGAGTCCAAGTAACATAGGTTATATATAATTTTACATGCCTTCATCACATACAATTAAATAATTGGTCACAACATACATTCGCGCATCAAGTTGGTCAGCCTTGCCCTTGCATCATGAAAAGGCGAAGTTTTTAAAAATTGTTAAATATTATTCCGTCTATTTCATAATAATCAAAACACTAAGTAGTGTTGCACAAAGTTTTATGAGAATTGTAGGGTGAAGACCAAAACAGGAATTTTATAACGTAAAGTATAGTAGTGGGATATATTAGATTGTTAGTATGAGACAAAAATAAAAAAGAGTAACTTTTGTTTATATTCGGTGTACATTAATTTACTGTACATCGGGGTCGCTTTTATCTAATTTAGGGTCATATTTACAATTTTTGAAACTTTATATTTTATCAATAAAGCATAAATACAACATAACTTTTTATTTTTGTTAGGGTATCTTTTATTCATTTTATTAGGGTATCTTTTATTCATATTAGGAAAAATTTAGCTCATCTTAGGGTAACTTTATAACAGATGTACAATATATTATTGTACATCCGATTTATTTAAAAGTTTGTCCATAATAAAAAAAGTAGTGTAAGATTGTAAGTGGGGTTGGTAGGAGAAAGAAATAATAAAATAGCAATGGATCTTTACTAAATAAAGAAGTGTTGCAATTGTTATAAAAAGGATGCATGTAAAAGTAATTAAAAGTGCTACGATCATTACGAAACGGAGGAAGAAGAACCCTAATTTTGAGTAGCTTTAATACCATGTTAAGATTAGGCAAGGAGATAATGTTTGGAGTAAACTGCTAAAATCTTGATCTATTAACCACAAAATTATATATAGGTTACATAAAGACATATAGGGTTAGTTTAATGTGAGCACATGAGAAGAAGCCTTGCTTAGTTATGGCGTTATGAGGTTTAGGGCCTGTTCACATTTATTTAATTTCAGTTCAGTTCAGCTCCAATCAGTTCAGTTCAGTTTAGCTCCAATCAGTTCAATTCAGTTCAGTTCAGCTCCAATCAGTTCATTTCAATTCAGTTTAGCTCTTAATTTCCTTCTCTTATAAAATATTCATTTCAGCTCAGTTTAGTTCATCAGTTCAGTTCAATTCCATCAGTTCAGTTCAGTTTAGTTCAGCTCAGCTCAATAAATGTGAATAGACCCTTAATAACTGGGGCACCACTTAATTAGTAGGGGCCTATGAGGGCCATGACCCCTACGGTGCATTGCCTTACTCGCGATGATTGAATTGGTTCATATGATCTTATATTTTTATTACTCCCTCTGTTTTTTATATGCATCAGTTTGACCTATATATTTGCCGAGACGTTACTTTAACCATTAATATCTATAATTGTGCATTAGTAAAAATTGTAACAAAATATTATGAAACTAGACATTATGACAAATCTAATGATATATTATATAATAACATTTATTTATTTTTTCGAGATGAAAAAAATTAAGTCAACCATGGTATATAAATAGCGCAATTGTCAAAGTGATGCATATAAAAAAAACGGAGGGAGTAAGACTGATCCCTCTCCTCAATCAAGTCTACTTCGCCGCTGTTTAACAAGAGAAGGATTATATTCCATGCGGGCTTGATTTAAACTTAGCAAAAAATTATGCATTGTGTTATAATATGATTGGTGGAGGTACTTATGCCTCCTTAACAAATTAAAAAAATAAATAATAATAATAAAAAAAAAAAAACTTAAAGAGAAAGAAAGAAATGTTAGCTTTTATACGTCATGACTATGAGATCATCTCTGCTTCATTAAATTACGTAACTCAAAGTTTCAAATTACTCAATTATTGATCTATTAACTTTTCTTGATGCATCAAAACTGTTACATAATACAAGTATACCGAGAGTTAATCCACGAATTGCGTATTATTATAGACAAACAACATTTTATATAAAAAGATATACTCCGTATAATAAATTTTACTCCTCTACATGGCTACCTTAACTTTCTCTATTCATCACCAATAATTAAAATTATATCATGGAAAGACCTTAATATTCAACCCTAAATTCCCTCAACCTAAGAATATAAATATAAAATTTGTACACCAGATAATACCTTAACAAGTTAATTAATGGCAAGGTATTTAGAGGAGTACTTATATCAAACTATCCCAGGTTTCTTTATAGGTGGCAACCCTAAAGCCAACGACTTTACTGTTAGAACCACAATTATTGAAATAGCAATCTATACTAATATATTAAAAGGCGTACGTTTCTAACAACGTCCACGTGTCACGTAAGCTCCTCCTCACTACGCCACGTCACCCATGAAACTACTCATAATGCCACGTGGCTCTTCCTTCCATTTCTCTTCATTATATGTCATTCACTTATAATAATAATAAAAAAAATGCTCACCACAAGATTTGAAATCACAACCTCTAATCCTAAAACTAAGTGTTTTACCACTGAGCTATATTATTTTTTTATATAATCTTTTGAATACAAAATACTAATATGTAGGAAATGACAACATGAACAATAAATTTAATTACAAAAAATTTTAATCATAAATTACAACATATATTAATGATCAGTTCCATGAATGTAAAAATCCGGGGCATCACCCGGGTCCACAAACTAGTTCAACTTTTAAAACTTTACGAATTTACAATTTAGGTATGGTTGTACGATTCTACACGATTTTACATACTCCGTTTTTCTCTTAACATATTAATACCTCACAATATTAAAACATGCCTATATAGTTATTAACAAATAAATATATTATTGGCTATTTAGTGGATAGATAACTATTTTGTATCAATGGAATTATTATGAAATAAATAAATTCAATGAAATTTGAGTCTTACAATTGGATGCCCCTTTTGATTATAGCATAATTACAATTTTGATAGTCTTGGTTAGAACAAACTACTCCCTCTGCCCGCTTGTTCTTACAACTTTGACAAATGTTTTTAAGTTAAGCATAACTAACAAATTAAATTTTATCATGAAATATGTTGTTAAATTGGTATTAGTAAATATCATAATTTTGAGATTTGAAATTTATTTACTAATATACTTCGTATATTTTAGGTTATATAGTGCATTGGCAAGTGTATTAAGTTTGATTTTGCTAATTATTATTCATAAACAGAGGGAGTAGAATAGACTAGGGCCAATACACCACACCAAGTATATAATTAAACTTGCAAAGAAATAATGTTAGAAACTTTTAATTTTTTTATTTTTTTGAAGGATTGTAGAAAGACTAAGGATTAAGGATTTGAAAATTTGTAATCATAGCTTGGAAACTAACATTTTGTACTTCCTCCATTCCGCTTTTAGTTGACACGTTTTTCTTATCATGTTTATCAATGCACAATTTAAACGATTGATATATTATAAATATCAACAAGTAAAAGTTATAAAAATTGATCTTAATAAAATTTACATTGAGACGCTATAAACAAGATTCCATAGAACATAATAAATCACAATAACTAGTTAAGTGTAATATTTGAATAGTGTCAAAAGTCTAAACATATCAATTTAAAGAAATGGAGGAGGTGTATAAATCGAATACTTCGTGTTAATTACTATGAACAAAGTCGTTGACTCGATAGCCAGCTAGGTTGAGGGCATTTCAACGGTGACAGCATGCCGTGAGGATATCTTAAGCAATATCCTAATATAAACTTACTAAACTAAATACGGCAAACGTTACGTGTAAATATTTGCCACACCTAGCTTCTAATTTTGTACTACTGTAATATTACTATTACTAATATTACTATAATTGTAAATAGGCCTAATTTGATTTGTACACTAGAACGATATATACTCAAATACATCACAACTAAGGCCCCATTTGGTTTAATATAAAACATTTTCAATGGAAAATTAGTTTATATAGAAAATATACTTTCAAAGAAAAACACAATTGCAAATTAGTTTTCCTTTGTTTGGTTGTATACTAGAAAAATTAAAAATGGTAGTGGAAATCTAAGGATGAATGAGAGGGAAGTAAAAAAGGAGGTAAAGAGGGGCCTGTTGTCTTCCGATTATTTTCAGTTCAGCTCAATTCAGTTCCAATAAGTTTAATTCAGTTCTTAATTTTCTTCTCTCATAAAATATTCAGTTCAGTTCAGTTCAATTCAGCTCTTATAAATTCAGTTCAGTTCAGTTCAGTTCAGTTCGGTCAATTAGAACATGCTCGAGGAGAGAGGAAAATGTGGTTTTCCTTATTTTGTGAAGGAAAATATTTTCTATCATTAAGGATGAAATTTTCCACCCTTGGAAAATTGTTTGCCACCCCTTAACAAACCAAACAAAGGAAAATAGTAAAAAAAATAAAAAATTATTTTCCATAAAAACATCTTACATCAAACCAAACAGGGCCTAATTTGTAATTATCATCTCTTTTGAAATTAATTAAATTCACAACTCCAAATAATGTAGCCATGCATAATCATATACAGAGTATATATACAGCAACCTTAGCAGCAAATCCGTGGCCACACTAATACCTTCCATTAAATTGGCACCCAAAGTGTAACCTAATTGATTGATTGGCCACACTAATATTTTTATTAAAGGCGATAATTTTACTGTTATTAATATTTTGCAGGGTCATTTTAGCTGTCCATGGAAACTTCAGCTTCTTATGGCGGATGTCAAAACTATTTTGGATTCTTTTTCGAGTTTTCAGGCAAGACACATCTATCGGGAAGGAAATCGGGCAACGGACTATGTTGCCTCTCTCGGCTACTATACTCCGACTCATCAACATATAGATCCTTTTTTAGATAGTAAATTTTCTTATTTTTTACTCCTTGATAGTTTAGGTCACGGTCTTGTGAGAAGACGTACCTAAACTCCTCCATGTATCTTACTTAAAAAAAAAAAAATGATTGATTGAGTATGAAGTCCAAAATTAATTTCAATTAAATTCTTGAAAAACAATACTAGCTAGTAATTGATTGTCCTCTATGTCATTGCCTCTTATATTCTCATTATACCAAAAAAACTCATAAAATAATATAAAAAATTCATGTGATTTAGGTCAATTTCAATTCTAAACATTTGACTTTTATTACAACCATACCATCACTACAATAAGTACTTCTATTACTCTGGTACATAATACATATAGGGGGTGTTTGGCAAGTGGGAATTGAGGGTCGGATTGAGAGTTTTAATCCCAATTGAAAAAATAAGTCTTGTTTGTTTGGTGGGAATGAGAATAAAAAGGGGTTTGGGAATGAAATTATTTATGGATGGATTCCTACCCTTTTATTACCTAGGGAGGGTAGGTAATAAATGGATGAGAATGAGAATAGGGATGAAATGACATTTTTGCCATTAATAAAAAAAATAAAATAATAATCTTAGTAAGGGTATATTTGTAAAATTGTAAAGTATTCCCTATATATTACCATTTACTATTCAAACAAGGTATTGGCAAATTTTCATGTATTCCCATCAATTAATTCTCAATCTCATTCCCACCTTTTTATCCCCAAACTCTCATTCCCACAGTCCAAACAGCCCGATAGAGTTATTGAAGATTTAAAATGAACACAATTATCATATGTTATTCGCCTCACGATGTGGTCGGAATTACTTGATTAGTTAGGGGTTACTTGGTAGGTCATAAATTATTTGGTCAGATTTTGGTGTATGCTGCTTGCTGCACTATGTGGCTGAGTGACTAACCACACCAAAAAAAAAAACGCTGTTAAATGAAATAAACTCCTAGTAGTCGGCAAGTAGTACTTCAAGGTTCTAGCATCCACAATTTAGACATATTCATCAATACAATAAGTATCATAAATCAATTTGATTTTATTGGTGGTCCTTTTCTTGGATCTTTTTCCTTAATTAGCTCAAACTCTTGCCGTTCGCATGATTGCAACAATTCAACGATATGAAAGGTCTAACATCAACGGTTGCATTTTCATACTCTATCCGACAAAGCAAGCAATTAAGCTATTTTGTATGCTATTGACACTACACATACAAGATTACACAATTACACACCGCCACAAATTGATTGGAGAGAGTGAAGGATAGCTCAAGTGGTTATACTTTTTTTTTCTGATTCCTGGAGATTCTAGAATGAATTCTCACCCTCGCCCTTGTGACACTCTAAACACCAAAATACAAATTGATCGGAGAACTTCAACAAGACTAAGGGTATTCACAAAATTTAAGGGAGCTCGAAATACCTTGGTTACATGCTATTTTATTACGTTTGTCTCTTCCAACTCGTTTATGACCAAATCTTATGACCGACTATATGCCAGTTGCCTAAAATTTTATCATACCATAATTTTAACTTTGTTAAAAAAAATTATCTGACTAAGCACCTTAATAATAATTTACAAGTTTAATATTAGATTTCTACTTTAAAACAACCAAATATTTGACCCCTGAACATGCCTAATCACGGGAAAGTATACACCACTAATGTATAAAGTCCAATAGGACTTTAACACGACGTTGGTATTAAAATGTGTTTAGATGGTATCATCTTAATACGAAAATAAAATACTTATTCAATATTATTAACTAATGCAAAAATGTTTTGTTGGTATCAATTTAATCCTTGTTGGTATTACATGATACCATCTAAACACAATTTAATACCAACGTCGTGTTATTAGAGTCCTCGTGGACTCTTTACAGTAGTGTCTTAGGGCCCGTTCTTATACGTTGAAATTCAATTCAGCTCAGTTCAGTTCAGCTCAGTTCAGTTTAGTTTAGTTCAGTTGAGCTCCTAATTTCCTTCTCTTATAAATATTCAGTTCAGTTGAGTTCGGTTCAGTTCAGCTCAGCTCAGCTCAGCTTAGTTCAGTTCAGTTGAGCTCAGTTCAGTTCAGTTCAGTTCAGCCGAATTTAGTCAATGAGAACAGACCCTTAGACAACCTCGCCTAATAACTGTGTAACAATTGCACCTAAATAAATTAACGATTTTATAAATATTGCATATATAGTACAAACATATCCATTAACTACCATTTGACTTTTGTAAAGTGTTTGACCACGGGATCTTCAAATTGCATATACAAATATACTTACACGACTATATGTGCGTCTTAGATTTATCATGTCTATGTCTTTATGATTCGAAAGGAGTCATCCACTTTTCTCGTCTTTGAGTTCACAAACTGGAAGTCACAGAAGAACATAACGGTTAACTGCGAACAAGCTAAGGAATTCTAAAACTCCTTTTTATAATATTATAATAATTATTGTCATATACTTTTCCTTAACTTTTTTGTCTTCCGGTAATTTTTTGCTTGACCTATTCTAATATAATCATGTACTGTGTTACTCGGACACCTCATTTTATGACACTCGGACATGGGTATGACGACACTTGAACACTTTATTTTACTTCAAAATCATATAATTTTTTAACAAAATAGTCGAGTCGGACACTTAGATACGTACCTGTGTCGGACATGGGTACCCGAGTTTGAGTAGCATAGATCATGTATACTAACCTCTAAGTGTAACTCTTTCCTTGTTGCATGTACTCTTGTATATCCAAACCTAGTTAGCCTTGTGATACTCCAATTCTTTACCTGTAAAATGTTCATAACAAAGATTTATAATTCAAAGCAAATTCATAAATAATCACCAAGTATAACTTCACCATGCAATCTTGACATAAAATTGTTACAGTTGTTTGGTTCAACTTATTTTCTTCGAAATTGTTCATCCTATCTTGAACTGTGATTGATATACATATTTTGTCTAAAATAAGGCAAAGAAATCAAAACTTACAAAGACTGAGAATGCTTCCAAACTGAAGCCTGCCATTCCCATAACAACATGAATAGGCGCACTATATTTAGTATTATCAAATGTATCAATTCCGTTCTCATCTTTCACAGGGTTAACCTTGCATTCGCCTTGATACACTGCACAAGTCCGCTCGTAGTTATGAACATGTCCACACATCACCATATCAACCTATGTACATTACAATTTAAGGATTATCACAACATAAATCTATAAACTTTGACTGATATAAAACATGTATCGCGGTCTAGCAAGAAATTAATACCTTATTTTTGAGTAGCAATGGCTCCAAATATTTAGCAAAGTTGCTATCAACACTGAAAAATGATAGAAGATCGGAACTGTACATCGGTCTATGCCTGAAAGGTCCTTAAACTATTTTACTATTTAGTAAGTCGTTATATATGCATAAAAAGATTACTAAGAAAGTGTAAATTAAAATGAATTTCTAGAGATTAATGATATAATACTTCAACATACCCTGTAAAAATTAGCCAAGGAGTTCTTGTTCTGTTTATGGATTCCATGTCTGATTTCATCCAGTTATACTGCTCGAAATAATATGGAGTAATTTTTTTAATAACCACAAACAAAAGGTAGTCAGTTTTCGATAAATATTACTACCCCCGTTTCTAAAGTACAACATTTTATCTGATGTGTATATTAATGAAAAATGTATAAATACATACAATTACACTTGATTAGCTCTTTCAAACTTTAATATTTTTTTACCTGCTCAGAGTAAGGCTTCCAAATATGCTCAGTAGAAATGACAGTAAAGTGAACAGGACCTTGCTCGATCGAATACCATGGCTTATCCTTAGCCGAGGTTGGCATTTGAAAGTATGTTTCGTAAGGAATCCCACATTCTCCACCCGAGTCTGTTGTTATATACATTGATCCCGAACCAGGGTAATCTCTGTTTTGAATTCATGAGATCACAACCAATGAATGTGAATACAAAGAAATAATGTTATAACTCATAGTATTATTAGCAATTTTAGTACATGAAGTCTTATACTTATGTATATAGAGGTAAATGGTTTGCAATTGATTTTTGACACGGAACAAAAGTTAAGTGCACCACTAAGGCCCTAATACTAGTCGCGTTTTTATTGTACCTTTCATGGTTGCCGATAGCAGTCATGTAGGGTACTTGAGATGCAAAGGGACTAATCAAATGAAGAAAGTAGTCCCATTCAACTAAAAAACCAGTAGCATAGCTGATGTCTCCAATGTGAAAAATGGAATCAATGTTGCCTGAATCGACTTCCTCAGCTATCGCGTCCACCACTGACAAAGATCCTGGCTAATATTGTTGGCAAAATTCAGAACGTAAGATGAATTAAACTTAAATTTTTTAACACAAGCTTTTAATCTCTTCAATGCAACACTATATTTAATGATGTTTTTACCTGAATGAAATGCTCAACGGTATCATCTCTAGGAGCTTTTCCCATATCTCCGTATGCTATAAACTTTAACTCGTTCGATCCTCCTGCTGGTGGAGTTCTGAACTTGATGTCTTCGCTCCATCCAACTAAATTACTGCATTTATATTAGTAGGCAAATTATAAAACATATTGGACTGTATGACACCGATTATATATATTGTTCTGTTACGTGCGTGCAACAACTAAAGGTACCTAATGAAGGTGTACAGGCAAGAAAAGCTCATATACAAAGTATGATTTATAATTTAAATACATTACATATATACCTTCCATACTTAAACGAATATCTCGTTGAAGGCAGAAGACCTGTTAGAACTGCTGAATGTATGTAACCTGGATCGTGCCACCCGAAATCTTGTGCAGGACTTTTTAGTGGTGTACCTATGTACGCCCACATTAATTTCCATCAATTCAATCATCGTGTAATTTGAAAATTTTATAGTGGTCGTTTAAAACCAGAGAAGAATGTATAATCTTATCAGATCACTTAAAAATCTTGTACAAATTCAACCTTTCATGCATTTAGCCTATTTAGGCCCAATGTTTACTTATTATGACATGCATGTTTTTCGATTACATCAATCTTAAACCTTTAATAACATGATCTTTAGTGTATACACAAGCATTTTACGACAAATCGACAATGGAGTTATATGTACAAGAACAATTATTACCACACATATCATTTGAAGTGAAAGTGGTGACAACAGACTTCTTCGATTTTCCATTGCCATATCGAACCTCTTGAGATGAATTACTTCCACTAACCCATGTAACTCTCATCTGCAAATTAAACATATTTACTCTTTACCAAATTATGAAAGTAATAAGTATAAGAGAATTTTTAGCTAGCATGATTAAAAAGTTTAGTGGTGTACAGATTTCGCGAGTGAATCTATACTTGAGATATGCGCGTAGAGTGGCTGATCAGGATTCGCAAAATGTAGTGTCTGAGTTTTGTTGAAGATGCAAGGGTCTTTGAAGCCATTGCCAAAAAACACAAATGTTATATTTGTTCGTATGTTGATGACATGAAATTTTAATGAGGCCGTGCACGTTGTAACTAAGCATGTACCCCTTGTACTATTCTCCTTGCATTCACTTTTTTTGCAACTTAGATAATCTGGATCAGATTTTAAGTACGCTGCCTAGAATTTAGAGTAATAAGAAGAGTTAGAAATCAAGAATATATTCGAGAAAAGATCGAAATCAAGGTGTTTGTTCATCTTTATAGCATAATAGATCATTTGTACCTTTAAAAAATTGAACTTATCTACAATAAAAGCTAATCATTTATAAACTTGTCTTTAACTTAAGATGCTACTCCCTCCGTTCCAGAATGATGTTCCTGTTTCGTAAATCGATGCAAATTTTTACCCAACTTTGACCGCAAATATCTTTAATCTCACACTAGCAAAAATTATAAAAGTTAGATATTAATAATCTACTCGTCAAGACGAATCAAACTAGATCCCACATGACTATATTTATTCTTATAGATTAAGAAATTTAGAAGATTCTCTCTTTCTTAAAAAAGTCAAAGATTCAAAACAAGAACATCATTGTGGAACGGAGGGAGTATTTAATTTGGTACTCGTAAGGTAGTAATGAGAATGAATTTGTATGTAAATTTGTTACGTGTGCAGCAGAACATCTTACCTTAACAGGGTAATGACAGAGGAGAGGAAGATCACTGAGATCCCCCGTCTCTAAATATCGAATAACATTAAAAGGGCAGTTTTGTACATTGCAAAATATTAACATGATACATTATTGTAAGAAATTTTACTAGAGAATTTCACATAATTATATTTGTAGTTTGCTACATATATATACAAAGTATAAATAGTCTAAGATACTCGTATTAATAGTATATTGTGGTACGTACTTTGAATGAGCGGGTGAAATCATAGCAACCCAATCCTTGTCCGATGGGTGTAAGACGCCGGAAACAGTTACCGTAATGATCTGCTCAGCGGCGAGAGGAGAAACGGCATCAGTACGTATACGAAGATATGGATTTATAGGAGAACAATCAGTTATAAGTTTTCTATTGAGCATCCTAAAATGAGGTAAATCACCATAATTGTGTAAATTATGGACTTTTGGAAATAAAGGATTTGGTGAGAATAGAGAGTTTGCTGAGTGAATGATGCCGAGTAGTAGGAAATATAAATGCATAACTTTTAGATGATAGATTAAACATGAATATTTTGTTGTCCTAAGTAGTGTATTCAAAGTCATATTTTTGTTATTGCTACAAATTAGAGTTTGAGGAATATATATATTAGGGATGGCAATCCAGTCCGAATCCGACCCTACTCTGCCCCGATCCGAGGTAAAAAATCCGCTCTGAGTCCGAGAAAAAAGTAATCCGAGTTCGACTCCGTTAAAATAATCCGACTCCGAGTCGGAGGAGGGTCGGAGTCGGATCCTAAAAAAAATCCGAGAAAAAAATCCGACTCCGACAAATGTCCGACTTTGACGGATTATCCGACTCCGACTCCAATAGATAGTGGATTTTTGTGTGGGTCATGGTGGCATTGGGTGTGGGTTGTCAAGGCCCAAATAGCCCAACATCTCAAAGTATATTAAATAATGTAAAAGAAACTCGGAGTCGGGTCGGATCGGAGTCGGAGTCGGAGGTCGGATATTGAAGTCGGAGTCGGAGTCGGATTTCGGAGTTGGATGTCGGAGTCGGAGTCGGATGTCGGATTTAACATCCGACTTCTTGTCGGATCGGAGTCGGATTTAGCATAATCCGCTCCGAGTCCGACCCGTTGCCATCCCTAATATATATATAGAGAACGTAGTTCCTTGTGTGAAGTTTACATTCAATAGAAGTGTTAAAAAATAAACTGACCCAAAAAAATTGATTAAGATGTTTCTTCATATGGACACAATAATTTGGTATTACATTAAGTTTGAAAATGATTCGACCTAACTGGATCCGACCCGATTACTATTGACCCTTTTAGCATTATTGATCATACATGTGTCCTTAAAGTTCATAACTAGTTTGATATATACCACAAAACAAAATTCTTATAAGTTTATTAATTTTATAAATATAACCTAATAATTTATAAAATTGTAGTAGATAAAAATTTACTACATGTATAATTGTTCCGTATGGAAAATACTCTTATTGGTTTAATTGTAATAATTGTAGAGGTTATCAAAGGGTGGGTTAGGGTGGGTTCATTTAAGAAGAATAAGTCCATTTGGTCGGGCCAAGGCTTGCCAACCGTAAAATAAAACCAAGCTTTCAAATTTTTCGAATCGGGCCAAATTTTTTTAAAAAATTCTAAAATATTGCACGCCCAAACCCTCAATTTTTTTTTGAAAAAACGAATTGGTCCGGGCTTGAATTGGTAATTCTACCCAAATTGGGTTGGGTCAAATTGACTTTGATCCGCTCAGCTCTAAATATATTTTCTATTAAGTGAATGGGGATTAGCATGTTGCATTCAATGAAAAAAATGAATTTTCACGCTTTCTAATGCAAAATTCTATCATTTGAAGTTGATATTTTATTTACATATTTGTCAAAGCAGTTTTAATAAATTCTCACGTAACTAATTCTCGTTTGCTAATGAAGAAAAAGATTATTTTTTTTTTATTTTAAAAAAAGTCAATTTAAGAAGCAACTTAAAATAAATAATGCCTAACATGACAAAGGACAATGCATAGACGTCTAGCAAACTCGATCTCTCTCATCAAATGAGTGTAAGGGCAAGGCTGACTAATTACCTTTGGCTTCCCACGTTTTCTTCATTGTTACTTTGTTCATGTTGTGCACGAAACGAAAGATGTACAAAATAATACAAGTAATTAAAAAGTTGGGCAAGTCTAGCCGAAAGTCCGAAACAAACATGGTAAGCAATGTATTGTTAGAAAATAATTATGGGGATGAAGAATTAGGGACATGTTTAATTACACTGTCCTTAAAGAAATTTTAACCCCCACTATGATTGCTATGGGTTACCGGTTAATATGCTTCCAGAATTTCCCTAAGTTCAAGTTCAATTAAACAATGTAACTCCCTAGCACCAAAAAAAAAAAAAAAAAAAAAAAATGTAACTCCCTAAAACACTTTAAGAACAATAAGAATAGATAAAGAAGAAGAAGATAAAATAAAAAAGGTTAATTAATTTGGAGCAATTAACTTTTTATAATAAATAGCCTATTTAATCGAAGAGTCACTATATTTCCAAAATATAGTTAATTATGAAAACCTGACTTTTAATAAAAAGTCACTATTATCATAATCAATTTAACCATAGGAAAGTAACTACTTACACTTGCCCGATTGAGCCAAGCCCGCCCGGTCGGGCAAATAAACGGACAAATCTTTTAATTAGGCTTGCGCCCGACCGGGCTATGCCCACCCGATCGGGCCATCTACACTTAGGAAAATTAGTTTGCTCTCGCGTCCAAGCGGGCTAACTTAGCCTTATCGGGCGAGCAAATATTATTTTCCTAAGTTAATGCTCGCGCCCGACGACCGGGCCAGTGGTCATAACCATGACTCACATTAAAAATTGTGTATTGCTCCAAATATTAAACTTATAGACTAGCTCCAAGCTAAACTTTTCTATTTAATAACCAATGTTTTGATGACCAGTGTGGGAGTTTTCTTCCCAGCATCAAGTTAAATAGAATAGAGTAACTTATACTAGCTCCAAGCTATACTATTCTATTTAACCAATGTGGGAGTTTTTCCCAACTTAAGTTAAATAGAATAGAGTAAGCTATCATCCTCTATTCAACCAATGTGAGACTTTCTTCCCAATAACAAGTTAATTAAATAAAATTGAAAAAGCCAACTTCTTCTATTTTACTAATGTGGGACTTCCATCCCAACACTAAGCTATATAATTATATAGACTAACCTATATAACAAACTTCTATTTTATCAATGTGGGACTAATTTCCCATCATTCACAACACCTATTATGAAGACTACTCTAAAAATCCCTTACATAGTCTTCATAATTGGTGTATGTTTTTAACCAACAAAATTATGCATCAATGAAGGTATCTTATCGATTACCGGAAAGGTAAATTAAACTTTCAAAGTAACAATAAAATTAATGGTAGCATGTAGCTTTGAACCATAATCTTAAATATCATTACCGGAAATTCTACACACACAACTTTGTTAAACCAAATGTTCTTAGAAATAGTAGCACTATTATGGCCATGTGCTCATCCTGGTATTCATGAATATCTTCATAAGTAAAACACGCTTTTGTTAGAAACGACACCATTCCTATATGTTCATATAAGTGAATGATAGGCGTGTTTAGTACCTAACAAAAATAACCTAAAAAGACCACTACTATGTAGACGGGCAAGTAAGGGTCGAACCCAAGAGACTATAGTTCAACTATTTAATTAAATTAAGTAACTACTAAGCGAGTAACCAATCAATATCGAGAAATCTATACTAGAACAATATTAACTAATAAGCAATAAATAATAATACGTAATTAATCAAGAACTAAAAACATCTAAGATTAAGTATCCCCACTAATATGAATCAATGCAATAGAACAATCCCTTTCCCTCAATTAAATCAATAGATATACCATAAGACAGATGCTCCCTAAAACAATACTAAGAGTTTCTTTCGATCAACTAATAGCTTCCCTAACATGCAATCATACCTATTTTCATGGAATCATACATATTAAAGACATTGAGAACGACATCTTATAAGTCTTAGCAAGAACAATTAGCTATTTTCATGCATAAAGGCTCTTACTTTTAATTAGGGTTCTAAAATCAATTAAGAATCAACTTTCGTTGTAAACCTAATCACATTCAATAATACTATTTCTAGTTAATCATTGATAATAAAACCAACCCTAACAAACAGGAATTATAAATTAAATAATTTGGGAATTGGGAATCAAATAACACATTAATCCATATTAGGGTTCAACCTAACCCTAGATTATGAAACTATTCACAAATGATGATAGAACTAATAAGACAAATAATTAAAAAAAACATAATATCAATAGAAAATTAAAGAGATTAAAGATGAAAGAGAAATATTTGAAATTGAATTAAGATGAATGTTTCAATATAGCTCTATGTGTTCTCTCACAAAATAACGTGGAATAGAAAAAGCTATAATAAAAATTAGATGTTTTAAATTATGGTTGAAACCACTATTTATACTATTCTTAAAAAAAACATTAAATAGTAAAAATCAAAATATCTTCTGACACGTACACGACCGTGTGCTGATGGGTACACAACCGTGTAGCTAGCCTCTACTTGATATTAGATTTCTTCATGTACGTGCACGGTCGTGTAGCTAAGGGATACATGACCGTGCAGGCAGAGTTCATATGGAGATGGCATTACACGACCATGTAGCCCGTGGTACACGGTCATGTAACATGAAAGCGTGGATGGAAGAGTCACACAATCATGTAGAATATGTACACGGCCATGTAGCTTAATCATATCATCTAGCACTTCGATACATAACTTCTCATGACTTGCAAATTTTCTTATGAAGTTCGCCAATCTTCTCAAAATGTCGTAGCATGTTCATCATCACTCCAAATGCTCTACTTCATCATGAAATCACAACATAACAACCAAACAACCAGAATAGAAGAAATCGAGTCCAACTTGGATAAAACATACAGAAACACAAACTATATGTTGAAATTATATAGTAAACGCATTTCAAATAGCCCAAAAATAATGGTATAATATCGACTTATCAGGGAAGTATAAAAATAACCTTTGAAACTTCATTAAGAGTCCAAAACTCACCCTTACACATATATATTAATTATACTCAACAATAATCAATATATCATCAACAAACAACTTGTTTTTACCAAATTGAACCTTTAGTATAGGGGTAGTACTATAGGAAAGGTTGGGTTTCTGTTGTTCTTGATTAAATAATTGGTTTCAAACCAATTTCCTTGGACATTGTTTGCACCATGTCCCTTGGTAATCCTTTTGTAAAAGGATCTGTCAAATTATTGCAAGTCCTTACATACACAGCAGTATTATCCCATCTGATATTAAGTAACGTACATATGCATGTTTTAAACTAATATGTCTAGATTTTCCATTATAAATCTTATTATACGCTCTAGACAAAGTAGCTTCACTATCACAGTTCAAAGAAACAGTTGACATCGGTTGTGGCCACAACTCTATATCTAATAACATGTTCCTCAACCATTCTAGAAAAAGAAGACTAAGAACGTTGAGCAACCAATAATTTTGATGATGTCCCCAACGTGTAAATCGAGGAACAAGAATAAAGTAATTAATTAAAGAGAAAGCAAATGATAACTAAGCTGCACAGCCTTATGGTTAATTCTTGAATAAAGTGATAAGCAAAGAATATGAAAAATTTAAAAATGACTCAAAGTTTTACTGCTGATTGAACTACTATACTGTAATTCTTAAATGTATTGATAAGCAAAGAATAAAATAATTTCTCAATTGTTCCCAAAAAAAAAAAAAAAAAAAAAAAAATGAACAAAAAAAATTTCAATTGGTTACACGTGAATGCATTTGCATGCATGCTTTACGCTAACCTAGTTTACGCTAATGTGTATATATATGCTTCACTATGTAGTACGTAACTTATATCACTACCAAAAAAAAAATAAACTTAGATTTACACACCACCAAAAATGGAGAAGGAAATGTACCGAGCAGCTATGAAAGGGGACGTGGACTTCCTTAGGGTAGTCCGCGACCGAGAAATCGAAACTGGCTGCTGGAACAAACACTTTCTAGGTTCCCTAACACCACAAAAAAATAACATAATACACGTTGCATCCCAATTTGATCAGTATGATTTCCTAAAAAAGGGTTTCGCTTTATTTAATTTCTCTCCTCTCATGATCGCCAGCACAAATGCTACTGGTGATACGCCTCTTCATGTGGCTTCTAAGAGGGGCAACAAAATGATAGTGAGGCTACTAGTAGAAGCCTTTAATGAGTTGGTGTTTGGAGAGGTAGAGATATTGAATGAGTTTGGGGGAGTGAGTATTGAGGCGGCCGAAGGGGAGGAGAAAAGGCCATGGAGGGTTAAGAATTCGGAGGGGAATACACCCCTACATGAAGCACTCATCAATGGCAAGATTGAAGTTGCGACCTACTTGGTAGAGGTTGATCCTCTACTAGCTAGCTTTGTGAACAACAATGGAGAAACTCCTCTCCATCTTGCCATCAAATACAACGTGGATGGTATGTTTTTTGCTAGTTTCTTACTATATTTCATGTTTAATTAATCAATAACTAGCTTTCAAACTTGTACAATGCATGCATGTATACTTTCTTACTATATTTCGTATTTAATTACTAGCTAGCTTTCAAACTTGTGTAATGCATGTATGTACTTAATTAATTATATGTGGTGTTCATGGAGGGATTTATAGAAAGGAAATATGCAATGTAAATAATAGATTTACCTAAATACATCATGAAATCATGGATAACTTACTAGTAATAAAAATAAAAATAAAAAAAATCATCAATTGGTAAAATATGAAAGAAAAAAAAATTAAATAAACAAGTAGTTTAAAGGTTTAGGAAATGTAGCAAGCACCCTCCATTTCATATTATTCATTACATTTTTATTTTCGTGATCAACTTATAAAAACTTTTACTATAATTACAAATTTACAATATATATTATAAAGCGTAAAAGCATATCATCTAGAGCAATATTGAGATTCGTCTTGAAATGAATTTGTGGAATTTATTACATACTGGTATATTTTTATTTGATTTGTTTTAACTCATAATATCTAATTGAAAATAATCATATATTAAAAAATGCATACTATTGGACAATGTAAAAATTAAAATATAACTAAAATTAGATATAGAAGGATTGAGAGTGCTAATATTAGCAAGTACTATGTAAAGTAATCCAAATATATGTACGGATCGGAGTAACTTTTAGAGAGCTATCTTAGATTTATAGTTAATATTTAATCAGTTATATTGTTTAATATTTCAAAAAAAAATTTGTTTTGTACTACATTAGTAACACTGTCCAATTAAAGATAACTAAAACCCCTTCTAGGAAGTTTCTATAAAAAGTAAGGTCTATCACTTTCTCCTAATGGAGTAAAAAAGAGGTGTACACTTTATTATTTATTTTTAATTAGTATGATTAAAGTTTAAAAATTGATTCGATCCAGGCATTTTAATTGACACCTCTAATTATGAGTATGTTCTATACATTCGCTATACTATATTATGATTTATTACTTTACTCGTGTAGTAGTGTTATACATGTCCCATCCAAATCTCAAACGTTAAACTATCAATTTTATGTGGAGAGAACAACTTGTTCATATTGTTATATTATCTTCATCTAATGAAAATTCACACATTTATGTAAACATTTTGTAAACCTTGTACAGGTGATATAAAGTTAACAATCGACACCATTGAGCTAATGAACAAGCAACAAGCAAGCCTATGTTACCAAGGATCAAGGTTGGAAGAAACTTCAATGTCCATCATAAAACTTCTCTTACAAAAAAGCCAAGTTTCTGTGAATGAAAGGGATAAAGATGGTCTAACCCCCATACTTCGAGCAGCACTTCAATCTCATTTTTGTGCAGTTAAAACTATACTCGACGAACATCCAGAGTGTTTGGAGATGTGTGATTTACAAGGAAAGACCATTTTGCATCTCTTGAAGTTTCAAAGCTATGAAGAGGCAAAGAAGTTTTTTTATGAGAATCCGCAAATTCTTAACTTGAAGGATCAACAAGATAATATGGGAAACACTCCAGCACATATTGCTGTAATGAACTGCATTGAAAGCCATGAAAGGATTTCGAAAGAGCAAGATGCTAGTGGTAAGATGAAAGATGATGCTGGTGACCAATGCAATGAGGCCGAGGGAAGCACTCCGACATCACCCATTGTTGTAATGAATTGCGGCATGAAAAACACAACCAATGAAACAAAGGTGGTCAAGAGAGAGCATGACATTATTGGGGTGATAAGAGCTTTGTTGGAATCATCAACAAATTTCAGCCTTAAAAATAAGGAAGGTATATCAGCTATTGCTCTACTTCAACAAGTTAAACCGCGTTTCACATGTACAAGCTTACTATCTGAGGTAAGATCTCCAATCTTAGCTTGCCGTGGTTTTCTGTTTTTTGGTTTCTGATTTTTCAAAACCATATGATATATGTCATATAATGTATTAAAAAGTAGTCAAATTTATTAACATCATATAATAATATTGAAAACTGACAAAAGAAAAGTGAAAATACCTTTTTCTTGTTTTTTTGTTATTTTAAAAACCAAAAACAGAAAACGAAAAACAAAAAAGGATCCCATACAAGCCCTAAATGTTTTGTTTTAATCTCTTTCATTTATTGTCTTATTGATTCATTTCAAGGTTTTCAAGCCCTTTAAGCCACATTAGTCTTAAAAGTGATGAATTTTTCAATACAAACGAAACTGATGATATAGATTGTATATTAATGTCGAACAACTTCATCTAGGAAAATAAATCGTTACATTGCTTTATACTAAAGTTAAATTAATCTCTGTAATAATAGAGAATATAATATGAATTTTAGTTTTATTTGATTATTATTAATTTATCATGCATATGCACAAAAGTGAATCGCTTGCATTTAGTCGTGCAGTGGTCATGTTCCTCGTGGATATATAAAATTCCTTCTCATATAATCCATCTATTATTACTCCGTGTATTTAAGAGTCTCAGTGGCATAAATTAATCTCCGTATATTTTCACGTATGTTGATTGTTGAGGCATAAATTAGACTCTTGATATCTTTAGTTGATATTGATTTAAAAAAATTAAATTTGATATTATAAAATTATACATTGTGAATAATCCAAAAATATAATAAAATAATATGAAATACTATATATAAGAAATTAAGTCAAAGCTAATATTTATATAGTGTAAAAAATCAAAGGGTATTACTTACAAAAAAAATGGAGGGAGTAGTAGTACATACATGATTTAATTTATTTAATTAAGGAAAAATAAGTTTGATGAGATAAGATTAAATGTATAAAGAATGAACTGAAAAATATCTTCAAGAAAAATAAGTTAGGTAAAGTGTAATTAGGGCTCTAACTAATTTCAGTTTTTAACTAGTACTTTGATTAAATCATATTGTTTAATCTTGTAGGTCGATATGAAGATAGAAGGGTTGTTAGCAGAGAAATATCCCAAATGGTTGGATGAGAAAGAATTAAGGGAAGGTGTGGCAAATACAAGTGTGGAACGTTTGAGCCAAGAAATAGAAGAATGTGTGAAGCAAGGTTTTTTGAGCATAACAGATGTCCTCTACAAATTAATAAAAGCTTGTGAGTTCAAACATAGTGATGACACTCAAACAATGAAGTCTAAACGGTGTTGCTTCAATCACAATCATAGCGAAAAATTTGAGAGTTCAAAGACTACAAGCACATCTAGTTGCTACAAAAAAATTAAAGAGCTCATGGAGGTTCTTTTCGAAAAGAACCCTCTGTACATATACCAAACAAACTCTCGAGGGGAAACTCCACTTCATGTAATGGCGAGGGTGCCAGAGCTTTTTTCAAGTGAGTCACTCTTAAACAAAATTAAGCAATCATATGACAAAGCCAATGAGATCGAGCTAGGGGTTTACTGTCCACCCTGGAGGGTAAAGAACATGGAAGGAAACACACCTATTCATGAAGCATTTTTGCATTTTTCTCCAAAGAATGAGATTGATGTTGTCAAGTTCTTGATGGATTGTGAACCAAATGTGTTTCGAAGAAACAACACTAAACAAGAATGTGATCGCGATACTTTTGGTATGTACTTGAACAATCAAAGTGAGACACCACTTCATGTTTTGTGTGGAAGCAAAGGTTAGTTTCAAGTCTCTTCATGATGTTTTAATTATTTAGGGTCTGTTCTCTTTAGTTTATATTCAGTTCAGTTCAGTGAAGTTCTTATCTTAATTTCCTTCTCTCATAAAATATTCAATTCAGTTCAGTTCAGTTCAGTCAATCAGAACAGGCCCTTACTACATTTTTTTGTATGAACTTTATTTTTAACATACATGTTTAATAAGGCCGGTATATCTTTCCTTCTCTTGAAATAGAAAACATTGGTGATGAACATCAAAATCTGATCAAGGAGATACTTGTAGCAAACAAATGGGCAACCATATATCGCGATGCATGTGGTTTGACCCCATTACTAAGAGCAGCAAAAAATGGACAGATTGCCGTAGTTAAGCAGATGTGGGAAACTTCTCCAGAATCAGCACAACTACGTGATTGTGGCGGTCGAACATTTTGGCATATGCTGGATATGCCAGACACAACTAAAAAACAAGAGGAAGATCTAGTGGCAAAAGCACAAGATGAAAAATTCATAGGGATAGTAAGATTATCAAGTGCAACAGATAATGCTGGGAAAACACCACTTGTTCAAGCTATTAATGACCACAATTACAACCTCGCTCAAGTTCTTAGTAAAATCACAAATAAAAGTGTCAATGCTGTGCTAGCTGAGCAAGCTGTTTCAATTCGATACACTCTCTTTATACTAAGTATTGCAAGTTATCTTCCTGGACAGGTACGTACTTACATATATATATATATCAATCCGATTATTTGTTCCTTCATTTATATTTACTCAAAAGTCAATAACCTATTATATCAGGTCACTTGAAGAAAAAGGCATACGATAAAGAATCTTATTACATAAGATGATGATAATAACATTGATTATTTTACTTTACCTTTTGTAGTTGGAGAAGGAACTCTGGAAGAAAATGAAGAATTTAGGCGTGAAGAGCATATTTGGAGTGCCAAAATCAGAAATAAGCAATTATACCAACACAATCGGTGTGATAGCTGCTCTCCTAGCCACAATTGCATTCCAAGGAGCTTTCGCGGTGCCAGGAGGATACCATTCAGACGATGGATATCCAGTTCTGTTTAAAAAGCATGATCACCTCAGCCCAGAAGATGCTGCAATTGAATTCTACAGGATAGCTGCATTTTGGGTGTTCATGGTGGCGGATATACTAACAATGTGTCTATCGATGATGGTGTTGTTTTGTCTCCAATGGATCTTAACAGGCGATGACAAGGAAAAGTTTGTTATAACAGATCTCTGCCTTTGTCTGCTTAATCTGGGTTTTATGACAACATTTGTCGCGTTTATGATGGGAGTGTTTGCCTCGAATTATCATATGGAGAGTACCATAGCCATCTTCACTGTTGCTGTGTGCTCTACGATAATGTTGCTTCTCCAAAAATGTATTGTTATGAGACCCCTTCAGTACGTTTTCCTCACTGGCTATTTGGCAATTACGGGTACTTTACGATGTGTTGCTTCGAGCAAAGCAGTAAAGAATTCATACAACGCATTAAAAGACGGTTGTCATCGACTATGCTTTCGAGCAGCCAGAGAGGGCGGTTGTGTGTTGCGTTCATAATTTGATATCAATATATAATAAGCTAAGTTAAGATCCTCTCTAGTGTGTGTTTGAATTGTGGTGTGTTTTAGCCATTATAACTAATAATGTTATGTACAATTTCTTCATTTTTTTTTGGTTTTGTTGCTTACTTGGAAAACTATGTCGTGTAATACGTAGTAATTATTTGTGCTAAATAATAATGGCTTTGTTGGGAGCTAAGGGTTCCTTAGCTTGTCTATAAACTATACTCGTATATATTATTCAAAGAAGTTACCTCAATACCAAATTACATACTTCGTATATGATGATTCTCTACATAAATGAAATTAAGATTCTTAACTATACCTATGTGTTTTCATTACCTTCATTCTTTTTAAATAGTCTACATTATATTATTGTATCCATATCAATCCATAAGACCACAATAAATTAATAATACATATTTTATGAAGACATTTATTTTTCGAGACATTATTGTTGGAAATGGTAATGCAATCAGAATGAGAAATTGAGAGAGAAAGAAGGAAAGGGAGGAAAATGTAGTTAATGGGCCCCACATGACGGCACATACTCACATTTGAGTTGAGAGTCAAGTAAGTGGGAAGTTGTAATGTTTTGAAAAATAATTGGTGAAAAATGGGAAATTCCTTGTTTCTCATGGTGAGAAACAAAATTTATTTCTCATGATGGCATTTTCGTGAATAAATCAACAACTTTTTCAATATTGTGGGCTCCACAGTTGAAAAAGTTGTTGATTTATTCACAAAAATGCCCCCATGAGAAACGAATTCGTTTCTCACGGTGAGAAACTGGGGCTTCCTCGTGAAAAATAAATAAAATTGTAGATGGTAATTACTAAAACAGCAACAATTGTAGGTGGTAATTGTAAAAAAAAATCCAAAGGAAAATTCACTTCTCTTTAAAATAGTTATAATGATGTCAAAAAATAAATATATAAGGAAAAAAGTTGTAATGAAATTGCTTCTAAAGTTCCAAGTACATAACATACATTAAATTCTTTATAAAGCTGAAGGCTTTCCAAGTTCAGATTTTATAAGTTAACAAACATTACAAATGGAACAAAATAAGCTTATTCAACTAAGGGAATATCATAATGTAACACAAACAAATTGTACTCAGATATAGCAGCTCCGGTCTTAACATCATACCGGTATGTCTTAGCCAAAGCATAACCTCGAGCAAGCCGGAAAACACTGGTGCCACCAATAATAGGCATCTCTCTTACGGGTTCAACCACACGATACCGGCCCAAGATACTAATGCTACTCCCATTATACTTCCCTTGAGTGAAAGACAAAGTTATGGTCATCAACAATGAGCCAAACTTACCTTGAGAGGACTCACCATACAACCCTTGAGCTCTACCAACGAGTTTCGAGCTTAACTCGGGGCCTTCGGTTAAAGGATCATCGATCATGACTAGGGTGCCGAAGCCAATAGTTGTTTGAATTGCTGGTCTTGCAATTATAACTGCTGTAGGGTTATCTCCATTAGGTATGTCATGAAAGTAAAAGTGAAGTTTGGTTAGTTTTTGTGTATATTTGGCTAAGTTAATGTTGAAGGATTTTTCAGATGAATGAGCTTGTGTAATAGTGATGATTGTAAGGGAGAAAATTAGTAGAAGAATGGAGAGTTTACAAGCCATAAAGTTAAAATCTTTTTGTAATTAGATAGCTAATATTTATGAGTTCAAATTGTATTTATGTGTTTTTTCTCTTTTCTTGCTCTTTTTGCTAGTGTTGTTTATTGGATGCTTATAATAGTTGTTGAAAAGTCATTTTATACTAACCCACTCAATTACGCATGAATTTGGAATACTGTCCCACCTAAAAGAATTTGAGGGAGGATGATTGAACTATAAATCTTAAGTTAATTACTCTACCTACTATCATAGAACAACATAATAAAAGTGCTTGTTTTTAAACCGTGTATGGATCAATCTGGTTCAAGTAGTTATGGGGCTAGACCCTTTGAAAATAAGGAAAATAATGGATCCACGCACATCTCTAAAATAACCCTAGAGAAGAATAGAACGCTCGACATTATGTCAAAAGGTACACCTCTTCATCAATAAGACTAGAAGATCTCATAATAAGATTAGATTATGATTAGATCTTCAGATTCTTATTCTTTGTTTTATTTTTATTTGCTTGGAATTTTCTTCTTAGTCCAGAAAAATTTTTAAAGGTCAGATTATTTATGCAGAGCACTGATTATATATATAGACTTTTGCTAAAATGAGTTGATTACACTCTATTAGCCAAACAACTAAAAGTGGATAAATCATCAAAGACTCAAAGAACAATATATAATTAAATATTACACTTCACCTACTACCAATTGACATGTTTGAAAAGCATCACCGTAATAATAGTTGAAGATTTGTGACCCAATAATACGCATTGTGTGCATTATAAGTGAAGACTATACATTCTGTCAAAAAGAAACAATTGAGAGCACTGACTAAGTACTCAAGTGTAAGATTTGCTTATGGTTGAAATTTGTGTGCAATTAATTTTTTTTTTTTTTTTATCGTCATATAGATTTAAAGATACTCTTTTGAATCTTCTAGCTAGCTTGGACTTGGGTATGATTCAATTAAGATTTATCATGATATCAGAGCGTAGCTTAGAATTCTAACTTTTTATTAGCACCCTTGTACGATCAAATAATTTGAAAGACGTAAGATAGAGGTAAAATAACAAAATTGTGATTGTCCCTACTAGAGGCTTGTTGATCACCATAAAATGATTGATATTGTGTTTTGTTGTAGAGAGAATCACAAATTTAGGGTAATTTATGTCAATGAGACTTGTTCTTTAATGCTTAGTCATATAATTTTTGTTTTTCTAATCACTTTATATTAAACTCCCTTTACAAACAATCTTACTCGTCGACATGATCTTTCTAAACACTCTATTATACGAAGTATATTTTATTCATCTTCCTTTACACTCAACGATTTTCTAGCAATTACTCCCTCTTATGCAACCTTACACGGTTACACTCACCCACACTTATACACTTTGTTTTATTTTTTCTTAACTATAGTCACTCTTCTTTTATATACTCCTATCCCTCTCTTTCAGAATAAATATCACACTTTAATCGATATATTTGCTAATTCATGTGAAACTTTACAGAATTATATATTAAACTTATGTATAATTAATAAAAAGTTAAAATTTAAAAACCATACATTGACACAATTCTATCAAATACCAACATCACTATATTTATCTTATGTATAATGAAATAATCTAATGGAGTTCAAAGTGGTGCATGTGAACAGTGTGAAAGTGTCATTTATTTTGAAACGGAGATAGCAGTAATCTAACATACATACGTAAGTAAGTGATGAGAACAATTATTAAAAAGCATGGATGTAATAAATATTAAAACATCACAAGCTAAAATCAAACAAAACTATACAAGTATTATTAATCCATGCATATATATGACTGGAAATAATCCATGCATGTATATGACTGGAAATAAGCCATAACAAATATTCCCATCCTTTCTTCGACTCATTAGGAATTTTCCTTGTGAAAAGGATAATCTAATGCTTTTTTTTAAAAAAAAAAAAAAAAAAAAAAAAAAAAATTCATAGAATAAAGAAATTACATTATTAACCGTCATTTAATAAATTATTAAATGTTATACTTGTAGTAAATTCTAGAGGATTATTATCTAGTAGTGGTACACATAAACATGATACTCCACAATAGCATCACCTAGTGAATTGTACCAAACAGTATGGGCCAAAGCATACCCACGAGCAAACCGAAAAAGCCCAGTTCCACCAACAATAGGCATCTCCCTAACTTTTTGCATTGGAGGATTTCTTCCCATTATAGTTATACTACTACCATTGTATTTACCCTTGGTAAACACATAATTTATAGCCATTAGCAATGCAACATTCTCTTGTGCTGCAAACCCATACACCCCTTGGGCTCGCCCTATGATCTCCGACCTACGATCCGCCCTAACCGTTAATGCATCATCTGCCATGAACATATTCCCAAATCTTGTACCATAACGGCGGTTTGGGCTAGCTATTTGGACCGCGGTTGGGCGTTTGCCACTTTCAATGTCTTGAAAAAAGAAATGTAGGTGAGTCATTTTTTCGGCTCGGGTTTGGGATATGGATACTGGGTGGTGTTGATCCGAGAAAATGACCCCATTAGTAAATTTGGTGACATAAAATAAAACAAAGAGCAAGAAAGTAGTGTTAGTTTTTGGAAAATATGATGCCATATTCTTTTATTGTGTGACTTTGCCAATGTTGGTTGTGATCATATGCATGTAACTCCAATAGTATAAATAGAAGATGATTTAGGTTAATCGTTAATGATTTATAAGTTATGCTTTTACGGTTTTACACATGGAACTAACTAGTAGCTCTATTTTTTATAAAGTGTAAAGTCATATGATTTGTTAGTGGAACCATTATTGCATGATGTTGTGTACTATTGTAGTTGAGATCATTTATGGATTTGTACCAATAATAACTTTACTCTTCATCAAGCAAGTTGTAAAAGTGAGCCAGCGGAGAGGAGACAAGGAGTGTCGATTTGCTTATCAATGTTCATTACTATTATTATGAATTGTTGGACCAAAGTAGATTCAATAGTGATATTATTATTACTTCGTATCATTTTGATAGCTACCACTTCCATCTGAAAGATTTCTCATACAACAGTTATGCCACATAACTATGCAATCCTCTCATATGTCATAATAAGCGTGGGTGGTTGTCTAAATGATGATAAAAAGGTATGAGAGAATTGGAGGAAGAGTGGAATTGATCAAGGAAGTACATAAATCATAGTGAGAACCTAAACCTAGCAAACGGGTCGTTCGGGTCGGGTTGTTCAGGTCGGGTCGATTTCGGGTCAACAAAAATTTGGGTCGAGTTCGGCTCAGCAATTTAAGTCAAGTTCCGATCATATTAGTTCGGGTCCAGTCAGTTCGGGTCGGGTCAATTTTTAGGGCCAATTTTCGGTTCAATTTCGGGTCGGGTCAATTTGGGTCGAGTCAAGTTTGAGTCGGGTCATCAAAACCAATTCACTTAAAAAAATAGTTGAAAAAATAAAGTAAAATCGTTAAAAAAAAATATAAAAAATATGAGAGTACCTATTACTTAGGAAAGAAAGAAGCTCTAAAGTCTAAACAAAATAATTCACCATTTCACCCTATTCATTTCAGGAATCGAATTACTTTGGGTTGGGTCAATTCGGGTTAAAATCGGGTCGGGTCAGTTCGGGTTGGCTCAAGTTCGAGTTTCAAGTCAATTTCGGGTTGAGTTATTCGGATCGGGTCATTTCGGGCATCGGGTGACGTCCTGGTCAACTTCATTTTGAGTCAGGTCAGTTCGGGTTGGGTCATGGGTCAGGTCATTTGGGTCGGATGAGGATTGTTAGGTCTAATTGATATGGAGTAAAAATTAGGGTGACATTTGGTGAAGTAAAGCTATGTTTTTTGGTTTCGAAAATGTATTCTAAATATTTAATTGAAAAGACAATGTTTGATTCATTGCATGTAATGTGAGATTAAAAAAAATTACTATTTAACATAGTTGTTAGTCGAATATAATTGGGGCACAACAAGTGATCAAGTAATAGAGTTATTGATAGAGTATATAAATCAATCGACTTTAAAAAAATGTATATAAACCAATATTGAATTTCAACAACTAATTAAAACTTTTTGTTGTGTTAGTCTTTTGATTTGACATCAACATCACGAGGTCGAATCTCATCCACCCTCTTTTCAAAGTGGAATATTAAGCACTTAGAGTATGCGATATCCATATTTTAAGCTCAACAAGCTCTTATGTAAGGTGTGTCATAGATTATATAAACCAACTTAATACAATATTTACCCATCATTTTAAAAAAGTAAATGTTAAAATACATTAGTGGATAATCTAATAGTGATGCACATAAACATGGTACTCCACAATAGCATCTCCTTGTGGGTTGGACCAAACAGTATGGGCCAAAGCATATCCACGAGCCAACCGAAAAAGCCCAGTTCCACCAACAATAGGCATCTCCCTAACTTTTTGCATTGGAGGATTTCTACCAATTATAGTTATACTACTCCCATTGTATTTTCCCTTGGTAAACACATAATTTATAGCCATTAACAATGCAACATTTTCTTGAGATGCAAACCCATACACCCCTTGGGCTCGCCCTATGATCTCTGACCTACGATCCGCCCTAACGGTTAATGGATCATCTGCCATGAACATCTTCCCAAAATTTGTACCATAACGGCGGTTTGGGCTAGCTATTTGGACCGCGGTTGGGCGTTTGCCACTTACTATATCTTGGAAGAAGAAATGTAGGTGGCTCATTTTTTCGACTCCAGTTCGGGATATGGATAGTGGGTGTTGATCCGAGAAGACCTTCCCATTAGTAAATTTGGTGAAATAAAATATAGTAACAAAGAGCAAAAATGTGTTAGTTTTTGGAAAATATGATGCCATTTTTTTTATATATATAAAATGTGTTTTTTTGCCAATGTTGGTCATGATCTTATGATATGTAACTTCAAGAGTATAAATAGAAGATCATTTAGGTTGATTAATCATGAGCTACTTGCTATGAATTTTGCTTTAACACATGGAAGAAAAGTACCAATTTGCATTGTAATGGAGTGAACCATGATGTAGTGTACCGTTGTAGTTCGGTCCAATAATTATGGGTTTGTTTCAATAACTTCACTCTTCATCAAGCATGTTGTAAGTGAGTTAGTTGAGAGGAGACAGGGCTTGTCGAATTTAAGTGCTTATCAATGATGATTATTAATGAGAGTGAGGGATAGCTCAAGTGGTTAGAGCTCCCTCCCAATTTCAGAAGATCCTAGGATCGATTCTCACCCCCTCGCCCTTGTGGCTCTCTAAACACCAAAAAAAAAAAAAAAATGATGATTATTAATAATTGTTGGAACAAAATAGAATGATTCACCATTCACCAACACAAATTATTAGCTAATAAGGTGAACCACCATGCATGAGTGATGAGTCCACTCATCCAACATCAAAATTTAAAAACAAAAAGTCTAATAACATATATGAAGTTCTATCTAAATTTTAAATGTCTTCTATCCAGGACTTCCAAAGGAAACTTCTGGAACACCTAATATTCAAAAAAAATTATGGAATAATATTTAGTAACTTATATTCGTCTCATCGTGAGTTCGGACTCATACAATACTTTCTCATTAGCTAATGTGATACATGAACTATTTTTAATAAATAGACAAGTTCAATATATAAGAAATAAAATTATGATTGGTACTAAACTATACGGGTAATGAGAAAGAATTAATATTATGTATACATTATCTATACTCTTTTAATTTCTCTTATAGGTACCACGTTGATATATGATTTAAACGATTAATTTGCATATAGATTAATTAGTTGCCCATTCCATTGCTATTCTATTGATTGATTAAGGGTTCAAGTAATCATAAATATCAACACACTCAACATTATACATGGCCATTTGATTCACATAAGATATAGAACTGCCCTTGAGGTTTAATTTTATGGTATTTAAATTCCTGAGGCAATAAGTTGTTTCGTTACTCAATCAAATAGCTCACATACCTTATGCATGTTAGAAAGTCAATCAAATGTTTTGCTTTTCTTTTGTTCCGAGTAGCCGAGTACATATTATATTCTTTATGAAAGACATCGCTTAATTCCTTACATTGCTTTTCATTTCTTAAAGTACACATATGAAATAGCGTATGGAGAAATGCTCCTTGTTATTTGTCAATATGTCCTTGGTCGTGATGAATGTATAATGTCTTTGCTTCGATGATTAGACTGTTGACAACACGAAAATTTATTTGCAAGAATATTACACTTACTAATTTTACACTAACATTTGTATGTATATTGGCGTTTGTAATAATTCAAGGGTATGTTTTGTTCAATTTATTTTCACTTATTTCATTTCAGAAAAAATATGTTTTGATAAGGATTATCTAAATTCAAATTACAACTAGAATAAGTTCAAATAAGTTTAGTATAGTTCAGATAAGTTCAATTCAAGACAAATAAATTAAGATAAGTTCAATTAAGAAAAAATAAGTTCTCGTACGGGTTATCTAAGTTCAAATTACAGCTAGAATAAGTTTTAATTAATAAGTTAGATTAGTTCAGGTAATTTAAGTTCAGATAAATTTATATAAGTGAAAATCAGGTGAATAGAACACACCTTTTAGTTTGTTTACTATTCTCGATCTATTATGATATGCTAGAATTAAATTATCCTTGTGTTGAGGTTTCTCTAATTATTCTTTATCTCACCCTACAAATTATGTTTAGTAAGTGGAAAAACTATAAATAAATCAATAACTTTATACTTCCTCCGTTCTTTTTAGTTGACACGTTTCTTTAGTTATGGTTGCCAATGCACAAATTCAATCACTAATATCTTTAATTAATAATAAGCCAATAAAAAGTTGATATTTTGAAAATATATATTATAACGAATCTAGCAAGATCCCACGCACTTGACTATACTTTTCATTATGTAAAATCACAAAGCACGGTCTAAGCGAAGCTAAAGGTATGAATAGTGCTAAAATAAAAACGTGTCAACTAAAAAATGGAGGTAGAACAGGCTCCACAAGTGTTGATGAAGCTACGAAAATGGGCCCACAAGTGTTGATGAAATTACGAAAATGTCATAATGATTGGACAGATTTGTTGATTTTTTAAAAAATAATTAAAATGAATTTAAGTAGTCAATTTTTTTGGCCAGAAAAAATAAATAAATAAAATCCGGTCAAAGGACCCTCGCCAAACCCAAATCCGATTAAAAGACTTTTTGTGCCACTTTTAAAGGACAGACATTAAAGGACCCTCGCCATTTTTACAACAAAAGACCGACATTAAACTACTACCTCCGTTAACCGTTATTTGCAACATATACTATAAATAGATTCTAACTATTATGTGCAACAAATGTTTTTTTTTTTCTTTTTAGGTAATCATTTCTCTCTATCTCTCTCCTCATCACATGCACCCAACTTTTTCTCTCTCCATTTTACTCTCACAAACAAATTTTGCCTAGGAGTCCGCAAACACCCCCTTTGTTGCAAATAATAGTTAACGGAGGAAGTATTAAAGGACAATTCTGGTAAATCTTCCTATACTTTAACATTTAGTGTTTTATATTGGATTATGCTAAATTTTCATGATTGTCTACTAAGAATCCAATAATTAATTGTATCATTGCATGGCTTTACAAAAATCTAATAAGTACTTACTACAAGTATATGAAAAGTGCAATGACATACTCTCATAATTTTCTTATTACAACATTTAATCATACATACAACAATAATTAACCCATTGCGCTATAATTTACATGATAAGAGATGTGTACAAAAGTTGATTCCAAGTATCAGGAAGACCAGCTACACACCAATGAGTACAATCCATACCCTTAAAACCATTATAAGAACTCGGGTGCCCGTCTTTCCTTAGTTGTGAGAGGGTTGTGATATCAAGTAGATAAACGGGTTTCGATATCGTACTTATAACTTGTTTAGCCACCTCTAATGCTGGTGGTAATACACCTGGGTAAGTTGATCCTTTCATAGGCATTGTCTCCTTTGAACAATCCATCACCCCAGTTGCATTCCATTCTTGTCCACTGATTTCAAGAAATTTTCATAATCAATTCATCAAGATCATAGAAATTTAAGTGACTTGATAGTTATAATATCATCACTTGTTACTACAATGATTGAGTTTGGGCCGTACCCATCAATAAGAATAATTGTTAAAGTATCTGCAAATCCAACAAGGTTCCATCCTCAATTAGTACGTGGATTTTCCATACTCTATAATTATTACCTATTTTTTTTCTTAGCTAAACTTATCTAAATTTAATTAGACATATTACGTAGTTAAGTTGTACATTAAGCATGCGCATCTCAATTTTTTTCTTCTAGAAGACTAGAATTAGACTTATCCTAAGTTCTAACTTCACAAGTTAACATATATAAGTTGGATTTAGCTTATTTAATTTTTCCGGACATAAATGAACATAAGATTAATCCAATAGGGTCTAACATGAGATCGGCAATCTACTTGAGTTTTACCTTTAATTTCACCCTACAAGTCAATAGCTATATATTAGAGTGGCAACACTCCAAGTATATATATGAAAGGTTGTTTTCTTACTAAAATCATGTCATATTCTTATATATATATGATGCATATGACTGAATAACGTGAATTATTGTCTCATATTCTTTTATTTTTAAAGTATAGAATAAAATGGCCGTTAGTTAATGTAGGCAAATGATGCATATAAGACAGAAGGCCAAACTTACTTGTAATGTGAAGGATTGGTTCCTTGGAAGAAAACTCTAGTCTTCATAGGATCAATATCGGAATCAACCCATTTTGCCCAAGTCATTAATGCTTTTCTATATGCATCCATGCGGTTCATATCCTTTGATGTCACCGTCCCATCCTCAATATAGTCCCATCTACAAAATTTATGCACCACAAAATTCCATTTAATTAGTTAATTTATAAATGATAAAATTCCGAACAATATATAAAAGTTTCACGTTAAAGTTATAATACGTTTAGAACTAATATTCATGTGCTAGTTTAAAATATATGCTCTATTGACATGACTATTAATTATAATTGGAGAAACTAGTAATAGTTTTTGTAGATTTATTGTAAGTACAAACGTACGGTTGCTTAGGCCCTGTCCGACTCCACCAAAGCCAAGTGTTGAAAATCAAAACATCCATATCCTTCCACATGTCGCCACCTTTAATTGAGTTGAGCTTCAAAACTCGACCTTTTTGCTCGTTGTCAATATCGACTAGGTATGAAGAAGGGTATAGCATTACTGATACATTATAATCCTACAATATAAGAGAGCAATCGTTATTAATGATAAGGTGGCTTTTATAATTGTTGAAGAAGTTGAGGAAGAACAATTAGATCGTTCAGATTAGGTACAGATTGAATCTAACAAATTCAAATCAAGTCATTTTTCGAATTCAAAATTGTTCACATGTTAAATTCAAGCTCGAGTTGAGTTTACTCATGTGTCTATCAGATCACTGTTTAAGTTGATAAATTCAAACTCAAGATTTTGAGTAGAGTTCAGACTTAGGATTGCACATTTATTTGCACATAAACAAGTAAAACAATTGTTGCCATGTACAACTTTTTGTTCAACCTCATCATAATAAACCAAAAATTTTGGCCAAGATCTAGTAGAATAAATGTATGTGTAGCCTTTTCCGTGTGAGAGTCAAATAATACTGCATGTGTTTCATAAGTTAGTTGCATACTAGGCTCAACACATTTGACACCTAAGGCTTTCAGTATTGGACAAAAGTCACAAAACAACCAAAGCCCAATGCAATTGACATTGATTTATTTGTCACTTTCTTAGTTTTATACCCGTGATAATATTCACATGTATAAATGTATAATCTTCTCTTTTTTTTTTTTTTTTTTTTTGGGTTAACTAAAAGTTTAGTTTGGAATACCTGAAATTAATCATTATACATGACATAACAAAGAATATGGCCACATTGCTATAGCTATTTTTACAATTATGTCCGTCTAATTATTGAGTATTTTTTTAAAAAAAATAAATAAAAAAAATAAAAAATAAAAAAATAATAAAAAAAAAATAAAAAAATCTATTAACTGTAGAGCCATGTTACCATCACACAATAACCTAATTGTTACTCTCCATTTGAGTAGAATCGGTTTTGTTCTACTTGTATAAGTAACATACTAACATCCTAATTTGTCATCAATTTTTTTGTAAAATCAATTTGAGAAAGTTTATCACTACCATAAAATGTGATTATGTTACAACATCCTCGCTTTGCCTCTTCCTCATGACACTTTTTTTTTTTTTTGGTGAAGATACTAAAATGACACTAATTGTACTAGTTTCAGTTTAATGAGATAATATCGGAATATCGTATAATATATTTTTGGGAATTATTGCAATACCCGTAATTATAAGTGAAGGGGACGAAGGTGGTGTCTCACCGTGGGCCATGGTTGTTTAATTTGAAAAAGAAAAAAATTTAACCTGCTCTTGTTAAGGTTAAGGGACTACTCTCCTTATTGCCGTATGATTTTGAGATAAAACCCCTTGTACTTGTAAAGTGGATAGTCCTGGACACTCATAACGATTGTGCCCAGATCCGTTTATCACAGTTTGATTTGTAAAAAAATACAATAGTGCATAAATGTTAAAAGTTTACCTCGAAAATCCAAGATTTGATTCCACCAACAGTTTGCTGTTGTTTGATATTGGAGTTAGGGACAGCAGCATGAAGTAGGCAAACTAATGATTGCCAAATGTTAAGACTAAGTGAATCCCCAACATACATTATCTTCTTTCCACTCATTCTCTTTAGGAAATCCACTCCATCAAACCTGCATTATTAATCTACCATCATTCAATTCACGTATACAAGAATGAAAGTTCAATTATTACTATAAATTGATATAATTTGACAATTAATAAATGGCTATAAATTGATCTTAAACCCATGATTTTTGTTCCATTTGATTTTTCGCAATTTTTAATGCATAAATCTTAGGAACAATGTCCTTAATTATGCATGCTTGAAATTTATAAAAGTTACAGAGTACTATTTTGAAAGTTCAAATAGACAAATTTAAAGATCTTATTTGAAGGTTTTTTTGTTAGTTTATCTGTCTTCTAATGAAATGTGCAGGGTCAATTGTGACCAATACGTAGTATACATATTAGAGAAACACAGAGATAATCCATAAATACTTTAATTTGCATTGGTTTCACAAACTCCGCCAGTGGGTTTCCCGCTGCCAGTCCCAAGCCTGGATAAAGGAGGAGGGTTACGGTAGGCCAGTGACAGCCAGTATAAAACTTCGTCACATCCCATGACATGAGCCAAACAGATATTTTCGTGGGGGCGTTCCCTACTCAGCGACGCGCTGCACTTCCTAGACCCGGGTGTAGTGATAAGTATGCAAGGGTTGCTAGGTCGTCGCCCAGAAGCGACGCGCCACATTGCCCGAGTGTGGTGTCAAATGAGCAAGGGCGTGCCATTGGGGCGTTCCCTACTGAGCGACGCGCTGCACTTCCCAGACCCGGGTGCAGTGATAAGTATGTAAGGGTTGCTAGGTCGTCGCCCAGAAGCGACGCGCCATATTGCCCAATTGTGGTGTCAAATAATCAAGGACTTGGAGTTGGGATCAGGAGGGAGCGTGGGAGAAAAGAATTTAGTTTGCGGATTGGTTCTTGGAATGTGGGGTCTCTTACGGGAAAATCAGCAGAATTGGTAGAAGTAATGAAAAGACGACGCGTGAACATCATGTGCCTCCAAGAGACAAGATGGACAGGAGAAGGAGCTCGAGGCTTGGTTTTGGGGTATAAGGTATGGTATGTTGGGCAAGAAACGAGCCACAGAACAAGGAATGGTGGAGCTAGGAACGGAGTTGGTGTGGTTCTCGATGAGAGGTTGGCAAAAGAGGTGATCGAGGTCTATCGGAAGAACGATAGGTTGATAAGGCTGAAGTTGCTATGTGGCAAGGAGATTGTGAATGTTATCAGTGCTTATGCTCCCCAAGTGGGTTTAGATGCAGAAGAGAAACGACAATTTTGGGAGGACCTAGACGAGGTGGTGCAGGGTGTCCACCACTCAGAGAAGTTATATATTGGAGGGGATCTAAATGGGCACGTTGGGGCGAGCCGAGATGGCTATGAGAGTGTCCATGGAGGCTTTGGGTATGGGCAGAGGGACGCCGGTGGTGAAGCTATTATGGATTTTGCCCAATCATATGATTTAATTTTGGCTAATACTTGGTTTAAGAAGAGGGATTCACACTTGATAACTTTTCGGAATGGAGCAAATGCAACTCAAATAGACTTCCTGCTCACAAGGAGCATAGATAGACAAAGTTGCATAAACTGTAAGGTTATCCCAGGGGAGAGTGTGGTCACCCAACACCGGCTATTGGTAATGACTATTCGTCTGAAAGAGAAGGCGAAGAAAAAAGTTAGACAAGAAGAACCAAGGATAAGATGGTGGACCCTAAGGGATGCAAAAGCTAAGGTTTTTACAGAAAAGGTAATTGAAGAAGCGGATTGGGATGGAGAGGTGGATCCGGACATGACCTGGTTACGAATGAAGAACTGTTTCCTAAGAGTGGCCAAAGAGGTCTTAGGGGAAGTAAGGGGAAGAACTTCGGTACAGAGAGATACTTCGTGGTGGAATGAAGAGGTGAAAGCAGTAATTAAGCAAAAAAGGGAATGCTATCAAGCCTTAGGAAAATGTAGGAGTGATGAAACCTTTGCAGCGTATAAGGAGGCTAAGAGTAAGGCAAAGGCAGCTGTTCGCCAAGCAAAAGAAAAGGCATATCAGGAGGTTTATGAAAAGCTTGATTCCAAGGAGGGAGAAAGGATCATTTATAAGATGGCAAAGAGAAGACAAGAGGCAAGGAAGGATATTGGCATGGTGAAGTGTGTCAAAGATAAGAACCAAATGGTCCTAGTGCAAGAGGAGGGCATCAAGGACAGGTGGAAGGGGTACTTCGATGAATTATTTAATGGAAGTAATGGAGTTGTGATAGGAGATACCTCTATGAGTGATGAAGAAATCAACATGGAGTATGTGCGAAGGATTAGGAGAGTAGAGGTGGAGATTGCACTGAGGAAGATGAAACCTAAGAAGGCGGTTGGCCCTGATGGGGTACCGATAGAGGTGTGGAGGTGTTTGGGTAAGATTGGTATTGATTGGTTAACAAACCTTTTCAACAAGATATGGACGGCTACAAGGATCCCACAAGATTGGAGGAAGAGCACCTTGGTCCCGGTTTATAAAAACAAAGGAGACGCTCAAGATTGTTCTAACTATCGAGGAATTAAGCTTATGAGCCATACTATGAAGTTGTGGGAAAGGGTGATTGAACAAAGGTTGAGGGCATGCACAAGCATTTCAGATAACCAATTTGGTTTTATGCCTGGGAGATCTACTATGGAGGCAATCCATTTGATAAGACAAATGATGGAGTTTTATAGGGTAAAGAAGAAAGATCTTCATATGGTCTTTATTGATTTAGAGAAGGCATATGACAAGGTGCCAAGAGAGATACTTTGGTGGGCAATGTTGAAGAAAGGTATCCCACGAAGGTATGTAGACCTAGTTAAGGATATGTATCGGGATGTGTCAACAAATGTGAGGACATGCGGAGGGTTGACAAAAGATTTCCCTATTACAATCGGATTGCATCAAGGGTCTGCATTAAGCCCTTTTCTTTTTGCAACGGTTCTAGACGAATTAACTAGACCAATTCAAGATGAGGTTCCATGGTGTATGCTGTTCGCAGATGATATCGTTTTGGTGGATGAGACTAAGGATGGGGTTAATGTCAAGTTGGAGCAATGGAGGCAAAGGTTGGAATCTAGAGGGTTTAAGCTAAGTCGGAGTAAGACTGAATATTTGGTATGTCGTTTTGGCACTCAGAGGGGGACAAGCAATGAAGTGGTGAGTTTGGATGGAAAGGATTTGACCATGAGTGAATGTTTTAAGTACCTAGGGTCGATCATCCAGAAGAATGGTGACATTGATCAAGACGTGACCCACAGGATTAAGTCAGGGTGGCTTAAATGGAGAGCGGCCACGGGAGTGCTATGCGACCGCAGCATTCCCTTAAAGTTGAAGGGAAAATTCTACAGGACTGCCATAAGACCAGTGTTGCTCTATGGTACAGAATGTTGGGCTTCTAAGAAAGAGCATATTAAAAAGATGGAGGTTACGGAAATGCGCATGTTAAGGTGGATGTGTGGAAACACTTTAAGAGATAGAATCAGAAATGAGGTTATTCGCAAGAAAGTAGGTGTGGCGGGCATTGTAGATAAATTAAGGGAAAATCGTCTGCGTTGGTTTGGACATGTAAGACGGAGACCCGAGGGTGCACCGGTGCGAAGAGTGGAAGAGTGGGACCATGGAGGGATTAAACGAGGAAGAGGGAGACCAAAGATGACTTGGTTGGAAGGAGTGAGGAAGGATATGAAGTGCATGGATTTACGTGAGGATGAAGTTTTGGATCGTAAGGGATGGAGGAGAAAGATTTATGTTGATGACTACACGGAATAATCAAATTTGGTTCATGTTAGCCGACCCCACTTTTGGGATTAAGGCTTTGATTGATTGATTGATTCCGTTAGTTACACAACTCGCATTGAAAACACTTTGTATTCTTTCTAGGATTAGATCTATGATCAATGATGTATAGCAACAACAAGTGAGATTGTGAATGGGAAAATTGAAGACACCCTAGAATTATGAGAAACAAAAAGTAAGAAGGGAATATTGTACTTACATTATCAAGCTAAGGGACAATACGCATGTATGTGGGGTGTATATTATATAAACTTTGTTCCCATTCTCTTAAACTGTCACTCCAATAGATTTATTTGATGTAAAGTAACAAACCCTTACATCAGTCATATTAGATATATTATCCAAAAATAAAAGCCAACAGATCTACCACACATCAAACTACTATCATCATTAGAATGAATTGTTTTTTTCATAACAGAAATACAAAAACAAAAACAAATTCATGTAATTATGTTACATATATTTAAATTAAATTTTCTAATGCCATAGGCATTTTGTCATAGCAACTCATTGTTACCTCATTATGATCCATTATTCCATTTGGTATTAAAATTATTGTATATTGAATATAGTTTTGTAAGGTATGTTTCGAATATAATTACATACAAAACTCCATTTTCATACGCGTATAATTCATTTCTAATTTTCATTACCGCTTAATATCATTTTTACAAAATTACAAGTCATTAATGGTAAAATAGTAGCAAAACTTATGAAAGCATACAACCTAAAATACATTTTTTTAAAAAATAAAATTAAATTAAAAAAAAAAAAAAAAAATCAAACAAACCTGGGAAGATCACACTGTTCTGGCTGCCACCGGAACTTGAGATAAAACTTATCCGGGCGGCCATACTTCTGGCAATCGAACTCCTTTCGAATGCTCGGACATTGTAAGGAATCATACATAGGATAAGAAGGATCCCAAACCCAATGACCTTGGAAAATATTGCAGTTTTTTAGCTCTACTTTTTTCTGCTTGTTAACTACATGATCTTGACGTCGATGGATCGATGTTTGTAACACGACATTGGCTGTTGCATTTAGGCTAATGAATGAAGATATTGCTAACAATGTAACAATCGAAAAATGCAGAGTATTGCTCTGTTTTTTAGTTACCATTTTTTAGAAAAATGAAAGGGTAGTAGAATAGTAGATAGTAATCTAGTAAAAAGAAAGTGAGAGGAATAAAAAAAAAGTGGTAGATTTAGCACACATGTGATGGTGGTGGCTAGCACTGTCAAAACGGTTTGACAGTTCGGTTTCGGTTCGGTTTGAAATCGGTTCGGTATTTAATCGGGTCGGTTTGGAATCGGTTTAATTGTCTCACGGGTCGGTTTTGGTTCGGTTTAAATAGTTATCGGTTCGATTCGGTTTCGGTTTATTATTAAGCGGTTTTAATTCGGTTCGGGTTGTAAACAGTCCGGGTAGTAAACGGTTCGGTGCAGACGGGTTGCGGTTTGTTAACGGTGCGGTGTAAACGGTTTTTATCCCGGTTCAAACAGTTTCGGGTTGGAAACGGTTTCGGGTTAGAAACAGTTCGGTTCTTTTTTGGTTCAGTTTATAACTGGTTCGGTTCTTTTTCGGTTCAGTTTTTAACTGGTTCGGTTCTTTTTCGGTTCAGTTTATAACTGGTTCGGTTCTTTGATTGTTTAACCACTTTAACGTTATTCATATCGGTTCCATTTCAAGTTTACTAAATTACGGTTCGGGTCGGTTTTCGGTTTCAAAAAATAAATTGTTTATCGAGTTGTTTGGATTCGGGCAGTTAAATGGTTTTGGTTTGAAATTTGATAGTACTTGCTAACCTTTTGTGTTCACAAGTTTTATATAAAGTTGCGAATCATTTCATATTTAGGCATCATATTATAAACAAATTCTCATTGATTTTATAAATACATATTATGTTCTATTTCAAGTTTAGTCATACTGATCTTACTAGTTTATTACGAAGTAGATTATAAGAGTTAGTGTATTAATGTATTATTGTTTTACAATTAGGTTATTATATGCTTCTTATTTAATCATTTTTATACTACGCATAGTATCATAATCATGATTTGATGAGTTCTTGTGAAATGGAAGTTTGCAATTTGGTAATTCGATACTTGACTAGTCAACAAGACTGATAATTATGACTCGTTTATCATTATATATTTTCTTGAAATTATGAAGATATTACAAAGTGCTTTGATTTGTATAATGAAAGAAAACACTAATGATTGATTAACAAGGTAATATTGATTAGTTCAATCGATCATATGTACACATTATTAACACATGGCATCTAACCATCTCATAGTTAAATATTCGTATCATCGTTATTCATATGTATTAGTACAAAGTTATAGACTCATTACTTCATTAGTGATCTTTTTAAATTTATCTATTTATACATTTCATTAATATAACGTTTTTATAATTTTTACGTGTATGAAAATAAAGATATACTAGTAGTCTAGTAGATGTTTTAATACGTGTCTTGGGCACTGATCCCGATCAAATGGGGCAAAAAAATACTAAAGAATTGAGGGAATAATATTTTTGTAGATGAATGTACAACACACAAACACACACGGATCACCACTCTCAACCATAGATTAAAAAATCAATGGTTAGATTCTTTCTCCTACAACACACATGGATCACCACTCTCAACCATAGATTAAAAAAATCAATGGTTAGATTCTTTCTCCTACAACACACACGGATCACCACTCTCAACCATAGATTAAAAAAATCAATGGTTAGATTCTTTCTCCCACAACACACACAAATCATTCTGAACCATAGATTAAAAATCAATGGTTAGATTTACATGAAACCCTTTCACTCTCACTCTCACTTTACCACTCACAGGCTCACGACGCCTCTCATTCTCACGGGCTCAGCGCCTCTCCGTCTCCCTCATTCACGGCGGACCTTGAAGCTGTCCTGATTCTGCTTCTCTCCCACTCTGCTCAGCACTCTCTGTCTCTCCCACTCTCTATCCTCCATTGAAGCAGCTTCTGAGGTAAGATCGTTTTTCATAATCTTAATCGAGAAGTATTTTATGTGAATTTTTTTTTAGCCTAATTTGATGCGTAATTGAGTCAAATTTGATTGTTATTGACTTGCATTATTTTTTGGGCCCTAATCGAGCCATTTTAATTAATTTGAATTCAGCCATTTTCAGCCATTTTAATTAATTTGATTTCAGCCATTTTCTAAATAAAAATAAAAAAATCCAAAAAAACTTACAAACAATTGGTTCAAGGAAATTACTATGAAAATGGATCTTTTCTCCTTGTAACATGGCTCAGGGATGGAAATGTATGAATTTGAATTAACAAAATTAAACAATTGACGTCCTTTAATCTTTTTTTTTTTATTTTAAATAGCTTTTTTTCCTCCTGCCTCCCTTCTGCTCACATATAGCTTTTCTTTTTCCTCAAGCCTAGGCGATGCTACATTGGGGTGAACGTCTGCTGATTGCTTATTGCTGTTCTGATGTCCGTTGACTGCTTTTCCATTATACTGACTGTTCTTCCATTATACTGACTGTTCTTTGCTGTTCTGAAGTATGCTGACTGCTGCTCTTCTATACTGCTCCTGATTGCTTCTGCTCTTCTATTCTGCTGCTCTCTGCTAGCTGCTGTTCTTCTATTCTGCTGCTCTCTGCTGCTGTTCAGCCATGTATGTTGTTCTGTCTGCTGTGTTCTGCCATCTCATCTTGTTTAATTTCATCTGTAATGTTCCTGTGGAAAAAAATTGCTAATGGACTTTGCTTGGTTTTGGGATTGTTATATTGAAGTGTTGTGTATTGAAGTGTTGTGTTGTTTCTTCTATTGCTTCAAATTACTTTTGCTGTTCTGATTTGCATTTTACTTCTTGTAATGGAGATACATGCAAATGGAGGAGGCAGCAGTTGTATATGTAATTTGAGAATAAAATTAGTTGAGTTGCAATCTGAATGTTCAGTAAACAATTTGTGCAAATTAGTCAATCTCCTGTTTTCTTTGTGTCCCAAGAAATGTGCGATGGTATATAGCAGCTAGCTTGATTTGCGTCCTTTATTGTCTTTGTGTAATATTCAGCTAGCTCGCAACTGATGAAGATTATTATTTCTGTTGATTGAAGAGTCTCAGGCCATATAGCATGATTTTAGGGTGTGTAATTGCTTCAACCCGAAATAGAAAGACCAAGAGGAAAGGTTGAAGCTTTCATTGATAACAAATGATTTTTTACAAGTTAGCAGCTTTAGGCTGCAAGTCTCCACACTCACTTTAGCTCACAACTCTTAAAACACAAACATCACCATTCTACTGCTATACTACTTCCTTTTTATAATCAATCAAACCTACTGTACATTCAGTTCCATGCTGTCACACACTCACACCTCTTAGTAATCTTTTAATTAGTTTTGTCTTCTTTTGCTTAAGGATAATCATATGTACACAAGTGTTGCTAATCAAGTAATCAGTGATTATCCTTAAGACCTTAATGAATGATTTGCCTTGCTATTTAAAAAAAAATATTCTAAAATTTCTAATATTTAATCCATTTAATTATATCCCTGTCAAAAAAAAAAAAAAAAAAAAAAAAAAAAAAAAAATTAAAAAAAAATAAAATCCATTTAATTATTTATAAAAAAGTTTGTAAACGGTTCGATTTAGAAGCGGTTTGGTTCATAAACGGTTCGGTTTATAACCAGTTCGGTTTACAATCAGTTCGATTTTTAAATGGTTCGGTGCAAACGGGTAGCAGTTTGCTAACGGTTCGGTGTAAGCGGTTTTTTTGCCAGTTTAAACGGTTTCGGGTTGGAATCGGTTTCGGGTTAGATACGGTTCGGTTATTTTTTGGTTCGGTTTTCTTTCAGTTCGGTTTATATTCGGTTCGGTTTGTTAACGGGTTCGGTTCTTATACGGTTTAACATTATTCGGGTCGATTCGGTTTCGGGTTTACTAAAATACGGTTCGGGTCGGTTTTCGGTTTCAAAAAAATCGGTTTTTAATCGGTTCGGTTCTCATTTGGGTCGGTCGGTTTCGGACAGTTAAACGGTTTCGGTTTGAAATTTGACAGCACTAGTGGTGGCACAAATGAGTATGATTGTATGAAGCTTGTATCTGTATAATACCTACCTAATGTGCAAAAAATTTAAAGTGAGTTTATTTTTGTACACTAATTTTTTTAGTATTTAATTGAAAGATGTCTCAAGTTCATTCCTTAACTTTTTCAAGAACATTGATTTAATTTAATATTGACATTCATTAAGAAACTATCAAACCATAATCAAATTCAGGTTTGAGAGAAGACTCCTAACCTCATGTTAAAAAAAAAAAAAAAATGCATCTAATAAATATTAGTAATGATTTTTTGTTCTAGCTACCAATTGTTCATTGAATAATATTTGTATACATCCGGTGTACAGTAATTTACTGTACATCGGGGGTCACTTTTTATCAAATTTAGGGTCACTTTTACAATTTTTTGGGTAACTTTTATCAATAAAGTATAAATACTTCGTATCATTTATTTATGTTAGGATAACATTTATCCATATTAGGGTGACAAGATATGTTAAATGTCATATGTTCAAACATTAACCTTATTTCCATAATAGAACTACTAGCAAGTGCTAATAAGTAATTTTTAAGTTCTTGAGACATAACCTTAGGACTATGTTACACAAGGTTTTATTTTCTTGAACAAGATATATATGGAGTAATTAGTTAGGTTTCTTATACAATCTATATACAATACTAAAGTGGAGTTCTTTTTGGAGGGAATTTTCCCTCCTAATTTTTTTTAGTTTATATTTCCCAAAAACATTCATAGCAACATTCTAAAAAACCATATTGTACAAGCTAAGTAATTTAAACAATATATATGATTGATTTACAATTTATATAATCAAGTATTAATATTAAAATTCGAGCATAGTTGGGCACTAACTAAGTAAATTACTATTCAATTAACAAAATAATTGATCAAAAAAATCAGTTTAAATTAATTAAAAAAGTTCATAGTATGATTAGTATCTATATGAAAAAGTAGTTGATTTTGATCAAGTAGTTCAATTTAGAATAAACAACAACAATTCTATTATTTTATTAGTAAAATGTGTTTGAAGCAATTAAAAAGACTTTAGATTATCAACTAAATGTCAAGCATTAATAAATAAAGTTTTAATACGTTGGTATCTATTTCTTTTCTCATTTCATCCTAAACAAAAGGAAGTGACAAAAAATAAACTTCACATCCTAAAATAATTATTGTTTAATTCAATATTTTGATCATTTTAAATTTGTATCATTGCGTACTTTCCAAATATGTAATTTTCACAAGTTTTTTTTTCATACACAATTACAATTATCAGAAATATTTGCGTGGACCTGGTCCACAATAATATTATTGTGGACCCGAGGTTTATACACACGCAACTGACATTATATTGAACATAGTGACCCTTGTTTTTAACATAGTAACCTTATTTTTAACATAGTAACCTTTATTAAAAGTTGTATAACATTTAATGCTATTGTGAACTTGAAGTACGACGTTATGACCCTAATTTTAACATAGTGACCTTTATTATTTATATTGACCTTATAATATTTCATTAAAAAAATTAACTTCTTATACCCTATATATTACCAAAATGACTTTTATTTTCAACATAGTGACCTTCATTTTATTATAGTGACTTTTTTTTTAATTAATAAAATAACCATAGTTTCTCTAATGTTAGTGGTCCACAATAAATTAGTGTGAACCAGGTCCATTTAAGAATTAATCTACAACTATTTAGCAATGAGTAAACAAAAGTTAAAAGTCATAACCTAATCTGATACAAATATTTTTGGTTTAATGTGATTTAGTTTGATTTTAACTAAAAAAAGGTGAAATTATAATTTTCTGAAATAGGTTGAAGAGAATAAACCCATATAATAATTAATTACCTCCTTTAATTTTTATACTCTCAATATTATGTTTATATATAGGACATCATCATTAATAGAATGTTACAAGAATTGAGAGTTAAGCATAGCATTTCCAAGGTAATTAAGCCAATAATTAACAAATTAGCTTGTCATGCCGCATAAAATTTCAAGCTATTATAACTTCTTTATAGCTAATTCGTGCCTCAATGGTAATGTATGAATCTTAACAAGTTGTGAATCAAATTTTGCTTAGTTGAAAAAAAAAAGTGTAGATTGTAATGTGTAGACAATAGTTCACTTTTTGTGAAATACTTTTCAATAATGTTGCTAATAAGTAAAAAAAAAAAAAATAAATAAATAAAACTCTCTAAATATAATCAATTATGATACGCACATCATGCACGTTAGCCACTGGTTGTTCTAAATTTAATCGAAAAAATGCAATGGATCAATTAAGAACAAAAAAGCTTACTAATTAATTAAAGTTGGATTAAAAGATCCCAAGAAGGATTTTGTTTTATAAGTACGTGCTATGAAGTCTGAATTTTCACATGCAACTCGTGATTAACAGCGTTCAAGTAATAGTTTGGCGGTGTGAAGGTTTGTCATGAGCTACAATTTGTGCTTTTTCATTATTGGTTTATTTTCATTCACATGACCTACATTAGCCTAGTATATATGTAATCCTAGACATCGACTGAGAGGATGCCCCACTTTTTCATAGTGAGAAACAAAATTTGTTTCTCATATGACATTTTCGTAAATAAACCAACAACTTTATTCAATTGTGGAACCCACAATAATGAAAAAGTTGTTAATTTATTCACGAAAATATTTCTGTGAGAAACAAATTTCGTTTCTCAATATGAGAAATAGGGAATTTCTCATTGATTTATTTATGATACTCGTACGATGTTACTAGATTTATATACACACCATAACTCGAAACTGCAATATGTGATTAAAAATTTTCAAGAAAAACAAATTAAACCTATGTATAATCAAACATTAAAATTTACATTTTTTTTTTCAATTATTTGTTTCACTTTAACTAAGTAACTAGGCACATTTGTCCACCACAAATTTGACCATTACATTACTCAAGTTGAAATTAAGAAATTTTACATTAATAAAGAAATTGTTATTATTATTTCACATAATGATATCTGATTTATGTCAGAGTAAAAATATATGGTTAACATTATAGATGTAAAGAAAGCGACAAAAGTCCTAGTGGAACAAATAAAAAAAAATCCAGATTGAGGTTGAGGAGTATGTAGAATATAGAGGTTTGGTAAGCGCAATTTTTGTGTTCATGTTAGGATTAAAGCCTTAAAAATTGTGCAAAAACTTTTAAATTTTTATTTGTCATGCATCAAAATTTGAAGTTCATTATTCATGTACATCAACATCTTACTAATAATCAATTAATCAACATTACATGATAAGACTTGTATAGAGAAGTTGATTCCAAGTATCAGGAAGACCGGCTATGCACCAATGATTGCAATCCATTCCATGGAAACCATTATAAGGACCCGGATGCCCATCCTTTCTTAATTGTGAGAGAAGTGTGATATCAAGTAGATAAACGGGTTTCGATATGGTGCTTAGTACTTGCTTCACCACGTCTAGTGCGGGTGGTGCTCTAGCCGGGTACGTGGATCCTTTCACGGGTCTTATCTCTTTGGAGCAATCCTTAGCTCTTGTTGCATTCCATTCCTTCCCGCTGATTTCATCAACATTGCAAAGAAATAATTAGCATATTATAAATGACTCGAATTTAATAAAATGTAGAGACGAAGAGAGTAATTTATATTTGAACAAGGGAGTAATCATATTACTATAAAAAAAAAATTAAAAATGCTTACTCGTAATGGAGAGGATTGGTTCCTTGGAAGAAAACTTTTGTCTTTTTGGGATCAATTTCGGAATCAACCCATTTCGCCCATGTCTGTAATGCTTTTTTAAATGCGAATGTACGGTCCATATCCTTTTGTATTACTGATCCATCTTGAATATAATCCCACCTACAAATTTTGATCATCAAAAAAATCTATTAATACTGAAACACACAATTACTTACACCCACTCGAATGTGTACACCTAGCCTAGTGATTTTGTATAGACGTGTGACATAACTGCTATCCAGATGGTATCATGTATAGTTAAGCTCAAACTTGAAAATAAATACTTCAATATATATTTCAATATTCGACTATTAATTAGTAAAAATACATAGGTATATAGTACGTACGATTGTTTCGCGCCCCTTATATTCCACCAAAGCCAGGTATTGAAAACCAAAACATCCATCTCCTTCCAAATTTTGCCATTCTTAATCGAATTAAGCTTCATAACTTGTCCTTGTTGCTCTTTCTCTATGTCAACCAAGTATAAAGAAGAATACATTGTCACAGTGACATTATAATCCTGCAAATTAAATGAGGTAGAAAAAAAATTATAATAAAAATATGGCAAGGTGACTTTTGGGTTACAATTTATTATCGTTTAGATCGAGTTACAATGCTTAATACTAATCATTGCATAGCAATATAGTATTAATTAAGACAATGTAAGATGAATTCATGTATACTTTCATGTCAATCAAATGATATATGAACAAAAATATAGAGAACTTTGAAGCCAAGTAAGCAATGCATTTGCATGTGCATGTTTAAGAATATGTTGCAATACATAAGACACCAAACGGTTTCAATCATGGACAAGACAACTTTAGTACAAAGCAACTTGATATTAATTAACATAACACAATATTCTTATAAAGATCAAGTCATTGTTTTTTTCTCTTATATTCATGAAGATTCACACCACAATCACAAGTAACCCTTTTAAAGCTAAGGGTGATAAAATATTCAATACGAAATCCAATTTGTCTGTTGTCTTGAAATTATAGCAATCTTATTATTTTATCTATTGTCTTGATATTACAACAATTTGAATAACTATGATATCATGTTTAGATGATACGAAGTAATATATAAAAGACCGGCTTAATATCATTGTACGTTTAACTATATAATTAGATCTACCTGTACTTCATTTCCATCAATATATATTCTCTTCGTGTTTTAATAAGTGTTACATTTTGACCAAATACGCATGCTGAGACACGACTTTGACCATTAATTTATCTAATCATATGTTAATAAAATCATAGGAAATTTGATATTATGAAAGTATACATTATAACGAATTAAAATATGTATTATACACTAACATATGTCTTTTATACTTGTGTATTAGTACATTAATCAAGTCAAAGTCATTATGTGAATAGCGAAAAAAGTCAAACTGTAACACTTATTAAACACACGGATGGAGTAACCATATTTGCATTTATTTTGTAATTTAAATATGAAATTATAGGAGAATATTCTTTCATACAAGTATACAAAAAGAAATTATAACAAAAACAAAATTAAAACAATCGTCATTTAGATATATTAAACTATATATTAGGAATGGCAAATTGTTTGATTGACAAAAGTCAAAACTATGAAATTATATTATTCAATCACACATTAAAACGTATTTTACGTCCGGATTTGAAGAACGTAACAGCAATATAAAATTACATGCGTATATAATTCATCGTCGGTCCAGCGCAATAGCGCATAGAATTGCATCCAATTCTACGTGGCATATATAAATTATGTGTTTGCCATGCATTATACAAATTGAAGAGATCGGAAACTTGAGATTGTGAATAAATGGTTTAATTTATATGGTAAACTATTTTACATTTTTTTATGATGCTTATATATTCGAACAAGTAATAAACAAGTTAATTTGACATTTGTCATGTGTAGATGATAATCATTGGATTAATATGATTAACAAATATGTTACGTTTGGGTGAAATTTAATCAACCAAGACTATAATGTTACTTATTAATTAGGTTATCATGAGTTCATGACCATAAGTGAAATCATTAGTTAATTAAACTTTTTTAGTTTTTTTTTTTTTTTTTTTTTTTAATGAAACTAAGATAATTTGGGGATGTAGATATTGTAATGTCTGCTAAATTTAATTTTAGGACTAGGGTAAGTTTTTTATTTGTTCTCAATTAATAGTTATGATTTTTTAAGGTTAATATTACGAGTTTGGCTTATATGATTAATCAATAGTTGTCTCGATAATAAAATCACATATGATAATGTCATTGTGATGTATGTCAGCATGGTTTAACACATTTATTTGTGCCCTATGCTCAAAAACATACTTTTATTTTATAAAAGTGAGGCAACCTAATGCAAAATTTCCTATTGCTCTTACAATATGTTTATAACATTTATAACAACGAGCTTTGAAAAAAAGCACGATGAGAGGTACAAAGAAAAATCAATTAGTGAAAGATTGCTCAAACCTAAACATTAATGGGATGAATTGTATGGGTCGGGTGATATATAGTACAAATCAAGTGGATGGTACTCGTACATGAGTATCACTTATTGATCCAGTAGTCCATCACTCACTTCATTATATTTCCTATTTTGCCTGTATATATGTAAATCCAATGATTGGATTTATTTGTGTAAATTATTTGATGATCGTTAATTAATTGCATTTTTTTTCTTATAAGTGAAAATTTACCTGGTAAAACCATGATTTCATGCCACCAGTTGATGGATGTGTGATTTTGGAGTTTGGAACAGCTGCATGAAGCAGGCAAATTAAGGACTGATAAAAATTAAGACTTAGTGAATCTCCAATAAACATTATCTTCTTTCCTCTCATCCTCCTTAGAAAATCCACCCCATCAAACCTGCAAATTAAGTTTATCATACAAAATTAAATTACAATTGTATATAAATCTATCATGTCGAAAAAAAAAAAGTCTATAAACTTATAGATGCACTTTTCATAATTAATAATTAGCTTAGTGAATTTGTATAATGTTTTTTTTTAACCATAATTATTATGTTACATATGTTACATAAATATATCATAAACCTATTGAAAAAATATATTGTACGTATAATAACATAGCACCTAAAACACTAAATATGAACAAAAACACTAGTATTATTCTTAGCTAATCACAAACCTTGGAATATCACAATCATCTGGCTGCCACCGGTAGTTGAGATAATTTGTATTAGGGCGACCGTACTTGAGGCAGTCGAATTCCTTGCGAATGTCCGGGCATTTCGAGGAATCATACATAGGATATGAAGCGTCCCGTACCCAGTGACCTTTGAAGATATTGCATTGGTTTAGTTGATGACGCTTTCGTTGTTCAGGAAGATGGTTTGCTTGACTTAAGCTAACTAAGCATGAAGATATGGCTAAGGTTAGAACAATAAAGAGGTGCAAAATATTATTGCTTAGTTTTTCATTGCCCATTTTTAGAGAGAGCATATATGCATGTGATGGTTATTGTATATTTGTGTGCATGTATAGCTTATAACATGCATACTTATATATATATATATACCACCTTAGAAAAGAGCTAATTAACATGTTCATCAATAATTTATCATGCACAACTTGTAAGTTAATTAATTTATTATCAAGGAGGTTTGAAGTTTCCTTTAGTTTATTTTTAAATTGTCGATTATTATTTGATATAGATTATTCAAATGTCAAATGTGCAGATAGTTACTTCCCTAGAAACATAGTATACATATGTTTTTATTATTATGATTTTCTTTCAATTCAGAATCTGAGTATGAGTAAAATGAGCGACCACACAAGGCCTCTAGCTAAAAACAGGAGCAAAAATTTGATATTTTATTATCATTATCTACAAAGAAGAAAAAATAAGGATCAATAATGGTTTAATTATTAGGATTTGTGATGTTCATTTAATCCTCATATTCCAATTCTAATCTTCATTTTATCATAAAATAATTAATTTATTAAAGTTTTGTTATTAATAAAATCATGTCTATCACCAAAATAAAATTGAATTAAGGGTCCAATATAGTAGCACAGGGTAACCACATCATTATTGGCAATTTTAGCTACCTCTGTATTCATTTTTAGGGTGTTGTGTTCAATAATTCACATGAGAGAACTTAATTAAACTTTTTTTTTCTTTTCTTTTTTTTTTTTTATTTTTTTTGACGAGAAGAACAAGGATTTCGTTAATGAAAGATAGCCAAACGGCACTTACAAACAATTCCTAGGAGATCTAAAATACTAACACAAGTACAAATTACCTTAGAACTAGTTACATCGCATATTAGATCAACGATAGCCTTGATAAAAAAAAAAAAAAAAAAAAAAAAAAAAAAAAAAAAAAAAACTTCATCCAAAGCAATACAATTTGTGAGTTGGCACTAATTCGGCTTGAGATCCATGGATGAGTAGTTGCTTGGGTGAAATAACGCATATGGCCTTCTAGCTAGATACTTTGGAGACGATGAAACCCTATATCTTCAAACTTTAGCACACGAACAAACAAAGAAAAATAACCCTAATTGAATAAACACCATCATAAAGATGGGATCCATTTATTGAAAGCAATTAGAAGTTTTTTAGGGCTTACCACCGGTAAAAAAAAAACACCGATGGAAGCCCCTCCAAAAATTTACAATTGAGATCAAAGAAAAGAGATGAAAGAGAAAGAGAGAAAAGGAAAAGAGTGAAGGAAAAAAAATCTAGCAATGGAGGCTAGAAAAACCCTCCCAAGGAAAAACCCTAAAGGGAACCCAAAAAACCCTCCTAAGAAACAAACCGAAGAACTTAATTAAACTTGTATAAACTTATTAGATCTTATTATCTTATTTAGTTGTAATTTGAATAGAATAACATTTATCAGAACTTATTTTCATAAACTAAACTTAGGCCCCGTTCACTTCACCTTATTTTTGCTGAACTGAAATTATTTTTACTGAACAAAAAAATTATATTTGCTGAACTTAAATTATTTATACTGAATAGAAAAATTATTTTACTGAACTAAAATTATTTTTGCTGAACTGAAATCATTTTTACTGATTTTCTGTTATAATTCTTATTATACTGAACTGAAATTATTTTTACTGAATTGAAATTAATTTTACAAAACTGAACTTATTTTTACAGAACTGAAATTATTTTTATTTGATATTATTTTTTTAAGGTGAAGTGAACATGGCCTAAAATTTAGGTGAAAAGAACAAGTCTTAGAGTAACTTAAATTATGTAGTTATATATTAATATTAATCCTTACATATATAAAACACAATAAATTTGTACTATGGAATAACTTAATTTTTATTAAAGTTAATCTCATAATAAATGATAATGAAATTAAATATAAATTACAAGTACTATATTGAACTATGCATGAGAAAATGAAAGAGATGACATTAATAAAACAAAAGTATTGAGATTATATAAGATTATTGAGATTATAGAGATTGTATAATTCTATAACTTAAAATAACAATAATAATAATAATAATAATAATAATAATAATAATAATAATAATAATAATATTGTTGAGATTATATAATCCTAGATCTATGAATTAAGTTTTAGCTTAAAAAAAGTATTGCAATATTTAAGTTAATTTTAACTTAGATCAAGTATTGCAATATAATTAAAATAATTTCTTTTTGTTAATCTCGTCTCTTTCATTTGCTCATATATAAAACTTACTAGTACATAAGATGTATCATTTTATTTTAGTAGTTATAAAAGTTGAACTTAATGAACAAAGTGAGTGTATTCAATATATTAAAATATTGTTAATACTATCTTTTTTTTTTTTTTTTTTTTTTTTTTTTTTTTTTTGACTAACAATACTATCTAAGTTAACACTTAATTATTACTTCGTATAATTTTGTATTAATCTTTATTTCATAATTTAATTTATTTCATTTTTTATGAAAGAATAACTTAGTTTATTTCTCCATGGTCTTAAGACACTTAACTAATAAAATCGATAATATATAGTTGACTATAACTTCTATTATTTCATATTATTTCCCAATCATCGAAACAAAGCCAACCGTAGTTGATGAATATAGTTTCTTACAGTAAACTAAAAAAAATTAATGAAGCTAAATAGCATTTGAATGCACGATTTTGTTTGAAATGCAAAAGTCACAAAGTATTATCTTGTCCGAATGTAATCACATGCAACACATGATTAACAGCTACTAATAATAATATAAAGCTACATCATTGGGGCGTTTATTGTAATTTTTTTTTTTTTTTTTTTTTTTTTTTTTTTTTTTTTTTTTTTTTTTTTTTTTTTTGTCAATGTACTCATATACTCATGTAATCATGTTCCTTTTTTCACATAGTTTTACTTACGCCCTTTTTTTTTTCTTCTTATTTTAAAAACCTATTTAGACCTTGAACTTGTTCTCTTCAACTTATTTCGGATACTTATAACTTATTCCTTAATAAATTCATATCAGACCAGGCCTAATCAGAAAAATTCAGATCAGACCATATCAGAACTTTTAATTATCAATCACTTATCGTTAAATATCGTTGATTGCGTATTAAAATTAATAATAAATATTACATATTTGAAAAGTTCATAATAAGACGAATCTAACAAGATCCATTTTGATAATTTTTTTCTTTATAGATTAGTATTAAAATGCGGTCAAGTTTAGTCAAATTGTTAAGTCTTATCAGAACAGACTAGATAATGAAAAATTCAGATTAGACCTTAAAAAAATCAGACCAGGTCTACTTGTTTTTGGTGAAGAGAACAAGTCTTTAGTTCACGTAATTTTTACTTATATCAGAAAAATAAATTCAGATCAGATTAGATTTAAAAAATAAGTTCAAATCAGATCAGAAAAAATAATTCAAATCGGATCATCGTTTTATATGCAGTTTTTTACCGCTAAATATCTTTAATTTCATAATGATTTTTTTTTTAAAAAAAATAACATATTAATAAATACGCATTATTATGAATCTAACAAGATCCCACTTGATATATGTGTTCCGTATAGATTATCGTATATATATTTAAGGTCAAAGTTTGGTCAAATCTGACATTCTGATCAGATCAGATCAACAAAAATAAGGTGAACCAAACAAGCCCTAAATCCTAGATGAATGGTATAATATCTTTTTTTGTGGCTAATTTTTGCTGACAAAACGTAAGGAAACTCAAATGCCCAAGAAAATTTTACATGGGAAACTTCTTGTGCCCAAGTATGACAAAGAAAAACCACCAATACTAGGGTCTATTTTGTTCATCTTATTTTCACTTATTTCAGGTGTAATAAGTTCAGATAAGTTCATATCAAGTTTAATAAGTTCTGATAAGGGCTATCCAAGAATAAACTACAACTAAAATTTTATTCAGTTCATATACATTCTAGTAAATTCAAATTAATAAAAATCAGGTGAATAGATTACACCCTGAGATGTTTAATTTAACTCCATAATATAATAGGGTAACTACCTTAGTGTGTTTTGTTGTGTAGTGTTTTTTTGTTTTGTCCTTTTTTATTCTCTGTTTGGCTTTGTTCCTCTCTTGAATCAAAAAAAAAAAAAAAAAAAAAAAAGGTAACTACCTATTAGGCCCTGTTTGGTTAGGCTGAAAACCATTTCCAGGAAAACTATTTTCCTCATTTTACGTTGTTTGGTTTGGGCCGGATAGAAAAAGGAAAATTTGGGCTGAAAAACTATTTTCCTTGTACAAGAAAACGTTTTCCCCCAAATTAGAAGGGAAGCCGTGTTTTCAGATTTTCACCCTCCCAAATAAAATTACTCTCCAATTAAAAAAACTCCCTCGAAAGATAGGGCAAAACTCTCTCGAAAGAAAGACTTAACTTCCGTTTCGAACGCCGCTCTCCGTCACGAACGTGATCACTCCGGCACTATGGCCGATGATCTGGCTGAAAAATATTCTTCTGTTAGACTGAATGAGGAGGATGGTGACCTTATTGATCTTGGAGAAATTGAATGCTCAGAAACAAATGCAAATATTGAATTGTTGTTGGTGGGTCGCTTGTGCACTAGCCGGCCATACAATGTTGAAGCTTTCAAAAGAACGATGCTTAAGGTATGGAATCTCTCGAATAATCTGATAATTAGGGTTATTAGCCCTAATCGCTATGCTTTTCAATTCTTTCACTGGAAGGATAAAGAAAAGATATTGAAGGGTAGGCCTTGGTGTTGGGAGAATCACTTGCTTATTTTGAACGAAGTTGAGGGGAATGAACAACCTGATAGAGTGAAACTCATGTCTTCTCCCTTTTGGGTTAGGGTCCACAATTTACCTTTCAACTGTCGTACTGATGCTTATGTTAAGGCGGTGACAAAGAACTTAGGTGATTTCATGGAGATAGAGGAGGATATGTTGGGACTTGATCGATATCGACGTATTCGAATTACGGTGGATATAGAGAAACCTTTGAGAAGATATCAATGGATGAAGGATAGGAAGGGGAATGAAGTAAAGGTGGAATTTAAGTATGAACGCCTCCCGTATTTTTGCTTTGCTTGTGGTACGATAGGTCACTCGGAAAAAGATTGTGTGATAGTGTCCGAAGAGGAAAGAATGTTGAAACTAGGTTGGGGATTATATCTTCGTGCATCACCTAGGAAGGGGGTCATGAGAAAGGTTGAAGAGGAGAGTCAGATTACTTCTAGTAGGCGCCAACTGTTTATTACAAGAGATAATGACCCTGCTCTAATTAGGCCAAAAGAAAATATAAGCAAAGTTAAAGATGGGGCTTTAGCTTTATGTTGTACAAATTCTCACAACATGGAGAAGATGTCTGATGGGGATTCGCATGCTATTGGGAATAAAAATGATGATAATGCAATGAGTAGTGTGAGTGGAGGGGAAAAGGAGGTGGGGAAGGACTCTGAAGTTGAGGGGCAGGGGAATTATGGGAATACAAGTGACAATGCTCCTTTTGTTTTTAATAGTGGCTCCCACTCGTTGAATAATGTGAAAGATAGAAAGATTAAAAGAGTGGTTCGGTCAGGTGGGAAAAATGTAGTGAGCATGGAGACAGATGAGTTGGTGATTAATCACAACACTGGAAAACGCAAAGCTGTTGATGACAATGTGGGTGTGTTCCTTGATCTAGGTGAAGCAGCACAGAAGAAAATGAAGGGGATGTCCTATGATGGAGTTTTACTCAAGGGTAATGAAGTAGCGCGCGGAGGTTGGCTTAAACCAACCCCGCGAAGAGTCATGAAAACACTAAGCTGGAACTGCAATGGGCTTGGCAACCCATTGACAGTTAAAACTCTTCGAGACCGGTGTTGGAGAGAGAGGCCAAATTTCGTTTTCGTCATGGAAACAAAGATTGATGATCGTCGTCTTGAGGTGATTAGAAATAGCTGTGGTTTTACTAATGGTATTTGCTTGAGTAGTGTAGGGAACTCGGGGGGTATGGGGCTTTGGTGGAGAGATGTGAAGGTGAGTATATGTTCGTTTTCTACTCATCATATTGCAGCCAATGTATGTGATGAGAGGGGGGTGCCAAAGTGGAAAGCAATTGGGGTGTATGGTTGGCCCGAGGCTACTAATAAATTTCGTACGTGGGACCTTATGAGGAGTCTTTATGAGGGTTGTGCTGTACCGATGCTCTTCTTTGGTGATTTTAATGAAATTTTAGGAATGCATGAAAAGGGTGGAGGGGCGGTGAGAGGAGAAAGGCAGATGGATGGTTTTCGCCAAGCATTAGATGATTGTGGTCTTCGGGATTTGGGGTTCAAAGGAAACATTTTCACATGGGAGCGTGGTAATTCAATTGAGACATTTGTACAGGAACGTTTGGACAGATTTGTGGCCTCTGATGGGTGGTGTACCTTTTTTCCTTATGCCGAGGTAATTCATTTCCCAATTGTTAGTTGTTCTGATCATGCTACAATTTTATTAAAATTTGGGGAAAGGAATGAGAGGGATAGGAGGCGTAAACTATACAGATTTGAGTCTCTTTGGCTCTCTAATGATGATTGTGGGAGGGTGGTGTCGGATGCTTGGCATGGTGGGGCTAGTGAGCAGATGCATTGTAGGATAGCAAGGGTTGCTGGGGAGTTGTCCACTTGGGCAGCAGCTACTTTTGGAGATTTGAAAAAGAAATCAAAAAATGCAGAGAGGAAGTTAAAGGAGTTACAAGGAGGGAGGATGGATGGTCAAAGGCTGGAGCAATGTATAAAGATTAAAAATGAAATTGATGAGCTCCGTAGGCGTGAGGAATCTTATTGGTATGCACGGGCTAGAAGCAATGAGCTGCGAGACGGGGACAAAAATACGAAGTACTTCCATCACAAGGCAAGCCAACGTCGAGATCGAAATTTTATTTCCGGCTTATATAATGAGCAAGGGGTTTGGCAGACTGCAGAAGAGGAGTTGGATGGGATTATTTCAGATTATTTTGGTAGTCTCTTTGCTACGGACGGCCCGGGAAATTTAGAGGATGCGGTGTTGGGAATTGAACCACTCGTTACTGAGGAAATGAGATCTTTGCTGGAGAAGGAACCTACAGGGAAGGAAATTAGGGATGCATTGTTTCAAATGCACCCTAATAAGGCTCCGGGGCCGGATGGTATGCATGCTCTTTTTTTCCAGAAATTTTGGGGTACAATTGGGAATGATGTGATTGGGTTTGTGCAGAATTGGTGGCGTGGTAATATGGATTTAAAGGAGGTGAATCAAACCTGCATTGTTTTGATCCCGAAATGCAATGATCCGAAGTATATGGCCGAGTTTAGACCTATCAGTTTATGCAATGTGCTGTATAAAATAATATCAAAAACTATGGAAAACAAAATGAAATTTATGCTTGGTTCGGTTATCTCCCAAAATCAGAGTGCGTTTGTCCCTAAACGTTTAATTACTGATAATGCACTAATTGCCTTTGAAATATTCCACGCGATGAAGAGAAAAGGAGAGGGAAAAGAGGGGTCGGTGGCGCTCAAGCTTGATATGAGTAAGGCCTATGATAGAGTCGAGTGGAGTTTTTTGGGAAGAGTGATGCAAAAAATGGGTTTCCCGCAGTCTTGGATTGATCGTATTATGAAGTGTTTGTCGAGTGTTTCTTTCTCTTTCAAGTATAATGGTGGGATTTCTGGTTCTTTGATTCCGACTCGTGGGCTTCGACAAGGTGATCCTATATCTCCATATTTATTTTTGATTTGTGCCGATGCTTTTTCCACGTTATTATCAAAAGCGGCTAATGATAAAATAATTCATGGGGCTCGAATTTGTAGAGGTGCTCCGCGAATTTCTCATTTATTCTTCGCGGATGATAGTATTTTATTTGCAAAAGCTACTCTGCAGGAATGCTCTAAAATTGCTGAAATTATCAGTACGTATGAAAGGGCTTCCGGGCAAAAAATTAATCTTAGTAAGATAGAGGTCGCTTTTAGCAAATGTGTTACGGTGGAGAGGAGAAAGGAAATTATTGATACTCTTGGAGTTCGAGAAGTTGATAAACATGAGAAATACCTTGGCTTGCCTACTATCATCGGAAAATCAAAGAAAGCTATTTTTGGGATTTTGAAAGAAAGAATGTGGAAAAAATTGCAGGGGTGGAAAGAGAAATTACTCTCGAGACCGGGGAAGGAGGTGTTAATAAAAGCGGTCGCTCAAGCAATTCCTACGTATATGATGAGCATATTTAGGATTCCCGAGGGCCTAATTGACGAAATGCATGCCCTGTTAGCAAAGTTTTGGTGGGGTTCTAATGGTACAACAAGGAAAATGCACTGGCAAAAATGGGAGTATCTTTGTCTTCCAAAGTCGATGGGAGGGATGGGTTTTCGGGATCTTCGTGTGTTTAATCAAGCATTGCTGGCCAAGCAAGGATGGCGCCTATGCAACAATCCGAACTCACTTCTTCACAGTGTTCTTAAAGCACGTTATTTTAAGAATTCTGATTTTTTAAATGCAGCAAGAGGTCATGACCCGAGCTATAGCTGGAGAAGCATTTGGGGCTCTAAAGCTCTTCTCTTAGAAGGTTTAAAGTGGAGAGTTGGAAATGGGACTTCAATTCGTGTATGGGATGATGCTTGGCTTCATGGGAATGGGTCACATTTTATTCCAACTCCTAGGGCTGATAGCAATCTTGATCTTAGAGTTTGTGAGCTAATTGATTATGAGAAGGGTGGCTGGTGTATGGAGACTTTGGATTCTGTTTTTTCGGAGAGTGATAAACAAGCTGTTATGCAGGTTCCTTTGTCTAATTCTTTCCCCCCTGACTGTCATTATTGGTGGCCTACTTCGAGTGGTAGGTACACTGTTAGAAGTGGTTATTGGCTGGGAAGACTTGGGTACATAAGATCGTTGGAGCTGCTGCAGGGGTTGAACACTGATGAAGTTTGGAATATGGTGTGGAATTTGGATGGGCCGCCTAAGCTCAAGCATTTCATTTGGAGGGCGTGTAAGGGGCAGATGGCAGTCTCAGATGTGCTCTTCCAACGCCACATAAGGGCTAATAGGAGCTGTCAAATTTGTGGAGAAACTGAGGAAACGATTTTACACTCAATCTTCGAGTGTAAATATGCGACTGTTATTTGGAGATGCAGTGAGTTTAAAGAGGTGATTGAAGCTGGTCCGAACACATCTTTTGCTGAGAAATTTTGCTGGGTAGCAAGGACTGTTAGCAAGGAGGAGTTGCGAATTTTTGCGTCACTAACTTGGGCTGCGTGGCACTGCCGCAATTCCCACATTTTTAATGGTGGGTCGTCTGTCAATGCCATTGATATGGCTGTGGGTTTCATCAGATTGTGCTCTGACTATGTGAACTATCAAGCAAAGGTGAGGGGGCCTGTTTTGCGACAAATTGCTGCTACTGCTATACAGTGGTCTCCTCCCCCTCCTGGCGTGGTTAAGGTGAATGTGGATGCGCATATTCCAAGTGGCAGCGTTGCTCAGTTTGGTGCTGTTTTTAGGGACTCCAATGGATGCCTTCTTGCTGCGGCTGTGAAGAGAACAGAAGCTACTTGTACGCCTTTGATTGTTGAAGCTGGTGCTACAAGATATGGGTTGGAGGTTGCAAAACAGTTGGGCTTTGATAGGATAATTCTCGAGGGTGATTCGCAGGTGGTTGTGCAAGCTATCAAGACAAAGAAGTGTGGAGATGCTCCAATTTATTTGATTTATGGTGATGTAATACGGTTAAGTGAGTGCATTACTTCTTTTTCTTGCAATCACATTAAACGAAATGGGAATACTGTTGTCCATTATGTTGCTAGGTGGGATACTAGTTCGGAGATGGAGAGTATTTGTACGAACTCCTTTCCCCAAAGCCTACACACTTTGGTGGACCTTGATTTAATATAATCTCCAAACTTTCTTTCAAAAAAAAAAAAAAAAAAAAAAAAAAAGATTTTCACCCTCCTTCCATCTTCCCCCTTCTCCTTACGCTGCTAGCTACGAACTCAGGTAGATCTTCCTCACTCAATTTTTTTTTACAAATTTGGTAATATTCTCTCTCTTCTTGTCTTGATTATTAATCTAGGGTTTAATTTGATTTAAAATTCGATTGTTTTTGGGTATTTCTTGTACATATTTTGATTATTCGATTGTATTTTTTTTTTTACAAATTCGATTGTTTTTGGGTATTTTTTGTACATAGTCGATGGTTATAATTTGTTGTTAGATTCATTCTACTTGCTGCAAATTTTATTTTCTTCATATATTTTACATGTTTTTATCATGCCCACAAAGTGTTTGATAAAATGCCTCACCTAAAATTTGTTTTATTTTGATGATTTTTTTGAAGATTGTAAGCTAGTATGATGTCGCATCAAGGGGTAGCATCTCAAAATTCACTTCAGGTATATAATACATCTCTAATGGTCTGATTTTACTTGCTTCATTATGTAGAGAATGTAAGAAAATTTCTGTCATATTCTTCTGGAATCTGGTAATACTCATTAGTATGTCATAAACAGAGGCCGTAAGCTTTTGATCTTTTCGCTTCTACACCGTTTTACCCTACACTCCTCTCCGTTCTTCTTCCCTTCACTGAAGCGTACTCTGAGTTTTCCATTGAAGCAGCTTCTGAGCTTTCTGGCCTTTCTCTCCTCCATCGAAGAAGCTTCTGAGGTTAGTTGATTGCTTTTCATGATTCTTCGATTATCAATTTTACAATCTAGGGTTTGATATCACACTAAAGTCAATTTTGATTCTTCTAATGTGGATTATCAAACTATTGGTTATAATTTCCGAAGTCATGAAACCTTATAAGGATCGATTTTGTTGCTAGAATACTATCTACTTGCAATCTACTTTGATATTCTCATGTAAGAAGAAGTTTATGCGATTTTTCTTGTTTAATTTGATAATTGTGTCAAATTTGATTGTTAAAGTGGTACTTATTCCTAGCCTAATCAACTCCACGAGCCGAGCCGATTAGCTTTGAGATTTTGTTGTGGATTATTGTTGTTTGAGACTTTAATTCGAGTTTTAACTAACCGATCAAGGTTGTAACTAGAAACATAATGCTAATCATCAAGAAATATAAATGTTAGCTAAATGATTTAAGGGTATCAATTTGAAATATTTTACATACACCTGAGTGCACGGTGCACTTAAATGAGCCATAATCGTCAAATTGAGCAAAAAAAATGCCCTTGGATGCGTACTGCACCTGGGTGTATATAACAATCTCTGCAATCAATTGCTTGATTGCTATTTACGTTTTTAAATGTCACTGCTACGGATTAATTTGTTTGATCATCAATCTCTTATGCATCTTTTATGTTTCCTTAAATTTTGATTCATCTTTCTATATATGTATTGAATAGCTGACATGGAGGAGGATCAGGGAGTATCTGTTACGGCATCATCTTTGGCAGACACGCCTGTTTCAGATAATGCTGAAGCTGGTGAATTATTGGCCGCTGATAGTAAGTGGAGTTCTTATAATCCTACATATACTGAGGTGTTTCATTATTTGATTAAGGAAACTATGGTTGTGCAAATTGTAAAATTGACCAAAAGCTGTTTAGATTTTTTGTCGTCTGTTCTAAGATAAGTATATGAGAAATTGGTAATCACATGGTTTTGCTCACTTAATGAACTTGATGGATCTTTCTGACTTCTGATTCAAAACATAATAGTCCAAGATGATATAGATTCTCGGCTATAACATTGTTCAAGACTTTCATTCTTCTATTTCAAAAAAATTATTCTATAATCAGTATGCCAGAGATTCATAGTGTCAGGGGTGATAGTATATTGTTTTCTTCAGATTTACTGAATTAGGCTTTTAGAGAGAGTTTTGAGTTGACGTATGATTAAAGATGATTCATATAAGCTACAGTGTATTATAAAGTTGTTTCCTTGCATTGAGCAATGTGTGGATCATTATACCTTGGTAATGGACTCATGCTAATAATAAGGAACTAGTCACGTGTGTTCTTTGAAATTCAAGATTAATGTGGACAAATCTCTGCAAAAAGCTGGACCAAAATGTTCAAATCAATAGGCAATTGTGCACAAAGAGACTTGTAAATTGTTAATGTGGTGTTGTTTTTGTCTGGCGTTTTTTCTTAAATTAATTTAGTTGGTATCTAAGAGCTAAGTAGGATTGATGTTTTGCTTTTGATTTCAGAATCTCATGGAGGTAGCTTATCAGATGATGGAGTTTGGTTGACTGATTGTGACGAGGAAACAGATGAAGCTTTTTATTTAGATAGAGAAGGGAAAAGGAGACGTGAGGAATTCTACAACGTATGAGTCAATTTGTTAATATTGTTGATTTTTATTTTTTAATATCTTGATTTGTCTGGTTTCCCTGTACTTCTCTCTTTATCACTTGTATCTAGCTGAGTAAAATTCTTTCTAATGATTTGCTAGGCTGGATATCGGGATGGTTTATCAGCTGGAAAAAATGTTGCTGCACAAGAGGGTTTTAATCAGGGTTTCAAGGATTCCGTGATGGTTGGTAACAAGTGGGGCATTGTTAGGGGTGTTACCAGGTAAAGAGCATCTAGGTAACTATTGAGTATTATGGTACCTTTCTATTTATGGTGATGGTTTTCATGAGTCATTTGGTCCCTTAAATTTCTTAAAAGGTATCTTTCCTTATTATCTGTCCACTTGAATTGTCATATTCCATATCATCTGTTACAAGAGCGTTCTTCCTTTCCTTATTAATGCCAATCCAATGACTAACAACTTGTTACAATGTGAGAATAACCTGAAAAGACGATGTTAAAAAATGAAGTATTTTTTTCTGGTAATTTTATTTCTTTTCAGTTCCTTTCTTTATTCTGCAACCTTGTTGTAGTGCCTTAGCTCATATCCCGAATGAGCTGAAGCTGAAACTAGTTGAAACTGAAGAAAAGGGAAAAGAGTTTCAAAACTTGTTTGTGGCTGTGGATTCTATTGGAACACAAGATGCATTGAAGCTCTTTCATGATCATATCCAGCGAGAAAAATCAGCAGAAAGAAGGAATATTGCTGAGTCTGAATCCTCAATCTCCCATTCAACTGATTCCCAACAGAGTGAACTGGAGAGTTACTTTGAGAAGCTGGACATACTGTTAAGAGAATCTCCCATGGTTGATTTGCAATTGGAATTAAATAAACTCAGAGTGTCTTAAGGTTGTAGAGTTGTAGCTGCATTGTACCTTGTACTGGCTTTTAAGGGTGAGATTTTTGTCAGAATTTTTTGTTATAGTGGTAATTTCCATATAATTAGGAGGGAATGAATTTCCATATTATTTCTAGTATATGACAATAGAAAAGCTTTCCAAAAATTGTTTCATGGTGCCAGTGTGCTGCTACATATCTCATTTAATCTTCTGTAAAGTGTCATATTTATATAAAATAGTAATTGTTTATGAATAAATTTCTTGAGATGCATTTACATGCATTGATTGCTTGATTAGGAATGAGTAAATGACTGAATTATTGTACACAAAGGCTTTTATTTTACTGAAATAATTGTCAATATCCTTAATTAAGAAAGACAGGACAATTAACAACTATTTTTGGGGGTTGGGGTTGTGGGGGTGGTTGGTCTGACCAACTAATTCTTTAAGTAGCTTGTTGAGGAATTATTTTAGATATCTATATCAAATCAAGTCGAGATGGAACAGTTGAAAGTTTTAATATTGGGTACCGGTACTGTAGTCGAGTGGTTTCTGCAGTTCCGTTGGAATCGGACTACTCAGTGCCAGTATGCAACATCTATAAAATCAGACAGTTTTAAAATTGGATATCGGTACTGTAGTCGAGTGGTTTCTGCAGTTCCATTGGAATCGGACTACTCAGTGCCAGTATGCAACATCTATAAAATCAGAACAATGAACAATAAACAGAGAGAGAACGAGTACATGAGATGCCTAGAAGAAATGATTAGAAATCACAGAAATGCAACAAATCTTTCACACAAGCCCCATTACAATTATACTTTTCTACAGGAAACTTACGTTTTTTTTCATTTAAGTTGTCAGATAAATTATAACAATACATGAAAAGTTATACTGCTTAGTATTCTGGTTGGCCTTTTGCCAGACAGCTGAGAAGCAGATAATCTGCTTACTAATCTATATGCAGGTTAAATTAGTAGATGGTATAATTTACACATCATAAACTAACTGGAGGAATGTCAATAAGGATGGATTTAGGCATTTAGCTGAATGCTTGAATCGGCCTTTCATGGTCAGATTCCGATGAATTTTTCCTCGTGGACTCATCCTTTGCTACTGGCAGTACAGTTTCATAGGCTTCAACTAGTAATGCGACCTTCTTCTTTCGAGCAGGAGTGAGTTGGTTGACTGTCTTCTGCAGTGCATGATCAAGCATCCACTCCTCTGCATTTCTCCTGTCATCCATCTCTTGGTGCCTCAGATCCACTTTCTCTGCTTCTGGATCAGGTTCAACATCAAGAAAATTTGGCCCTCTTGGATTGAATTGTCTCTCTTCATCATCTTCATCTGCTTTCATGCATCTCATCCCTCTCTTTAATTTGTTACAGCTGTCGAGCTCCTGGTTGCCATCAGATTCTCTGTTGTTGGAAATGCGTTTGCTGGTTGCTTCTGTCCTGTTACTATTTTCCGTTCCTGAAGCTTTATCTCCTTCAACATCATTCTCATTTGATTCAAGCTCACTTGAATCATTTTCATCTTCATATTTCTCTGATCTTGTACTGAAACAATTCTCAGCTGCGGCTTCATTCGTTTTCTTTCCTGCAAAGGCTGCAATATTACCACTGTGATCTGTACCGTCTTGATCATCATTACTGGCTGTGCAAATTCCCTCCTTTGCATCAGAGGTTTCTAATTTTTCAGTGATTTGTGGCATGTCTGTCATTTCTTCAATTGGCTCTCTTTCTTCCATGACAGGGTCAGCAGCATTTTCTTCTCTGAAATCTCCAATAGTGTAGTCTTTATCTGATTTATCACATTGGTCACCCTCTGTTTCAACTGGTTCCTGGTAAGAATCAAGGTCTTCGTTCTCAGCCTCTGTAATTTCTTGGATTACGTCAGTGATAATTCCGCCTTTTGTATTAGTGGACTCATCTACCTCTGTGATAAGTTCAGTTGCTTCATCTGCCAGGGTAGAATCCTCCTCAGCTACCTCATTGTTTGCTCTAGAATTCATTTCATCCTTTTCTTCGACCGTAAGTGGCTCTTCTATGTTCCTTTCACCTGAATCAAATGTTAATAAGTCAAGCTGCTGCAACTATAAACCCACATCAATTTCACTATCTGAACAGAATCTGACAATTATCTGAAGTACGACTTCAAAATTACTCCTACATTGTGATTGATTGTCTAAAATACACTTTTATGATCTTTGAAAACGTACTTTCATAAGAATGCAATGTAACCCTATACTCCAAAGACCTTGGCATTATTTCAAAATTTTGTAAGATATGTCTTACTATTGTTTTCATGCTCCAAGTAAAACTAGTATTGTAACAAACTGTGAACTTACATGTCAAGATTAAACCATTATGATCAAACAGATCGAGAGAGTACCTGTCTCGGCAGATTTGCTATCTGGTAAAGAATCAGCATCACTGAAACATAGGTACTCTACAATTTCGTCATGAAAATATGGTGGGTATTCATGACATGTCTCCAAGTACCCGCCATGGCTACTGTCTGTCTCAAAATCAGATTTATTGTCATCATAACTGCAATCGCTCTGAGCGTAGATTACACAGTTGTCATTGGCACAAGTTTGCTCCTGTTCCCACTCTATGTCAGAGTTTCCACAGCTAAACTCATCCAAGCTGACACTGGGAGAGTTCTCAACCTCTTGGTAACTCTGAACACTTGTTGGTGGATAATCTTCGTCTTTAGGGCAGAAATTCAAGTTTGAAAAATTAGGCTCTTCACTCTGATCAATCTCTGAACATGGTCCATCTGATAAGCTCTGAGACACTGGTGTATCAACCCCTCTGTCTGAGACATAAATTTCGACAAAGAAATCCTTCTTTTGCTCCTGTACTCCTTTCCCCTTACACTCAGAAAGCTTTGCTTTACGAGGGGAAAGAACTTTCGGAGTATCAACCTTCTGAGTCTTCAGCAGCCTCCGTCTTGTAGACATGAAACGCTTCAGAGGAGGCGCAGGGTTATGGTGATCACCATTAAGGGAACAATGGTTATATGAGCAGACTCTTGGTACTGATCTTCCTTCAGCTTCAGTAGCCCCTGGCTTAAGTTTAAGGTAACGAGGAAACTTCGAATCTTTCAGGGTTGATGAACAGGTTGTTGTTCTTGCACAGTGCTTAAAGCTAGGGACCTTTGATAAAGTCCTTACTATTTTATAACTAGATGATGTTCTGCTCAATGTTTTTGCTACTTTCTGCTGTTTTCCCTCCTTTCTTGCCTCATAACTACGTGTACTCTTCATATAATTTGGAGAATTATCAGAAGACTTACTTGATGATTGTGTTTTGGGTGTTGATGACCCAATAGAGGGTGGTTTCCCAGGACGACGAAGCACATCATGGCTGCCTTTCGACGATGATCGGAATCCAACCTCGATCGACCGAGATTTCTTCATCTTTATTCCATTCATATCAGCCCCTTTACTCAGATTGCCATTATGGTGGTTTTGAAGAGAGGGTTTTGTGTAAACCTGTATTTTCTCTGTTTTAATGATGTTATTATAAGGTTGGATACCAAATTTATTACTAGTATTTCCCACCTTTCTTTGGACCATCTTCAAAGATATGAAAAAGATTGGTTTTCGGGTTGCTTAAAAAAAGAAGTTCGTTTAAGGCAAGGCAAGGCCAAGTTTTTCTTGCATAAACAATCAACCTAAGATGCTTTTTTCCAAATTTTAGTTTGTTATTTTAGTTTTAGTCGGTCGCATTTTTTTGTCCTCATTTTAACTGTTTTTTATTTTTAATTTTATTTTAGTTTTTATATGAAAATTTTAAGGTGTCAACTTTGAAAAATGCTTAAGATAAGGAGCATGATGCCGACTTTTAAAAAATGGGTACTTTATTTTGTAAATGGGGCCACTTTTATTGCATTGTTTTTGCACTAAATGACCTTAAAAATCCAGAATTAAGGGCATCTTTTGTCTTTCTAGAATTTTCGAAATGATGGTAAGTAAAGTAGTGGTTGGTAGTGTTAGGCTTTTGATGACCTATACTTTATGACTTTACCTTGGTATATAGTATGATTAATTAAGCATAATCTATAATTATTTTCTGTGTTATTTGCTTGTTAATAAGTAAGCCAATCCTAATCTTTGTAATTAATATCCTTTAATTTTTTTTTCCTTAGTCGCCAATGTCTTATGCAAATAATACAATCCTTGTTGATACTCTTTGGCTCTTGCATCATACTAACTAGTTGTATTGATGGTAATATTTGTAAAAACAAATGATTTTGGGTAAAATTTGTTTACTCCCTCTGTGCCAAATGAATAGTGACAGATCTTGGTTGAAAATATTAAAGGGGTCTGATTGTCTGAATTTAAGCGTTTAACCTCTCGCTTATCATGTCTCAATATTTTTTATAAGTAATTTAGGTTATTTAAGTTCAATAACTAATTAATCAAACTAATTACCGGGAGGCCGGGCTCAGAAGGGCCCTGATGAAAGGCCCCCTTTGAAAATGAAGTACTCATTTCCATTTCCATTTCCATTTCCATATGAATTGTTATTCAATAATGTAAATGTAAAGAGTAATAATCAATTGAGCTGATATCTTGTTAGACCGGTTTACAACATGGTTTTAGTATAGAGTGCATGTGATAATCTCTAAAGCCTTAATCCTTAAGATAGAGATATTAATTACAAATAAGTCCTACTTCACTTGGTCATTTACACAATAAGTATGTAGCTTTTCAAAATCAAATAAACTTGACAAAGACGTTATTTGCCGATCTTCGTTGATTTTTCCTCTAACCTACTCAAACTCTTGTAGTGTTATTCACTCTTACAACCTCCCTATTTTGCATTTTTAGAGAGGCCTTGCTATTTTGCAAATCGTTAGGTTTCGAGAAAAAATCTATGTATATAATTGTTTTTTTGTCCGTTTGAACGAGTTACAATGATAATACAAATTATAATTGAAATTGGGGAGATTTGAATGATTGAATCTATGATGTATTAAAACAAGCTCTTATTCAAAACTAAGATATTGATGAATTAGTTGCCTCTTTTACATATGAGAAATAATATTATGAAA